>CM056380.1:60203020-60340788 GCA_029718625.1 Synaphobranchus kaupii
TTATTCTTCAACACCCTGGAAAAAAAAGTGTGCTCCGTTGAGTAGAACAATCCGACGAAGTTGAGATTTCAGGAAAGGGGCTTGATTTTCCTTAGCTTTTTTCTCGTTTAACAAAATCTTTGGTCTTTTTCTTTTTTAAACTTCCTCCTCCTTTCTTTTGCATCGGTTTTTTTTGTACAAGCCCCCCTCCATCCTTCCCTCTCTTCCCCCTCCTCTCCTCCAGTCTTTTTCTGGGGAGGGTACGAAGGGGCTGCTTTAGGGTGTCAGAACTGGCTGGGCAGGCCTTCCGATCACTTCAGTCAGCCTGGATGAGATGAACAGCAGCAGAAGTGCAGCTGTGAAGGAGGGCTTGCACAGACTGCTTGCACAGACAGCACCCCAGTGTAAAGCGTGGGGTGAAGGGGAGAAGTATTGTGCATTGTGAGCGCGCAAAAACAAGAAGCAACACAAAGCCCTCCATGTTGCCTCAGTAAGCTGGGAGGACTGTGGCCCTTCAGCAATCCAAATATATCTGCTGAGCGCTTAGCGTATCGGTCACTGCTTTTCAGAGTTTTCATTCAGAGGAATACGAAATTCTATGGATTTATTTAGAAATGTATGGCTTTATTGTAGAGTCTAACGATTGTCTTTTGAAGGTACAGGGATGTAAAAGCCTGTTTTTTTTTAGATTGATCTTAGGGTCTTATACTGTATTTACACTTTAAATACACAAAATTAATTTAAACAAAGTTGTTTTAAAGTAGACCCGTGTTTGCCCTTTTCCACAGAGCTCACAACTTGTTTTATTTTTTTTTTGAGGGATGGGAAGAATACACACACAGCTACAAACAAACTTTTGAGGAGGGAGAGAGGCACATAGACATGTAAACACACACACACACATGCACACACTGTTATAGAAAGATACACAGACACAGATACACACATGTGCAAATGGAGAGAGACAAAGACAGACAAGCATACAGATGCCCACAGACGCACAGACAGATGCAGAGAGAGACATAAAACACACAGGTACGCTCAACAGGTATGCAGACAGAAAGCCATGCAAACTCTCACAACATCGCACACAGAGAGAGAGAGGCACATAGACAGCCAGTCACACTGAAATATGAGTACGTAGACACTGAGAGACACACCCACATAATGTACACACACGAGCTGGAAAAGGGGGCGGAGCTTGCTGAGATTGGGCAGGGTAAACCTGTGTCAGTCAGGCTCAGGGGACTCTGGTGTGTGTGTATGTGTGGGGGGGGGTGTAAAAGTTTGTTTACTTTAGGGGCTTTTCCATTCTTTCTGGTAAGCTGTAACTTGCCCCTTTTGCAGACCTTCAAATTGGGCTAAATGTGCTTTTAGCCCCTGAGGATTGAGTTACGGCCCATGGGCTTAATGGTTATAAACAGAGCGCCATTAAGAGGATGTTATGCCCTTTCTTTCATTTGCATTTCAGCTCATTGTGTTCCCAAACAATCACTACAAACAAACAATTTACATGGAAATGGGAGAAATGTCCCTAATTAGTCCTCCTGTGCTTGTTTTGTTGATGGTTAATGCTCGGGTTGAATCGTCTGCCTTCAGCATCGCCGACTGCACAGATTACAGGGGAAAATGGCTTACTGTCAGCCTTCGTGTAGCCACAGGCACATGTGTGTGCCCTTGTGTGTGTGCGCGTACTTGCATGCGGGCGTGTGTGCGCGTACTTGCATGCGGGCGTGTGTGCGCGTGTACTTGCTTGCATGCGTGTGTTTGCGTGCGTACTTGGGTGCATGTGTGTGTTTGCGTGCGCGTGTGTGTTTGCGTGCGTGCGCGTGTGTACACAGGAATGCAGGATTGAGGGACAGACACCACATGTCTCACCAGTTAAGTGGATGCAAATTGAAACGGGTCATTTTGGTCAGGCCTCTGGTTACATCAGTGAATCTGGCCACAGTAGGAGCACTCAAATTGCAGCACCCTTCATGAAAACAACCATTCAGAGAGTCAAGGACCTGGGTTTGAATCCAAGAAGGACCTTTGCTTGAATTGCTTATGTGGGTGTACTCTGTTAAACAATTATTGTGTCATTATTTTATTGGGATTGAAGGCCCTGCTTTACAAGATAAATTTTATGTATAACTATTTGTGTTGTGGCTATGTTTAAATAAATGGATATATTCTTAAGAGCTACTGAAATTGCCTAGATCTGGGGTCTGATTTGTATATAAAAGATTTTATGTACAGTCAGAACTGTGGAGTTTCCTTCAACTGTTTGAGTTGAGTTTATACGCTGCGGTTGAGTGTGAGTCTGTGGTATTGCGGTTAGCCCAGTGCTATCTCTGCAATCAGATTGGTAGGGAGAGGAAAATGGCATTTCTGTCAATTACAATGATGGCAACATGTTCAATATGTCTCTCTCCCTCCCACTCTCTTTCTCTCACGCTTTTTTCTCTCTCTCGCCCCATCTCTCCTCCCTCTCTCTCTTGCTCACTCTCTCTTGCTCCCTCCCTCTATCTCTCTCTCTCTCTCTCTTTCAGGAGCAGGATGAGGAGAGGCGTAGGAAGCTGAGGGAGAGAGCGCGGCAGCTGATAGCGGAGGCGCGGTCGGGAGTGAAGATGGGAGAGTTCCCGTTCTCCAGCGATACGGCGACCACAGACAGAGCGAAGGGGAGGTCGAAGGTCGGAGGTGAGAGAGGCAGGCAGCAGAGTGGCGTGGTGCAGGCCAGAGAGACGTCCCGCCATCCCTGCCACTCTTGCACAGTGACCTGGGATCTCTGTACTCTCAACAAACCGGATATGCTTACCAACACCAACGATCACACGTAACGCAGCACATACACAATGGCCACATGCTCCGTGTATACTCATCAACTCGCACATATTGGAAACACGCATGCACACACCTTTATCAACACTCACTGACAGCATACACAAACAGTGCACAACTGCACATACACCTGTCAACACGCGCACGTGTTTTGTATTGACACATAAATTATTGCAAACAGTGCACATTCACAAACACGCCGTTTATGGGCACCATCGCCAGCACTTGTGTAGAGCATATAGACATAGTTCACAATGCAGTACAATTTTTAAGCAACAACATTGTAAAAAAGTGTCTTTTTTAATGGATACATTTGTGTATTCATTGCATGTTGTTGTTGGTCGCCTCTAATTTTGTGTCTATTTAGAGTGCCCAGATGTAGAAAGTTTGGGGGTCTCATGAATAAGGTATTTTGGGCCTGGGTGTCTTGTATGACTGTGTGTGTACAGACAAACTCACGTTTCCCGCCATGCAGAAAGAGAGAAATCCATACAGAATTTTTTGATAATCCTTGGAGAAGAAAAAGCGGATGGTTTAAACGTGTGGTGTTACGGATGCCAGAGGTCCTGAAAGAGGGGTTGCCTTCCATGTTTATTTGATTCCTTTTTCAATTTGTTTTGCCTCGTTAAGAGGAGGCCAAATCCACTAGGTTCACGCAGGGAGATCAATAGAAGGCGCACCCGTGTCGGGAACGCCCGCACAGAACAGTGCCCAACGTCCTCGCTGCGATGGACCTGCTTAAAAATTCAGCTCTGGCGGCCCTGCTGTGCCTGTTATTGGAGGTTTAAGAGCTCCTCTTTTGCTGCTGTTTAATTTAATTCATTAATGCATTTATAGGGCCTTGCTAGTTAACTCATAAATATGGTGTCCGTATTAAGGATTTATATGTGTGAACTTGATTATTCATTTGAAGTGAGGAGGTAGAGAAGAATTAGTAGGGTCTGTAGGAAATTGACTTCTGTAGCTTCATATTCGATCGGGAGGCAATAATGTTTCCATAGCTGCCTTTTTGTCCATCTTACTTATTTTGTTTTATCTTCCATCGTCTCCTCCTTTAATACCTCTCCCTATCTATTTATCTATTGCGTCCCTGTCTTTTTTCCTCATATGCACTTTCTCCTCTTCTCCTTAGTTCTAGCTTCATTAACCTAGTGATGGTGAGCTAAAGTGTGTCGCTCAAGTCGACAATTTAGACTCACAGTGTGAGGAAAATTAATAGGCCACAGAAAAATACCGGCTTTAAAGTAGAAATGGGAAGAGGAAGGCAAAAAGTTTTTATTCAGTTCTTTCTGGTATTTGAATTGTGCTAATTGTGGAACTCATTAAAAATGGGTGAGAAAGTGCTGCACGAGGGCCTGCCTTGCAGAACGCATAATCCCGGCCGTTTGCTGTTCCGCTTGCAAACCTTAATTCACACAGCCTCTCAGCCTCCCTGCGTTCGCCTGCAAACTTCCCAAATTCTTTCATCTCTCTGCATTCATTTAATTAGTGCTACCTTGCCCAACTGTACACCATTTCTATAATGATAGAAAAATTGGAAAAAAATTGTTAAAGGCCCCTTTTAAAGCCTGGCGCTAAATGGCATCCATATCATAACCCTTAACCCTTCTGAGGTAAAATACACCACTGATCTTAGATAGGAGCCTGTATTCATAAAGCTGATCTAGAGTCAGCTCTCCTCTGTGTATATGTTAACCTTTATCCATTATTAGTTAAAAGCCAGAACTGATCCTAGGTCAGCATTCAGATCAGTTGTTTTCTGCTTGGGGTAAATAGCACTGGCTACCAAACAGAGCCAGCCAGCAGAAAGAAAATGGCCCCAGTGAACAAAGATTCCCTGTGGCTGTTGACATCCTGTATTAATGCTTTTTTTCCCCCCTTTTAACTAATTTTACTAAATTCAATGGCATTCTCGTGTTTTCTGCTCATGTCTCTTTGGCTGTTGACCTAGCAGTTGGCGATATTGCTTCTGTTCCTGCAGATTTTGTGAAGGAGGAGGAGGAGGGAACTGGGGAAGCGCAGAATGGTGATGCCGAGGAAGCTGCTGCCATTAATGTTGTAGATACTAACCCTGAGGAAGTTTCAGCTTGCTCTTACCTCGAGGAAGCCCATGATCTTACTAACCCAAGCAGCGATTTTGCCTTCCTTGGTAAATAACTGACAGTATGCTTGCATGTGGTCCTGCATGGCCTATATGTTCTCTGCTGGATGTTTATTGGGTCTTTGTTCCCATGTGACCTCTGAAAGGTTCTGACTCCACCCCACTAGCCCCTCCCCCTTGTCACCTGTCTGATTTCCTGATACCCATCTCCTGCTTTACTCAGCCAATCAGAATCGAGTAGTATTTATCCAAGCCATGGTATAAATGTCTTAAAACTATGTTTTTCTTCTTTTCTGCTACTGCCTAAAAAGAGTGTTGGGAGCCTATACGGTAGTAAATGTTGGGGCAGTCTGTCTAAAAGGAGTGTTGGGAGCCTATACGGTAGTTAATGTTGGGGGCAGTCTGTCTAAAAGAGTGTTGGGAGCCTATACGGTAGTAATGTTGGGGGCAGTCTGTCTAAAAGAGTGTTGGGAGCCTATACGGTAAGTAATGTTGGGGCAGTCTGTCTAAAAGAGTGTTGGGGAGCCTATACGGTAGTAATGTTGGGGCAGTCTGTCTAAAAGAGTGTTGGGAGCCTATACGGTAGTAATGTTGGGGCAGTCTGTCTAAAAGGAGTGTTGGGAGCCTATACGGTAGTAATGTTGGGGCAGTCTGTCTAAAAGAGTGTTGGGAGCCTATACGGTAGTAATGTTGGGGCAGTCTGTCTAAAAGAGTGTTGGGAGCCTATACGGTAGTAATGTTGGGGCAGTCTGTCTAAAGAGTGTTGGGAGCCTATACGGTAGTAATGTTGGGGCAGTCTGTCTAAAAGAGTGTTGGGAGCCTATACGGTAGTAATGTTGGGGCAGTCTGTCTAAAAGAGTGTTGGGAGCCTATACGGTAGTAATGTTGGGGCAGTCTGTCTAAAAGAGTGTTGGGAGCCTATACGGTAGTAATGTTGGGGCAGTCTGTCTAAAAGAGTGTTGGGAGCCTATACGGTAGTAATGTTGGGGCAGTCTGTCTAAAAGAGTGTTGGGAGCCTATACGGTAGTAATGTTGGGGCAGTCTGTCTAAAAGAGTGTTGGGAGCCTATACGGTAGTATGTTGGGGCAGTCTGTCTAAAAGAGTGTTGGGGAGCCTATACGGTAGTAATGTTGGGGCAGTCTGTCTAAAAGAGTGTTGGGAGCCTATACGGTAGTAATGTTGGGGCAGTCCTGTCTAAAAGAGTGTTGGGAGCCTATACGGTAGTAATGTTGGGGGCAGTCTGTCTAAAAGAGTGTTGGGAGCCTATACGGTAGTAATGTTGGGGCAGTCTTTCTTGTCAGGCATCTCCATTCGCTTTGAGCCGTTGTCACACCTCTCTGCCTTCATGACATGTTCTTGGGTGAGGTTTATGTACTGATTTTGTCCCTCTGATTTTTTTGTATGAAAACACAGATCGTCTGCCTTTAAGCAAACATGCACAATTGTGGTAACTCCTCTTTTTGTAAATGCAGTGTTAACAGATACAGAGTTGTGAATTTTTTCCCTCAAGTTTGTTTGCAAAATTATTTATTATTTTTGAACTTTTTAATCAGCAAATTATTCCCTGTAGACATTCATATCTACAGAAAGACAATTTCTCAATATTTCTGAAAATATTCCGGGAGACAACTAATTGTTTTTTGCTGTAATTTTCCTGCAGATCTGAGATAAAAAATGGCAGCATTTTTTTTTCTTTTAAGCAGCTGATATGGTTTATGTGTTTTCCTTCACTGTTGGTTCCTTCCACGTTTTTTGTCAGATCACTTAGTTGTTTTTGATTTAGACAGGCACTGTCAGCACAATGTTTTTTTTGTGTGTGTGGGGGGGGGGGGGGGGGGGGGGGGGTGCTAAACGAGATAACGGTGGAAACTTGTTGAGCCGCCATTATTGGTCGCCTCTTTAAGAGGTTGTTGACTTGACCACTCCACCTCAAACTCTTGTCACTCTGGTCTTGACCGCTTCATTAACTCCGGGGGGTTCCGCTGCGTGGCTGGAGCCCCCTTATCAGTGCTCATTAAATGTAGCTCTGTGACGAGTGGCAGCTGTGCGCGTGCATTCCCCGGCCCCGTCTCCTCACGTTGTTTATTGCTGGTGTTTCCAAGCGTGTTTGTTTGCAGTTATTATTGGGCACCCACAGCTGAATTTTCACAGCCTCCACCCCCGCCCAACCATTTTCCCCCCCCTCCTCCCTTGGCCAGGCTCTGGCGTACCCTGATAAATGGCTCCCGTGGGGGGCACGCGCGAAAGCCCCCCCCGATCCCCCTCCCGCTCTCATCTCCTCCAGCCCAGTGCACTGGCAGGCCGCCGGCGGAGGGGACGGCGGGTCCGGAGGCCGCAATTACAAGGGCCCGGGAAAAGGGGGCGTGGCGCGGCGCATCACAGAGCAGCTGGAGGAGACCTCGGTGGCCTGGCTTCAGGTGCCGGGGCCAGATTACTGGCCGCCAAACTGACTGCTGCTGCTTCTACAATTTTGGCCTAAGAACATCAGTGAACAGAGTTGTCTGTGTCCGGGGGGGGGGGGGGGGTGGTAGGGGGTAGGGGAGGTTTGGAACCTGCGTTAAAGTGTATCTGTGTGTTTGGGGTGTGTAGAAAGAGGATATTAGAACTGTATCAAACAGAATCGATTTGTGTTGTAAGACTCCGTTTCCTGTCTGCTTCCTGGTTTTTTGCAGGTGCACAATTGAGTTAAAGGAAACTGAGTGTGCTCCAGGGGAGGGAAAGGTACATAGCTCCCTGAGGAATATCATAGTCATGTCAGGCGACTAGACAACTCCATGTTGGCTCAAGAGCCTCTTTTCTGTCTGACAAAAGGGAGAATAAAACACTGGTTCCTCCTCAGTTTGTGACATGTATAGAGTCCCCCCCTCCAAAAAAATATATTGCGCAATTGCTTTTGAAGGCTGTCAGAATATCAGAATGTTATCTAAGGTGAGATGGATCCATGACATGCAGAGTAAATTGGCCTTTTCTGTTGCCCTCTGCAGTACCCCCTTGTCCCCCCCGCTGGCTTTTCATGCCATTTGTATTCCTCTCCCGCGGGCCGCGGTTCCGTCGCGCGCTCTGATTTCTGTTCTTCTTTGGGAATTTGCAGCGGAGCGTCTGCTCCTTCCTCCCTTCCGTTAACAGCCTCTGCCCTCTCCTCTTCCTCAGGTACACAGAACAGCCGGCAAACAGACCCCAAGCAGATGAAGCTGCTGGAGGCGCGGCCGCAGACGGCAAACTCCTCCTCCTCCTCCTCCCCTACTAGCTCCTCCCCCTCGTCGTGTAGCCCCGGAGACAGGCCGGAGCAGGAGGGTCCGCAGGTAACGCCCCCCAATTCCTCTGGTGGATAGTCTTCCCAGGAGTGGCTTCTCTGCCCATTTTGAGCTGCAGGGAGCGCGGTCTGGACTTCTGCGGTCCACTCGTGGTCCTTTTATGGTGATGCACTGTGTATTTGTGCGCCTGTGTGCTCTTTACCATCCAGTAAAACGCAGTCCGATGATAGGACCTCCGACCCTGAAACGCTTGTCAGAGCTGAGCGGCGCTCTTATATTAATGACTGCAAATAAGGTGGTGTCTTTATTGCGGTTTTATTGTCATAGTTTTTAAAGACCTCTAAAGCCCCGGGACGTGCAGAGGCATAATATCAGTCCACGGGACTCGCCAGGAACTTCATATTGACTGTGACCTTTTCAAAAATCAAGGACAGTCAGGAGGCCTCACCACATTGGTACTGACAGTCTGTCCGGCTTAGCAAATCCTCACATAATGGTGGCAACATAAATGTTCTTTCTTTTTCTCTCTCTGCAAATTCCATCCTGACGTGATTGTTTCTGTGCTCTTACCTGATTGGAGGCGTTTGTATTGAGGGTTAGATTGGAGGCTGCATTTAGTCCAGAGCTTTAGCCTTTCCGGGATTTTTGGGTTCCTGTTCTGTCCCAAACACCCCCCCCCCCCTCCTCCTCCTCCTCCTCCTCATCCTCCTCCTCCCCCTGCACAAAATATTTTCCCGCAGGGCACGTTGAGGACCTCACCCCACCTGCACAGGCTTTTTTTGGGAACGCCCTGCTGACGGAAGGGATTTCCTCGACCCCCCCCCCCCCCCCCCCCCCCCCCCGTCGCCCACAGATGTACGGCGTAGCTTTGAAGCGCTAAGACAATGACTTTCATTGCTCTGGTCCTGTACCCAGCCTGCCTTCCTATATACGGCGGTGATGAAAGCGAGCCACTCAGCACGGACTTCCACTCTCCTACCCGACACAAAGGGCAGCCACATCAGGCGCACCTTCCGACATGCTGTTCAAGCCGGTAACAGGGACCCCCACTGTGAGCCCACGCCATCCGCCCCTCCACCGCATGAAAGGCCAGCCCGTTTAGCCCCGCCCCCTCAGAGGGAATGCATCCCGTAAAATTTGTAAGGGAGTTTCTCTGCCCCGTCAAAAAACAAAAAAAAAAGGGGTAGCGGTTCAGAAGTGTGGAAAACTATGAGTACGTCCATACTGCAGACTGATTAACTCCTCTCAGTCCTGCGGTTATTTCTTCTTTGTCTTAGTTTGTTTTCAATTTTTTCTGTTTTCCTCCTCTGTGAACCCCCCCCTTCCCTCGTTCATCGGCAACCACTAAAACAAAACATAATGAAAATACTTTCGGCTGATTTGCAAATGAGGCCTTCAGTGTTTCTTCTGCAGAGTGAGGGATAAACTGTTCCTCTCCCTGGAGGACTGAGTATCCCAGGGCTCCTTGAGGCGGGAGAATGGGTCGCAGGAGAGCCCCCTCATTAGCAATTGTCTCTATGCAAAAGGAGGCCACAGCTTTTTTGGTGGCGCTTGATAACCGGCTGCAACATTCAGCAGGTCACATCATTAGTCACGCATCCCAACCCCAGCCTGATTTACTTTCAATGCGCCTCAAACCCCCAGCCCCCCCCCCCCCCCCCAAAAAAACTGTAACAATAATAGTGAACGATAACAGATAAAGGTGCAAAACGCAGTGTTTGTTTTATCGCGATTGCGGGGGGTGACTCCACTATCGGCTGTTTTCAGGGGGTAATAGGGGTGGGGGTGGGGGGGCAAGTGTGTGTGTGTGTGTGTGTGTGTGTGCATGCATGCATGCGTGTGTGCACATCTGTGTGTGCGTGTGTGTTGTGTGTGTGTGTGTGTGTGTACGTACGTACGTGCTGGGGGGGAGACTTGTCCTTAGGGAGAGTTTAATTCTAGTGGCCTGTTTTGAATTTGGTTTGTTTTCTTTGAACATTAACATGAGGAGAATGAGGGGTTTCTCTGCAGGCCTCTAGAGGACTGAGCTGTTGAACTGAGAGCTTTTTACACACAACTTTCCAGCTCCGCCCTCCTGTGTTAACTCTGCCTTTCTTAAGCCAGCTGCTCCGTACTGAAGCACATAACTCCGGCCCACGGTCATGTCCGTAGCTCGACTCAATACGTACCAGTCCAGGAGTTTCTCTTAAGGACATACTGGATGTATACTGTGTGCATATTCAAGGTGTATGACTTTACCATTCTAACTTATTACAGCCTTTGAATTTTATCTGTGCTTGTGCCAAGGATTTCATACTCACATATTCACCCACCTTCCAGAAAATGTCAGATTGATTGGACGTACGCATTCAACTATTACTGTAAACGAATGCTTAAAAAATAACAGTTTTGCACACTGTAAAGAAAAAGGCAAAATGTGAATGAGCATGACTTTGCGTAAGGAACATTTTTTTTTGTCGTTTGTTTTTCAAATTCAGGATTTGTAGTATATAGTATGTATTTATTTTGGTGTAGTAACTCTAAATGATGTAGTAACTCTAAAGTTAGATCAAGGTGGGAACCCAACAGCTCATCTACGTAATGCAGACTTGCCATTTTGAATGTGTTCAGAAAGGCAGATAAATCCTTGCGTGTCAGAGCCTTGCCACAGCCAGCCCCCGCGCACGCACGCGACAGCTCCGCGGCAACAGCGGCTTCGCGGCCTCACGCAGTGGAACGTGTACACTAATTGCGAACTTTGTTACACGTTCCCTCAGCTGTTAGCACTGTTAGTGTTTTTCTAAGCGGCTGTGTCGGTTTCCACTCTGCTTGGCTTATTGCGCGCGCATAATGCCTTTCAGTACCAACTTGATAGGAGGAAGCGCCGTGCAGCTCCAACATGTGTTCACTTTGAAAACAATAGCGCTTTTAATTTGCATAATCAGAATAAATTTTCTGGCTGGGGTTTTGTTGAAAGTCAACTTAATTGCAAATTTTTATTTTTTTTTGCCTTGAGTGAAGGAAGAAGCAATGCCTTTAGAAATACTACAGACCTCTTTAGATTCATTAATGTTCATAAATTGCAGTTTTAGATTTGTTAGATGCAATTTATTAATGTTCATAAATTGCAGTTTTAGAATTAACTTTCCCCCCCCCCCCCCCCTTCACACCTGTCCGTGTGACTCATTTCTCCACAGAACGAGGAGGAGGATCTACGAGCCGAGCGTCTGCGTAGAGCGAAGGAGCGACTGCGCAGCCCCGTGGTGTTCAACAAGGAGTCTGCCATCAGGAAAACCCAGCTCAAGTCCTTCAGCCAGTATGTGGAGACCAGGCCAGGTCAGGCTCTTCCAGAACCTTCTTTAATAATCTGTGTCTTGTTCTACCCTTTGACACCCAGCCTCTCCTCTGATGGGAACGCAGCTATTTTGCGAAATGCAGTAATCCATAAACTTTTTAAGACACACTGCAAGTTTTGTAAGGACCTTTGTCCAAACATGTATTGTGTTTTTGTATTTAAAGCCTTGTGAATGCCCTTTATAGTTTTGAAATTTTGAACTTTAAAAAAATAAATAAAAGATTTTTGCATTATAATGTCGTCAGCACCAACTGCACATTTGATCGCACAATATTTATCACAGTTAAACCTTTGCAGCTGCCCGTTGCTAGAAAACTAGAGACACACAGTTGGAAGAGAAAAGAAGATGTCTGGGATTTAACTAGCTAGGTAAAATTATGCTACTGGTTTAGCGATATTCTAGTTGCACTATTTACCAGTTTAGCTTTTGGGCCTCTACTGTCACACAAGGTGCAGATCAGACAGTTTTTTGGAACCTCACTGGTAACTGTACTCAACACCTGGGGAAGGAAGTAGGCCAACAAGTGGAGCACTGAATTATATTGGCTGTTTGGGTCATTGAATTATATTGGCATAGGAGAGAGAAAGAGGGGGAAAGAGCGAGGGAGATGAAGAGAGGGAGATGAAGAGAGGGCATAGGAGAGAGAAGATGAAAACAAAGACCGCGTCTTTCCTCTTCCCTCTTTCCTGTGAACCGTTGCTCATTTCAGACACAAGCACTTTTATGGCTTGTGTATTGTCCCAATGTGTGAATTGGTATAAGCAAGTTATTCGTTACCCCCAGGGAAAAGCTCACGTAAAACTGCCATGGAGTGAGTCCTGACTCGAAAGGCTTTCCATCCATCCAAATCCCAGGAGCGCAGTGTACAGATTTCCATGCTCAGCTCTTGCTGCTTTGAAATGATTGAATTTCCTGGGGATTCCAAGGGTATTTTCCGGCCCATTCCGAGTTGGGTGTGTGCCGTGTTTGCCTCCATCGCTGTGCGCTTACTCAGCAGGATCCGGTTCTAGTTCCTCCCAAAAACCGGTCTTAACCTGCTGTCACCTCATTTAAAAGCATTTCATTTCACTTACGTTTGCCAATCCCTTATGCCAACAAAGATCCCCACCCTATACCATCCTGGTATATAGAACACACTGTAGTCAGGTTCCCCAATACACAAGTATGTAGCCTGCCACGCTCACCTCACGCCAGTCGCACTGTAACTGGGGTGCGTGTACGTGGCTGCACCCCTAACTCACAGCCCTGAGGGATGCCCTGTCAGTCGCTGTGCTAATGCAGATGTCAGGGTTGCAGAGGGGTGGCTGTTGTAACGGGGGAGAGAGAGACAAGCAGCCAGCGCACCTCTCACTAGCACTGGCCCATGTTGTCAGGTGGCTCCCCCCTTCCCTCTCGTGTCAGCGAATCACACAGCTGTGTTGAAATCCTCGCCATTGTGTCCGTTACCGCCCG
Organism: Synaphobranchus kaupii; assembly: GCA_029718625.1. Lineage (NCBI taxonomy): Eukaryota > Metazoa > Chordata > Actinopteri > Anguilliformes > Synaphobranchidae > Synaphobranchus > Synaphobranchus kaupii. Next base: position 60,215,965 of record CM056380.1, read on the forward strand.
ACACCTGGTGTCCCATTGACTCCTGTGTCCCACAGCCCGCAGGGGGTGGAGAGTGATTTTGGGTTTTATTAATGACATTGCCCTTTTGTTTGAATTACAGGGCAATGTGGTCAACACCCTGTAATATATCATGGCTAAAACACCCCTTTTCTATGTTTCTCTGTGCTTATGTAGGTGTATTTAGGAAAAAGCCTTGGACTTTTTTGACATGTATTTAGGGGCATTGTTATACACCAATCTATATAAAATGTCATAATGTAATAACATTTTGGCCTATTCAGATATTTTTTGGTGTATATATTTTTTTTTAGATGTGCACATGTATAAAATGTATAAATATGTGTAAAATAAATGTGTAATATATGTACAGTGCCCTCCACAATAATTGGCACCCTTGGTAAAGATGGCACCCTCATCAAGAAATAATTATTTTTAACAAAACCATGTGTGCCACAATTATTGGCACCCCTAGAAATTCTTATGAACAAAATGTAACTGAAGCATTTTTTCCCATTTATATTTTACTTTTTAAAGTTGATCAGAGTGTTTAGGAACTTTCATGCAGTAATCCATGACTTCCTGTTTCACTGGGGTATAAATATGAGGTGAAACAGAGGACATATTCCCTTATTCATACATCAACATGGGAAAGATAAGAGAACACACAAATCAAATGAGGAAAAAGTGTGTTGAGCTTCATAAGTCAGGGAATGGCTATAAAAAAAATAGCTACTCACCTGAAAATGCCTATATCTACCGTTAGGACAATACTTAAAAAGTTCAAAGCAACTGGAACTGTTACAAACTTGCCTGGAAGAGGACCCAAGTTAATTTTGCCCCCACGCACAGTGAGGAGGATGGTAAGAGAGGCAAAAAAATCCCCTAGGATCATTGTTGGAGAATTAGGATCTTGGGGTCATCAAGTCTCCAAAACTACCATTAGACGTCACCTCCATGCCAACAAATTATTTGGAAGGCATCCCAGAAAAAAGCCTTTCCTGTCATTTGACCACAAACGTAAGCGCCTGGTGTTTGCTAAACACTACTGGAACTTTGACTAGAACCGTGTTCTATGGTCAGATGAAACGAAAATTGAGCTTTTCGGCAACCAACACTCAAGGTGGGTTTGGCGTAAAAAGGATGGCTATACCGAAAATAACCTAATCCCCACTGTTAAGTATGGTGGAGGTTCGGTGATGTTGCAGGGCTGTTTTTCTTCCAAAGGCCCTGGGAACCTTGTTGGGGTGCATGGCATCATGGACTCCATGAAATACCAGGAAATTTTAAATCTGAATCTGGCTGCCTCTTTCAGGAAACTAAAACTGGGTCGTAGTTGGATCTTCCAGCAGGACAATGATCCAAAACATACGTCCAAATCAACACAAAAATGGTTAACTGAACACAAAATCAAGCTTCTGCCATGGCCATCTCAGTCCCCTGACCTAAACCCCATTGAAAACCTGTGGGCTGAGTTGAAGCGGAGAGTGCACAAGAGGACCAAGGACTCTGGATGATCTGGAGAGATTCTGTAAAGAGGAATGGTCTCAGATTCCTTGCTCTGTATTCTCCAACCTTATTAGATGTTACGGGAGAAGACCCAGTGCTGTTTTATTGGCAAAGGGAGGTTGTACAAAGTATTAAATGCAGGGGTGCCAATAATTGTGGCACACGTGGTTTTGTTAAAAATAATTATTTATTGATGAGGGATTTTGTTTCTCAGAATAAATTTACTTCAATTAATGGTTGGATTTTTATAATTTTTTCGCTGGTTTAGCTAGATCCCACTCCCTTTCTAAAAACCACATCTGCTCCATATCTGGCCATAGAGTGATGCATTGGGGCTAGTTTGATACCTTAGAACCTTGATGACTTACAGCCATTTCGCCAGTCATGTGTTCCATACTGTACCAGCGTAATTTACAGCTGAATCTAGTCTCACCCCCCAATTCCCATAGAGATCCATTCAAATGCAGAGAGGTTATAGTATCGCTTGTAACAGTACCTGAAAATAAGATATCAAGAGTCTTGTTGATGGGTCACAGACTTCAGGAAGTAACAGCATGCAAAGGATATGTGACCAAATATGAAATATGATACTTTAAAAATACATGAAAGCAAAGGGTATGAATACTTATGTCCATGAGAGATTTCAGTTTTTGATTTTTCATACATTTGCAAAAAATTCTAAAAACATGTTTTCATGTTGTCATTGTGGGTTATTGAGTGTAGATTGATGGGCAAAAATTGTATCCATTTAAAATTTAATCTACAACACAATAAAGTGTGAAAAAAGTGAAGGGGTATGAATACTTTTGAGCACCACTGTATGCATAACAATCTTGTATATCACCACGGTCTGGATAGTTGATGAAAGCATAAAAAAAACATATAGGTGTGAATTCATAATGAACCTGCTTAAAATATCTTTTTTCTTACAGAGGTAAAAAGGCAAAGATCAGTACCTGAAGATTCAAAGAGAGCAAACGAAGAGAGAGGTCCAATGACAGAGCCGGAGCACAAGCCATCTGAAGATGAAGTACTTCATGCATATTTCATTTATTTATTTTTTTAAACTCTGAGATAATGTTGATAATTCCAAGTCATATTTGGACATATTTTTTAAAAGCCCTCCTTAAAAAAAATTTTTAAAAAATGGGGGGGGGGGGGGGGGGGGACGTGATGTCAATCTGCAATGTGCTGAAGCCTGAGAGGGCTGCACGTATGAATTAGCCTGCACTCTGGTGATAATTGTCAGATTAGAAAAATATTTTTTTTTGAATCACTTCTGCCTTCCGCCCCAATTTTATTATTTTTTTTTACCATTTTTTCCCCTCCCATAGATATTTCTATTTGGCGATTACGTCTTTTGGGTCTTCTTCTTCTTCTTCCTCTCCTTCTCCCCTCAAAGAGATTTCCTGTATTGATCTAGCGGGATGATTTTAATTATTCCTATAGCAGATACTGTGAGGCAGCCTACGGAGGGAGGTCACAGGAGACCCACAGGAATTTTCCCAGCCAACCCATTCTGTTGGGTTGGGTTAATGGGTGTTCAACCTTTCCATTATCCAGATCAGCCATGAATTACTCGCTGAATGATGTTTGCATTAATATAATATATATGGTAATTTCTGCACTTAATTAACGGGGAGGTTCTGCTCGGTGGGGGACTGGGCTGATCATGTGTAAAATTGATTTGTGAGGGAAATATTTGATAGACCGCAGGGAGGAAGCCGCTTTTGACAGACAGCTAAGAGGAGTGAGGCATAAAAAGTGCTGGCTTGGATGGAAAGGGGGGGGAAAGTTTTTTTTTTCCTCTTTCCCATTAAAAAATAGGATGCATCAGCACTATAAATGTAATAATATATTTACACTTGACTTATGTACATGTACCGTGTGTGTATACATATATATATATATATATATATATATATATATATGAAGAAATATTCATTCACAGCCATTTTCTTTTTTTAGTATCTATATTTGTGAATTTCTTTAAATTAGCATGATTTTTCATCACTGGTGTGTCTTGTGAATAGTAGTAATGCAGAGGTTGGATGGAGAGTGTGTGAAAGGAAGGGGGACTGTTGCAATAGGGGGGATATGTGTTGTATAGAACACACTCTTTGTAAGGCGCATGTTTTTTTAAATTAAAGGTCATTCTTGCTAATCATCCAAGATGGGCCTGTCCCTCTGGAGGGGGTGCAGTGTCATGGGACAGGGTCGGGAGGGGCGGTGGGTCCCGGTCGGGGTGCTCCCCTGGGCCCGTTCAGGGTCTCTGATAAGGCGCTCTGTGCGGGGGTCCCAGAGATATCATATGATCCCAGGCTTAGTCAAATATTAGGTAGGCAAACACACCCCTGACCCCACGCTGAAGTGCAAGAGCAGTGGCCCATTCACACCAAGGCAGGATAAGAACCTTACAGCTGCACTATACGTACACAACAGAACCTTACAGCTGCGCTATGCACATGCAGAAGAACCTTACAGCTGCGCTATGCACATGCAGAAGAACCTTACAGCTGCGCTATGCACATGCAGAAGAACCTTACAGCTGCGCTATGCACATGCAGAAGAACCTTACAGCTGCGCTATGCGTACGCAGAAGAACCTTACAGCTGCGCTATGCGTACACAACAGAACCTTACAGCTGCGCTATGCACATGCAGAAGAACCTTACAGCTGCGCTATGCACATGCAGAAGAACCTTACAGCTGCGCTATGCACATGCAGAAGAACCTTACAGCTGCGCTATGCGTACGCAGAAGAACCTTACAGCTGCGCTATGCGTACACAACAGAACCTTACAGCTGCGCTATGCACATGCAGAAGAACCTTACAGCAGCGCTATGCGTACGCAGAAGAACCTTACAGCTGCGCTATGCACATGCAGAACAACCTTACAGCTGTGCTGTGCGTACGCAGAAGAACCTTACAGCTGCGCTATACGTACACAACAGAACCTTACAGCTGCGCTAAGCACACACAGAAGAACCTTACAGCTGCGCTATGCACATGCAGAACAACCTTACAGCTGTGCTGTGCGTACGCAGAAGAACCTTACAGCTGCGCTATACGTACACAACAGAACCTTCCAGCTGCGCTATGCACATGCAGAAGAACCTTACAGCTGCGCTATGCACATGCAGAAGAACCTTACAGCTGCGCTATGCGTATGCAGAAGAACCTTACAGCTGCGCTATGCGTACGCAACGGAACAACCTTCCAGCTGCGCTATGCGTACGCAACGGAACAACCTTACCGCTGCGCTATGCGTACACAACAGAACAACCTTCCAGCTGCACTATGCACATGCAGAAGAACCTTACAGCTGTGCTATGTGTACGCAGAAGAACCTTACAGCTGCGCTATGCACACGCAGAAGAACCTTACAGCTGCGCTATGCACACGCAGAAGAACCTTACAGCTGCGCTATGCACACGCAGAAGAACCTTACAGCTGCGCTATGCGTACGCAACAGAACCTTACAGCTGCGCTATACTTATGCAACAGAATCTTACAGCTGCGCTATGCGTACGCAACAGAACCTTATAGCTGCACTATGCACACGCAGAAGAACCTTACAGCTGTGCTATGCATATGCAACAGAACCTTACAGTTGCGCTATGTACATGCAGCAGAACCTTACAGCTGTGCTATGTGTATGCAACAGAACCTTACAGTTGCGCTATGTACATGCAGCAGAACCTTACAGCTGTGCTATGTGTATGCAACAGAACCTTACAGCCGCGCTATGCGTACGCAACATAACCTTACAGCTGCGGTATGCACATGCAGCTGAACCTTACAGCTGCACTATGCGCATGCAACAGAACCTTACAGCTGTGCTATGCACATGCAGCAGAACCTTACAGCTGCACTATGGACACACAGCAGAACCTTACAGCTGCACTATGGACACACAGCAGAAGCTTACAGCTGCGCTATGCACATGCAGCAGAACCTCACAGCTGCGCTATGTGTACGCAACTGAACCTTACAACTGTGCTATGTGCATGCAGCAGAACCTTGGAGCTCGCTATGCACAAGCAGCAGGACCTTACAGCTGCGCTATGCGTATGCAGAAGAACCTTACAGCTGTGCTATGCACATGCAGCAGAACCTTACAGCTGCACTATGGACACACAGCAGAACCTTACAGCTGCACTATGGACACACAGCAGAAGCTTACAGCTGCGCTATGCACATGCAGCAGAACCTCACAGCTGCGCTATGTGTACGCAACTGAACCTTACAACTGTGCTATGTGCATGCAGCAGAACCTTGGAGCTCGCTATGCACATGCAGAAGAACCTTACAGCTGCGCTATGCGTATGCAGAAGAACCTTACAGCTGCGCTATGCGTACGCAACGGAACAACCTTCCAGCTGCGCTATGCGTACGCAACGGAACAACCTTACCGCTGCGCTATGCGTACACAACAGAACAACCTTCCAGCTGCGCTATGCACATGCAGAAGAACCTTACAGCTGTGCTATGTGTACGCAGAAGAACCTTACAGCTGCGCTATGCACACGCAGAAGAACCTTACAGCTGCGCTATGCACACGCAGAAGAACCTTACAGCTGCGCTATGCACACGCAGAAGAACCTTACAGCTGCGCTATGCGTACGCAACAGAACCTTACAGCTGCGCTATACTTATGCAACAGAATCTTACAGCTGCGCTATGCGTACGCAACAGAACCTTATAGCTGCACTATGCACACGCAGAAGAACCTTACAGCTGTGCTATGCATATGCAACAGAACCTTACAGTTGCGCTATGTACATGCAGCAGAACCTTACAGCTGTGCTATGTGTATGCAACAGAACCTTACAGTTGCGCTATGTACATGCAGCAGAACCTTACAGCTGTGCTATGTGTATGCAACAGAACCTTACAGCCGCGCTATGCGTACGCAACATAACCTTACAGCTGCGGTATGCACATGCAGCTGAACCTTACAGCTGCACTATGCGCATGCAACAGAACCTTACAGCTGTGCTATGCACATGCAGCAGAACCTTACAGCTGCACTATGGACACACAGCAGAACCTTACAGCTGCACTATGGACACACAGCAGAAGCTTACAGCTGCGCTATGCACATGCAGCAGAACCTCACAGCTGCGCTATGTGTACGCAACTGAACCTTACAACTGTGCTATGTGCATGCAGCAGAACCTTGGAGCTCGCTATGCACAAGCAGCAGGACCTTACAGCTGCGCTATGCATATGCAACAGAACCTTACAGCTGCGCTATGCACATGCAGCAGAACCTTACAGCTGCGCTATTTGTACACAACAGAACCTTACAGCTGCATTATGCGTACACAACAGAACCTTACAGTTGCACTATGCATACACAACAGCACCTTAAAGCTGCGCTATGCGTACGCAACAGAACCTTACAGCTGCGCTATGCGTATGCAACAGAACCTTACAGCTGTGCTATGCGCATGCAGGAGAACCTTACAGCTGCGCTATGCACAAGCAGCAGAACCTTACAGCTGTGCTATGTGCATGCAGCAGAACCTTGGAGCTCGCTATGCACAAGCAGCAGAACCTTCCAGCTGCGCTTTGCATATGCAACAGAACCTTACAGCTGCATTATGCGTACACAACACAACCTTAGTTACGCTATGCATACACAACAGCACCTTAAAGCTGCGCTATGCGTACGCAACAGAACCTTACAGCTGCGCTATGCGTATGCAACAGAACCTTACAGCTGTGCTATGCGCATGCAGGAGAACCTTACAGCTGCGCTATGCACAAGCAGCAGAACCTTACAGCTGTGCTATGTGCATGCAGCAGAACCTTGGAGCTCGCTATGCACAAGCAGCAGAACCTTACAGCTGCGCTTTGCATATGCAACAGAACCTTACAGCTGCATTATGCGTACACAACACAACCTTAGTTACGCTATGCATACACAACAGCACCTTAAAGCTGCGCTATGCGTACGCAACAGAACCTTACAGCTGCGCTATGCGTACGCAACAGAACCTTACAGCTGTGCTATGCGCATGCAGGAGAACCTTACAGCTGCACTATGCACAAGCAGCAGAACCTTACAGCTGTGCTATGAGTATGCAGGAGAACCTTACAGCTGCACTATGCACAAGCAGCAGAACCTTACAGCTGTGCTATGAGTATGCAACAAAACATTACAGCTGTGCTATGCACGCAGCAGACCCTTACAGCTGCGCTATGCACATGCAGCAGAACCTTACAGCTGTGTACACAACAGAACCTTACAGCGCATTATCCGTACACAACAGAACCTTACAGTTGCCCTATGCACATGCAGCAGAACCGTACAGCTGCACTATGCGCATGCAACAGAACCTTGCAGCTGCAGACCATGCACACAGCAGAACCTTACAGCTGTAGAAAATGCACACAGCAGAACCTTACAGCTGCACAGTAGAACCTTATGCATTTACTAAATAATGCACGCATACACACACACACACACACACACATGCAGACACGCATATATGCATACAGTATATTTATCCAAAATATCTTAATGTATCTTAAGCATATATGGATATGTGTCTGTATGTAATATGTGGTTGTGGGGAAAGCTGTTCCTTTGTTTGCTGTTGTGTACACAAATCAGAGTGCTGTGATGAGAGTGTTGGATATGACAGGCAAAGCCCCTATCAGCAGCAGAAAGCACTGTCACTTCACTCTGTATCATCGTCGTCTCCTGTTGGGTGCGTTTGATGAGCCACAAATAAGAAACAAAACACTAAACAAAAACTATTTTTTAAAATAACTGCTGTTATCAGGCTTTCCTAGTCAAATATAGCAAAAATTAAAAATAAATTAAATTTTTTTTAAAAGAAAGAAATGAAAGCAATCTCCTCTGTCTCTAAACTAAGTTCTGAGACCTTTTTTTTCTAGATTCAATAAAATAGAATAAAAAAAGGTCTAAATGATTTTCTGCGATTTTGCCTGATGATTTTTTTTCTTTTTCCCTTTTCTCATCCCTTTCTCCCCCCCCCCCACCCCTCTCTTCTTGCCTTCCTCTGTTTGTTCTCTCTCACAGAAAGCTTTCAAAGACACCAGTCAGTATGTGGTGGGGGAGCTGGCCGCGCTGGAGAGCGAGCAGCGGCAGATAGACTCTCGGGCGTCGCGCGTGGAGAGGAGGCTGCGCTATCTCATGGACACAGGTACGAAGCCCAATTACACTGTAAACAGTTTTGGCAAATTGAGCGTTCACAAACTCTTATAGAGTTTGGGAAGTGTGAATCTTTGAAGCCTGAATGTTCAGCGGTTAAAAAAACTGCCCGGGAAATGAAAAGCCTCCGCTTGGCGGCAACCTCTCTGGGCCCTGGCGATAAGAGAGGCTTCTTGGGAAACGATAACTGGCCCTGATACCGCCCGTGAGCCAGCAACTATTGAACAGGGCGCTCAGCCATGCGGTGCTGCAATACATATCTGGGCTTCATTGATATGCTGCGGCAGGGAAAAAACAGGGCGGGGGGGGGTGGTGTGCGGGGGGAGGTGGAGAAAAAATAAAAATAATGCGAGAGGCACACATACAAACACTGCCCCCCCCACCCACCCCTCTCGTTCTTTCTCCTTCTCACTTTCTTTCTCTTCCTCAGACACACAGAAACGCACACGCTCACAAAACAAACGAGATCTCCTGTTTTTTTGTTTTCTTTTTTGGGGGGGTGGGTGATTCGGTCGGGGAGAAAGATTTGGCTGGCTAAATCCTGGTAAAGACATGAAACAGTGCACGAGCCAAGAGGACAGGATTCATCGGCTCAGTCCCTGAAATTTGAGAACGGCATTCCCCTCTACTGATACTTCACAATTATTTCCCTCACAAGAGCAGGTTGGGGTGAGAAGGCGGGAAGGGAAAAAAAGGCGTATATATCGGCGCCAGGGTTTGTACGCTTCCCCCTTGGCAGTTTCGCCCTATCGAGACCATCTCTCCAGTTCTGTGTTTGCCTACTTCTTTCCCCTCTTCATCCTCTGCCCTGTAGAAGCGAGACACATTGTGTCGATCTGAAGGGCTGCTTTTTGCTCTTTTTTCCTGAGGTGATAAAGCAGCTATACCTGCCAGGTGCTTTATTCAGTGGAATCATTTTATAGTAAAGCACCTTTAACCTGATTTATGCCCAGTCTAAACACACAATTTAGTGCAAAATACTTGACACGGTTTATAGAAGAATAATGTAAAAATGGATCTCCTGATATTCATATTCACAAGATAAGCTTAGCCATATTAAGCGCCTATTGTACACACAAGAACTAATATATATAGCTGTATTGATAATGTTTTTTGTGACACTATTGAGGATGGCTGCTTATAGATGTCTTCCACCAAAAATGACTCATTGAACTAACACACTTTGAATTTCATTGAAATATACAATTTTCAGTTTCCAAATGAGTAAACCTTTGATGACATAGGTACAAAAAGATTTCATTTGGTACATTTCTTCTGTTTGTGTATTAAAACAGAACATGAATAGTTCTGTAAGCATATTATTAGGGGAGTGGGTTTGATTCTCGGGGGTCGGGTTTGGGGCACTGCCATTGTACCCTTAGGTAAATGTGCTTAACCTTGGCTGCATATGGGTACAATACCCAGCTGTATAAATGGATTGTATGTAAAAACAACAAAAAAGCTTTGTATAAATGCAGTGACAGTGATGCATCTCTGGTTAAAAGCAGTGATCCATTTTAAAGTGCACTCACAGGTGGTGGATGAACAGACACCACTGCTGAAGGACAAGTGGTAGATGCTCTGTGGCCGGTGCCTCCAGTGTGTGTTTGCTGGCCGGTGCTTCCAGTGTGTGTTTGCTGGCCGGTCGTTCCAGTGTGTGTTTGCTGGCCGGTCGTTCCAGTGTGTGTTTGCTGGCCGGTGGCTCCAGTGTGTGTTTGCTGGCCGGTGGCTCCAGTGTGTGTTTGCTGGCCGGTGCCTCCAGTGTGTGTTTGCTGGCCGGTGCCTCCAGTGTGTGTTTGCTGGCCGGTGGCTCCAGTGTGTGTTTGCTGGCTGGTGGCTCCAGTGTGTGTTTGCTGGCCGGTGGCTCCAGTGTGTGTTTGCTGGCCGGTGGCTCCAGTGTGTGTTTGCTGGCCGGTGGCTCCAGTGTGTGTTTGCTGGCCGGTGGCTATGTGTATGTGGGACGCTGACTGCCGTAACCCCGTTGATGGTGCACCTGTCTTTGTACACTCTAGCACAGTGACCGAGCAAGGCCATAAGCACTGCTGAAATGGCCCTCCTTTTTAATGTAAGCGCAAACCACCTTCACCGTACCTGTGGCAAGCTGGGGGTGTTTCCATGGTAAACTGACCCTAATGACAAACCCCAGGTACAATAGCGGGCTTAACCAGAAACCTGCATGTGCGGAAGTTGGGTGTTTTTATCGCATAGTACTACAGCACTGTCAGGAAGCCTTTTCAGTGCTTGTTTATTAGCATTGTCCTGCTCAAATGTCACAGATTGTTCATGCTTGAAAATAAGCATTTTGCCTGAAGAGCTGTTCACCAGATCTGCATACGATCAGTATGATTATAAATTATACCAAACCAATAATGCAAAAGCCTGAGCATCAGCATGCACATCTTTTGTCGTAAGCTATGCAACAACCACAAAAAAGTAGCACTTTCTGTGAATGTTCCTGTATAAGAGCTATATAACTCTTTCATAAGCAGTATGTAATCATTCATAAATCCTTATGTCAACTGCTTATTTATAAGGCACATTATGTCACCACTGATGCAGCATGTGATTTCACCATGACACGACATATAAGCATTTATGAATGTCCATGTAGTGTTCATTAAGGTGCTATGTAGAGGAGGAGTCATATTGCTTTTAATAGAAATTGTCACCACAAAGGAATGAGAGGTAGGTGGGACTGCATCTGTTGAAAAGCAAACGACCATGCTGTGTTGCATTACAATGCACTCATGCAGCAGGGTGTTGGTCACTGAAATGTGGCCCTGCACAGGAAACGCGCAACTCGCAATGAATTCCCCTCACAAGGTCCAGTGGAAAAATGTGTCTGAGGCAGTGTAAGTGCAGGGAGGGCTGATGTTGTTGTGTCCAACCCTCCGTGTCCTCTGTGTAATTACTCTCTTGGCCAATTTTCAAATAATTTTCATTAGATCAACATATGCCTTCATGGCTGACTTCTGCTGCTTGGTCTTTTGATTTGTTTTAAAATCGGTATTATTTATTTTCAGTTCTACTGGGAGCCGAAGTTTAAGTCCAACTTGAGAAAATGATTTTTATTAATTTGTTTATGTATTATTATAATAGTTTTTTTGGGAGGCAGGTGGAGGACATTTACCTTGTACCTTGTGCAGATTTAATGTGGGGTTGTGGGAGCCCCACATAATATAATTTGGTATTGTAACAGTGCAGCAATTTGTATTCAGTGTATAATTTGTAATCATCAAAACCACACGCTGAATTGAAATAGGGAATTATTCATACTATGCATTTTTAAAGTCCTACTCCTGTCCCCTCTTCTTATGTTTTATGTTCTTATTGTTTTGGCGCCAAAGTTAAAATGCTCCGTGAGGCAGTGAGTGTTAAAGCGCATATGTAAGCAAACAGATCGGAACAGAGGACAACTTGGAACACCATTGGTTTATGTGCTTTACGCTTTTCAGCATAAACCCGCACAACCCCCACGCCCCCCCAACACCCCCGATTAGGCACAATATATAATTCTGCACATTTTTCTATTATGTCGTCTCCCTAGATGAATTCAAAGTAATTGGGGTGGTTAATTTATTTACACAGGGCCGTTCACAGCACATTAAATAATAGAGATAATTGAACAAGAATTGTCAAGTGTCTTCTGATATCAGACATATTACAGAAGGGAATGCGCATAAAACTCTATTTCTATGCAACCATTGTTTATGGTAATTAAGTACACAGATTTATTCCTTGGTTGCCTTCCAAGCTTATGGCAACCGCTATTGTTGTGTTCTATTAATATGTAATCAGTAAATAGTTTAATTTTCTAATCTGCAGTTTGAGAATTCACTTTCTAACAACTCTTAATTACTGCAGTGCCCTAATGATGCTCACGGTGATGGAAAAGCAACCAATAAACTGGGTGGAGAGGTCTGGGGAATTTTAATTCCTGAGGTGGTGCGCTCGCTTAATGAACTTGTTATTCCTTCACCAGAGGGAGCAGTGTCCTTCAGAATGGGAAACGCTTTGAGATCCCCCCCCAACACACACACACACACACACACACACACACACACACACACACACACACACACACACACACACACACACACACACACATGCAGTCACACATGCACAAACACACACACACTCACACAAACAGACACTAACAAACACTTTATAGTTTACTGTGAAACTGTCATTGTATTTCAAAAATGTTTTTGTTATTTTATGCCCGTGACTGATGCAATAATGAAAATTTCAAGTATACAGTCATAAATGTTTTAAATGCTGTATCTTCTTTGTCAGATTATCATTTATAGGGAAAATGTTAAAGACTTAAAATTAATTTAAAGGTGGACTGATTGTGTATTTCAAGTCTTTCAGACATTGCTGGATATCTGACCTTCCCTCTTCTGGTCTGGCTGGGTTCAGTCCATGTCTGACTGAGCTCATAGTAAATACCGAGCTCAGTAAATACTCAGCGCACAGTAAATATTCAGCTCACAGTAAATACTCAGCTACAGTAAATATTCAGCTCACAGTAAATATTCAGCTCACAGTAAATACTCAGCTACAGTAAATATTCAGCTCACAGTAAATACTCAGCTACAGTAAATATTCAGCTCACAGTAAATACTCAGCTCACAGTAAATACTCAGCTCACAGTAAATACCCAGTTCACAGAAAATACTCAGATGATGGTAAATACTCAGCTCACAGTAAATACTCCGATGATGGTAAATACTCCGATCGCATTGAATATTCAGCTCACAGTAAATGCTGAGCCCACAGTAAATATTCAGCTTACAGTAAATACTGAACTCACAGTAAATATTCAGCTCACAGTAAAAACTGAGCGTAGAGTAAATGCTCACAGTAAAGCGAGTACAGCTCACGGCGCTATGGCACAGTAACATAGCTTGTAACGCTGGCGTCTTCAGATACTTTTCTATCATATTCATCTGTATTCACTCACATGCTCACACACACACATACCATTTGTTAGTGGCTATGTAACTTGCAACAATGGATACAATTATTAAAATAATGGCATTTAGCAAAGCACTGTGGCATTCTTACCTGTCCATGATAAGAGATAAAAGGAGAAAAGGGGAAGAATGAGTTTTAGCTAAGATTAACATATGTTTAAAAATTGCACTTGACGCCGATAAGATTGACATAGGTTTTATTGCAACCTAATCCCTATTTTGTGTTCATCTCGGAAACCGAAATTCACACGAGGGATATCAAAGGCTTAATATGGTGTACAGACAGGCCACAGCTCCCCTTAATAAAAATGACATTCAATCATGAAATCTGAATGCTATTGTTTTTTGGAATACACTTTGTCCCATTTTTTTGCAAACCTATCTGTTTTGCACAGATTATATATACTGTAGATAGTGTGTGCTATATTATTATTATTATTATTATTATTATTATTATTATTATTATTATTATTAATAGTAGTATTTTGTGTTCATTTGCGTTATCTTTTTTTTAAATATGAAGTACAGGTTTGATTCATGGTGAATGATACATTCATGATACATTCTTTGCACGGGTGTCCATCATCTTACAAAAGGTGTGGTGAATATAGATATTAGCTTTTTCCTGTTTTGCTGTAGTAAGTTAAAACTGCAATTTCTGCATTCATAAGCCGACATCCTCATCGTCAACCCCAGTTAGACTAAAGATTTAAGCTGCAGGACGTGAGCGGCATGTGCAAAACATTTGTGCTGCTCAGAAACACAAACAGCTAGCACAGCTTTAAGTATATTATCAGGCAAGTTCTTTGAGAAACGTATTGCTAAAGAAGCTTACCATTAATTATTGTAACTTTGGGAAGATTACATCCACACCAGCCTTGTAAGCACAGGCATACTCCTCTTGACCTCCTATGTGAGAGCTTAAAGACACAAGAATGGCATTTTACCAACTTTAATGGGATAACCAGTATAATCTTCCAGCAGTAAGGGACGGAAAAAGTGTTTAGAACATAATACCCTCCCAAGTTCCGAGGGAGAGAGCATTTCTGATGTCTGAAGCAATCAGCAAGCACAAGTTTACAATATTGCATTACCGTACACCCCTTATACTGTCTCATACTGTCTCCTCCTCCAGCCTCCTTCAATTGCCTGTCAATTACATACAGGGCTGCTGTCCAGCTTCAAATAATAATAATAATAATAATAAATAAAAGAATAAACATACTGGACCAAAGTCTGGTATTTTGTCACTGTTGCCTTGCTTTCCAAGTTATGCAGACAAACTGGATTTGTTTGGTTTTGGATGACTGCAGTTCACCAGACATTTTTTTCCCAGAAAGGACTTGCTATTGGTTTTATTATTTGAGGCTGCATTGCAGTGTGTGCGTGTGCGTGTGCGTGTGCGTGTGCGTGTGCATGCGTGTGTGTGTGTGTGTGTGTGTGTGTGTGTGTGTACACAGTATGTGTGTATGTGTATATATAAACAAATAAAACCTTCACTAATAATGTAATAGATTCTTACTGTATCAGTAAATCCATAAGAAAAGTTAAATGTTTTGTTAATGTCTATGAGGTAAAAAAAAACATCAAGTTATAGTTTCTACAATAAGTTTAAGCACTTTAACAAACTAAAAAAATCGCTTTTTTTTTTCTCCTGTTAATTTTTTCACCATGCAATTTTGCAATGAAATTTAAAAAATTAACATGGAAGTTCATGTCTTGCTGTTGGGCTTGGACAAAAAATCATGGTTTTTAGATGAGGTGAATGTTTGGGAAGACAAAGCTATTTATTTAACTTCCATGAGCCCCAACTCTACCCGCCATCCCAGATGTGCAGTGAAATTTTCTTTTTTCTTTTTATTTTGGGTGTCTGCCTTTCAAACATTCTTGAACAGTTGGATGAAAGGGGATTTTTAGGAAGATTAGGGGGTGGGATCCTCCAGGCATTGTCTGAAAATCTTAAGATAAAATGCATTGGCTGGATGGAGTGGCGTTGGGGGTGGGGCTGGGGAGGGTAGTATTGGTGGTGGGAGATAGCGGCTACATTGAGGGACGTGTAATTTAGATCTTTTATTTTCTTCTTGGTAATCATACAGAAATTATTAGGATCTTGTGGTGATGATTTTTCTATTTTTGTGTTTGGATATCATTTGTTTCTCCCAAAAACGCCTCACCCCCATGCCCCCCCCCCCTACACCCTCCATCTCCCCCCGTTGTCCTCTAAATTGTCGAATTGAACTTGCGTTAAAGGCTGGTACATGCGGCATCTCTGCCGCCAGTGATATGCCCGATTTCCATTTTCTAAAGGGGACAATGACTGCGCTTATTATAATCTCTCTTTTATTGAAACATCCTGGGGTCTGTCTGATCGCTCTTTTCATCTATCCGCCATGAAGGCAAAAGAAGAAACATTCGAAAACGCAGCCAAAAAAGGGAGCAGTGCAACAAAAATGTTTCCATCAAAACTCTTTTGTGCTTTTTAAAGCTAGAAAAGGAAGATAGTATGCATTTATATTTACACACATTCCTTTGGGGCCTCATGTAACGTCAGCAAAAAAAATTTTGGAATGGACCAAACTATACAAAATGAACAGCCTCTTTGCAACAGATTCACAAATATCCCAAAAAGATACCGTTTCATTTCTGCAATTTTCTAAGAAATTTGTATGGAAAAAGATTTAGTTATTTTTTTTGCCAGTGTGCTTTATGAGAACAGATGGAAGGGTGCGTGTTTGTGTATGTATGTACAAATGTTTATATGATGTTAATATATAAAATGTGTGGGCGTCTACTTGATTACTTTTGCCAAATCCACAATGATTGCAGCTATGATAATGGAAAGCATAACTCATTAATCATTTATTTATTTCAGTTGTGTTATTATTTTTTCCTTTACGTTAACTGAACTGGCTATGTGTGTGTGTAACACCAGTCTGTAAAAAAAAAAACTGTTACAAAAAGGATGGTAGGGAAGGGAGGAGAATTAACTAAATTGATTGTACTTTGGTTTGCAAATTTTGTCCTGGCGACATAATTGAATTTTGGTTAAGCAGTCAATTAATAGAGCTTTTTGAATGGCTACTGATTCAGTCACATTTACCAATTAAGGGTAATGACTGGGGGCCTGACAGTAATCACTACATTCACTCGCAAAACTAACAAGAATCTACTACTGTTAAGAGTTAATTTCTTATTGAATTAATGTGTCTTGACTGCAAATACAGTGTTTTAATTGTTTGGCTTAAGATTTGGAAAGAAAACAAATTACTGTAACCACTGATTTCCTTAGAACGGAATTTGTGAATTAAATGGGGGGGAAAATAACTTTTTTTTGTTTTGTATATTTTTTATTTTCTTTTAGCAGGGTTTGAGCTTTTAGGAAGTATGTTTAAGGTGGTGGGATGTAGGAAGAGAACTTCTCAAACGAACTGACGGAGAGGGAGGAACAACAACAGAACCCTGTTGTAATCCTTTATCCAGCTGCTCGGCTGAGCCTAATGGTGTTAGCGCAACCGTTACTCCATCAGATTAATTCATTAAGCAAATGCATTGATAACCATGTTGGCCTTCTTGAAATGCGTGCAATATGACACTGCTCAAATTTGTTCTAACACATGGCCTGAGGATCCTACAGCCTCTGCTAATGGGGGAGGAGGGCCCAATTATGCAAAGAAAATTGGGACTGTCAACAGACTCTGGCACCTCTATTGTAGTCGACTTGTGCTGGGGGTTTCTTTCTCTTTTCCCCTCTTTTTTCCATGCCCTCAGACTCCCTCTTGCTGGATATGCTGTGTGTGAGTGTGCATGTGTGTGTTACAGTACATATATCTAATCTAAAGTATAGGTATAAAGTATAAGGCTCAAGGTTTTTTTTTTGGTTTTTTTTATGAGTTAACTAGTCCGTTTGTTTTGAAATGGCATGTCTGCCTCGGGGTCGTTGTCCCCCTGACCCCCTGTGTGTTCCACAAGTTGGTGTTTGGAAGTGCAAGGGCTCCCATTCACACATTGAAGCCCCCTGGAGCCCAATCTCATCTTGCACAGAGCAAACACAGGGCTTGATATTAAATTTGGCGACACCAATATTTGCAAACTGTGGGATACTGTAGATACTGGAGACAAACCGCTTAATTGAGGGCCTTTTAGGAGTTATCGCGTACTGCAGAGCTCCAGCCGAAGATATGCGCCTCTGAATATACGCAGTAGAAACCTGGAGCGGCTGGTCTCAGATGGTCCACTTCTGAGAGAGTGAAATGGGATTGTGTAACGGGCAGGGGCCCAGTGTAGGCCGCCGTGTGATTTGGACCGTCAGGCTGCGATGGTCAAGCTTTTGATTTGCTGCTAGGGAAAAGTGTACTGACCACAAGCGTGAGGCTCATTGAAAAGTCTGTGGCGCACTGCTCTGTCAGTGCTCAAGCTCTTTGTAGAGATTGTTCCCAAAAGTGAGCCCTGTAACCAAGGCCCAAGCAAGCTATATATGGTCAGACTGACTACACTACTCTCTCTCCGTCCCTCTCTCTTTCACTGAACTGTTTTCATTCATTCTTTTGCTGTGGGGACTACTTTTTTAAATATATTTTTAATGTTAGAATGAATGCAGCATTATGAAGAAAAAGTACTTTAAAAGTTGAGGAAAGTTTATGATTTACAGTACAGTGTGAGCTCTGGTGAGGTGAGAGAGAGGGAGGGAGAGAGGGAGAGATGGAGGTGAGTTTGGGGGGTGCAGTCTCTGGCCAGCACAGATACATATGCATGTATTGTGATCTCACTACTGGAAGCCACATTTTTACATATACATGTGTGTCCAAGGACCCCTGCATGAGAGAAGCTTTCCTCCACTGATGACTAATCAGGACCCTGGCAAGATGCATTGTAGCTCTATGCAAGTCTATTTACATTGGAATACGGCTTGGGGATCCTCATCTTGGGCAACACAGTTGAAGGGGTGGGGGTAATGGTGGGGGTGGGGGCAACAAATAAATGAAAGTTTGCCTAAATCCGTCAGATAATGGGGGCTGTGTTAAGACTAACCACGGAGCCGCGATAAACAGAAGGGATTAGTCCTGTGTTCTGCATCAGTTACTTTCTGCTGGGTGGCCTTAGTTGTCAAAAAAAAGGAGAGAGGGAGAGAGAAACGTTTTACGCTAGGACGTTCACATGGCACATTGAGAAAAAGAGTGCACTTAATTCCATCAAAGCTGCAGAAATCAGTCATTAATTTATTCTGACCCCCATCCCACTACCCCCCTCTATTGTTGGCCCAATTGTTGGTCATTTCTGCAACATCTGGTGGTGAGCACTTTGGGAGGCAGTAGACTGCAGGCAGTGACAGCATAGCACAGAGAACAAAATTAGCATTTTTCCACGTTTTCCTCCTTTGGTGAAAACTGTGACAAAGGAAGCAACAAATCAAAACAAAGTGTGTTTTGTTTTTTTTCGTTTCAGTTCAACTAATACATGTTCCAATGGATTTGTGTTTCAGTACGCATTCTTTTGTTTTATTACTTAATTTAACTTTTTATTTTGCTGCTTGTTGTGTGGACCACAGAAGCTTGCGATGCGGAGACAGATTTTATGGTATTCCTTAAACAGCCACTTTGGCATTCCAATTAAAAGAACAATTAAAAAATTTAAAAAAAGGTTTTGTAAAAGCAGGAACCGGAAAAATCCTGGAATTTAGTGCTCAAGAGAGCATAACCTTCTAAAGGAAACCTCCTGAAAGGACTGAAATTATTCAAATCTAAATGACGGAAATTGGATGCATACAACAATGAAAGTCACATTTTCCCCCTCTCTACCATATGGATCTTCTTCTCCATATAAATGTATAATTTTACTTATGTGAAGAAAGGTCTCCAACCAGTGTCTTCAGTCTTCCCGGCATTAGGGTGCATGTCATTTTAATTGCTTTGTAATTTTAATTGATCTTTCCTTTACCTGGGTAGTTATTTTTTAATGTTGCGGTTCTCTCCTAATGAAATAGTCTTAAATATAATGAAAGTATATATTTTTTGTAATGGTTACGCGTAAACTGGGCTTTCAGAATAAAAATGGACCATTTGGCCCATCTGAGCTGTCTATGAATGTAGCATGTTAGCAGATCTGCACAGAGTGGACTGCAGTTAAACAGCTTGTGAAATTCAGCGTTTGAAACGGCAGATTATAGCTCGCACGGTGACTCCTTCCAGCTCTCTGGGAAATTAGCTGTTGACATTCTTTGGGGTCATCATCCAAGATAGCAGGCCAAGCACAAGGATTTAACAGATAAACCCATCCAGCGAGACCTTTATCCATTTCACTACAACTTGGAAAGGTTGAGACGGGATGGAGGCTATTTATGTACCCTTTTGCATCATCAAAGCAGGGCATTTCTTCTCTCTCCCTCTCGCTCTCTCTCACTCATTCTCTCTCACTCATTCTCTCTCTTACACACATGCACAGAGGAGTATACACAATCATACACATAAATATACATATTGCACACATGCATTTATCTTTATGTAAGCATGTCGATACTTGGATGTTTGGCAAAATAGTTATATTAATTTTGCCGCCTTATTACATTACGAAGTTCCTGTCTGCTGAGGTGCTTTCATTCATTTTATTATTTTATTTTATTTTTTGCAAGCTAAATATAATCGACAGACTGCTTTACGTTCAGGCTCTCTTGTGTGTTTGTCATTTGTTTTGTTTGATTCCTGTAAAGGAATCAAACCAGTTTTATTGATCTTGAAACTTTTTTAAATACATTTTTTTGGGGGTGTTGAAAGCTTAAAGGAAATTCAAGAAAGCTCACACGTAACCGTATAAAACCGAAAAATAAACAATTACAGAAAACCAGAACAGACAGGGAGACGATAGAAATATCTCTCAGATTTGTTCCATGGGCCATGGCCTAAATACGACAAAGCAGCGATGTTGGTTTTTCTCTTCTTTAAAAAAATAATTCCCATAATTCTCCTCTGCAACCTGGGGCTAGCGAGAATGCCCTGCTGTGCTGAAAACCCAGAGAAAAGACAAAAGCACAATGAAACGGAGAGCTTACCACCGGTGGCTTTCACAGGGCCAGAGGAGTAGGCCGCTATACATCTCGGCCACTCCAATTTTGTCCCAATGCTAATGAGCCTGCTCTGATCTTTCCACTGCTTCCCGTGTTTTTAACATCTTCAAGGACCACATGGCGCTAGCAAAATAAAGACAACTAAATGAGAATTTCGAACGCTTTTTGTGCTGGGGACTTGGGGCTTTTCAGTCAGTGTGCTCATTAAATATTCCCAGAGTTTAAAAAAAAGAAAAAGGGAAAAAAATTAAAAGTGCAACAGGGGGTTGGGGCATACGGGTGGGTGCTGCTAACTTTTTTTTTCCCGGAAGGGTTGGTTGGGGGGCAGGGGAAATTTTATTTGTAAGCACAAAAACGTAATAAATCACAAGTCAATGAATGTGACGACAATACCAAAACAAATGTATCATAATCACAATCCCTAAATTAATTCTAAAATATTACAATGTTGCATCTTAAAAAATTTAAATGGATGAATTTTGTGATGCATTTCCCAGTGGCTCTATGATATCGCTGACACCTCATGCCGTCCTCTTGAAAGGTCCCAAACAAGAGACATAGATAAAGGGTGAATGGAGCGCAGGTTCCCGCTGCCTGTTTAGACCCCTTTTAATAGCACTGTTCTCTATAAAAGGCACCGGGAAGTACCTCGCATTAGCGCTGGAGATCACTAGTTAATAGGATGATGTCTTTTAGCTTTTGTTACGAGATTATTAACTGGGATAGGTTTCTGTTCTCACCAGAGCCGGGCCTTGGAGAGCCTGTTGAGCACAAGTACTAAAATACGGTTGCTCTGTATTGTCCGCCCTTGTATAGTAAAAGGCTTTTAATGAAACACCTTTTGGGTCTTTACCAGGTGATCTTTCTTCATTGATCTTTCATCTGCCTCTCTTGCAGTATTAATTACCTGAAGTGTTCTGCTTTTCCTGAAGGCCCTTGATTCTGTCTACGTGTTAAACACGGCCAGGGCTAGCTGAAAGTGTGTGGTGGCAAGGCGCTGGGGTATAGAAAATGATCATAGTAACGGTAATTATAATAGTAATGGAAAGACGCTAATGGGAATTGAGCATTTTTTCCTCCTCATGGTAAAACAGGGTTATGTAAATGCCTGTCACTTTCAGCGTTTGTTTATGAAAGCAATCATAATGCATAGCTGCATTACAGTTTTGGTTTGACAATGATAAAAAGCTGCCTGATTTTGTGTGCGTCTGTCTCAACGTGTTTGTTTTGTTAGTTTTTTTTTTTTTTGGCATTGGTGGAAATTATTAAATTAAAAAGATTAAAAATGAAAGGGGGAAAAGGACTGCTACCTTCATGGGAATCCTAAAGGTGATTAGTTGTCATAAGGCTGAGTGTTTTGTGTGGGATGTGTATGCACTGAATGTCTCAATGGCTTTAGCCATTATGGGGCACTGATAGTTTATTGTATTGGTGATACTTGTGAGGTGAGAGGACTAGTCAGTTGGGAAATATTAAGCAATATATAGCATGCGATATTTCATTAGGATTTTCTCAGTGTGACTGTGGCTGAATTTTTTGATCCACTTGCTTTCAGGATTTTTGGGGGACCACTGCCTGCCGATGCGTGCCCCCAACATTCGATCACAGGGTCAGTGGCAGAAATTAGATATTGATACATTACTCCACTGACAGTAAAATAGATGGGGAGCCATCAGAATATGCTAATTATTGCAAAAAAGAAGTTTTATATGGTTTATCCCATTTTTTTTCTTGCCTTTTCCAGTCTCACTTTTGCGTTTCCTTTAAAAATGTCTATTTTATTTTATTCTTTTATTCTTTATTTCAGAACACATTCCTGTTGTTTTTGAAATGTAAAACTGCGAGTGTATGTGCTTGTCTCTGAGCCCATAGAGATCCAGTGGACAAGCTGGTCTATTAAATGAGAGACACCTGGGGTGTTGCTTCATTTGAGAGGCTGAGAGCCTGATAGCTTTCTGTTTATTGATCAAAAAAGTAAAAACTATTCGAGGGGAGCAATGGTCTTGAGTTATAGGTTGTTTGAGGTTACAAGAGTCAATGAAGGAGGGGAAAGGGGATGTGTGTGAGGAAGAAAATGTCCCTCATATTTAATATTTCTGGCACACTTTTAAATCCTTTGGATCGCGGGTTCCTGGATCAACCTGCCAAAACGCCAGGAGTGGTGACGGATCTCGTGGACAAAGAGCGTGCGGAGGCAGAATTGGGACGGCTGCCGCGAAACGAGCGTTCGGAGCTTTAAAAACCAGAATAAAAGAAAATCTATTATCCGAAGGTGGTTTTCGCTGCCCCCTCCTTCCTTTATCAAGCGAGAGGTGTCGTCCCCGTTCGCTCTGGGGCAGGGGTGCTTGCGTACGGCGCGCGGGGGGAAGAGACGAGGAGGCCCATCTTTGGCTGCCGTAACGGCTGCCGCGCGTTCTCACAGAGAAATGCGTTCAAACGATCGCGCGGAAGCGGAGGAGTAACCCTCAATGTGTGAGCTTCTCTCTCCCTCATTTAAAGAACATCTCCCAATACCGTCTCTCTTCCTCTCTTCTCTCTCTGCAGCTTAACACTGTCCATGAATATGTTTTTCTTTTTGGCAAGCTGATATGGAATCCCACAGTGATAACCGACTCCGGTAACCAAGGCCTTTGAAATCCCGTTCGATACCCTTAATACAATAGTTGATGTTATAATTATTAACAGTAATATCAGTCATCAAAGGATTTTTCATAGTACAAGACTTCTGTGTCCAACCTGCGGTTTCAATTAAACTGACATTGATTTATGGTGTTGATAACTATTTTTTCTTTTTTCTTTTTTGGTCAGCCCACATACCTATAAAACCACGCTGGCACTTCTAAGAAAGTCAGTGGAAATGTAACGGAGATTGTTTGAATTATAATACGCTGCTGATGAAGTTGTTTTCTTTCATAATCTGCATGAATTTCATTATACACTATTCAGTCAGCTTCAGTATGTGATACATATCCCAAAATTGTGGATTTCATTTATGAAGAAACTGTTTTTTTTGTGTGGAGTTTTTCTTCCCTTCCCCTCTCCAATTTAATTTGAATAGAGATTGAGAAATGTCCACTATTGTGTGCGTGAAAACGGGATCTCACTGGTGGCTTTTTTATGTCTGTGAGATTGGAGAAGAGAGGCTGAATGCCAACGAGAAGAGAAAGGATAGAAGGGTTAGCGGTTAACCAGGTTGACTTAAACAAGAGAAAATGTGTTCCGTCCATTTTGCAACTAGTGACGGCCCCTTCACACACAAAGACCCGTGCTTTATCCTGAGATTAGGTATTGTGACAAAAGCTAAACTACCTTTCTTCAAAACGGAGCAAGGCTACTGGCTGCTTTTCATTCCCCGCTAACAAGACCGCTCCGCAACGCAGACCCACTCCAAGTAATTAAATCAATCCTTTGTACTTACCATATTCTCCTCTAGTGACAGTACCAGATCTGATTATGTGCTTCATGCATATTCAGAGAGAAGCAGTGACAGGTCTTTAATGAGCTCACTCTTAATCACAGGAAACAATGTTCATCTTGTTCTTTTTTTCTTTTTTTTCTATTTCTCTATTTTTCCTCCTCCTCCTCCTCCTCACAACGTTGGAGTATGGGCACAAGAGCTGGAAAGATGAAATGAAACACAAGCATGCGTTGCTCCTCGTAAATTCAACGTTCAAAAAAAAAGAAGAAGAAAAAAAAAGAAGTGACTTAGTGCTGCAGAGAAGTTGAGATCTGCCCCCTTAAAACTCAGATAGACAAATTGGATTACTGGGTATTGGATTAAATAGAAAATGGATGGATAAAAAAGGAGAAAAGCTTGCTGTGATCACAGGGTTTAATATATTTCTATTCTTTTCCCTCTCCTTTTCATTCCCCCTTTCACCCCCCTCTTCTTCAGTTACTGAGTGAAGGAACACAGGTCTTAGCTGGATTTATTAAAACCGGGATTAATTTGTAATGGTTCCCCTCTCTTAGTGTCACTTGAAGATTTTTATCTAAAACAAATAGCTTGGAAAAAAACATGTAATGAATCAAATTGATAAAGTGCGCCAGTTCGAGTACTGTTGCATTTTTATTTTTGGTGGATTATGTCGAAATTTCCAGATTTTTTTTTTTCAAACATTGAAGAAGCAAATGAAAAATTTAAATGCTATGTGTACGTGGCCTTTCTGCATGACTTCATTCATCGTAATTTTTTAGATTTAAATGTACTGAATGATGTTGTGTTTTATTTATTATTTATTTATTTACAGCCTGAAGATAAAAACCGTACAACTGAAGTTTGCACACTCAATGCATAACAATCAGTAATTAAATTGAAATTCCAATCACAAATGTATCAGTGTTTTCAAGTTAGACACACACACACACACACACACACACACACACGCACACAAAAATGGACACAAACATACACATATTTATAGGTGTATGGTTAGGCCCTTAGTTCACGAATCAATAAAAGACCAAGAAAAAGCAGTGGGTTTGTGGGCTGCAGGGGTTGTTTTATATTCCTGTCTGGTTTGAATGCGAGCAGTGGCCTAGATGGCTATCTTTATCTTATTTGGCTATTGAAGCGGACTCTCCCTGGCAGTCCTCTGGGACAGGACTGCTTTGCTCAGTCCAATGTTCCACCTAGATACTGTTCACCCTGTGCACCCCTGTGTTCCATTCACCCTTGTGCTCCTGTGTTCCATTCACCCTGTGTTCTAACCCTTTGCACCCCTGTGTTCCATTCACCCTGTGTGCTCCTGTGTTCCATTCACCCTGTGTTCTATTAACCCTGTGTGCTGCTGTGTTCCATTCACCATGTGTTCCATTCACCCTGTGCGCTCCTGTGTTCCATTCACCCTGTGTGCTCCTGTGTTCTATTCACCCTGTGTGCTCCTGTGTTCTATTCACCCTGTGCGCTCCTGTGTTCCATTCACCCTGTGTGCTCCTGTGTTCTATTCACCCTGTGTGCTCCTGTGTTCTATTCACCCTGTGTGCTCCTGTGTTCTATTCACCCTGTGTGCTCCTGTGTTCTATTCACCCTGTGTGCTCCTGTTTTCCATTCACCCTGTGTTCTAACCCTGTGCGCCCCTGTGTTCCATTCACCCTGTGTGCTCCTGTGTTCCATGCGAGCAGTGGCCTAGATGGCTATCTTTATCTTATTTGGCTATTGAAGCGGACTCTCCCTGGCAGTCCTCTGGGACAGGACTGCTTTGCTCAGTCCAATGTTCCACTTAGATACTGTTCACCCTGTGTGCCCCTGTGTTCCATTCACCCTGTGCGCCCCTGTGTTCCATTCACACTGTGCGCCCCTGTGTTCCATTCACCATGTGCGCCCGTGTTCCATTCAACATGCGCGCTCCTGTGTTCCATTCACCCTGTGTGCTCCTGTGTTCCATTCACCCTGTGTTCTAACCCTGTGTGCTCCTGTGTTCTATTAACCATGTGCGCCCCTCTGTTCGATTCACCCTGGGTGCTCCTGTGTTCCATTCACCCTGTGCACCCCTGTGTTCCATTCACCCTGTGCACCCCTGTGTTCCATTCACCCTGTATGCTCCTGTGTTCTATTAACCCTGTGTGCCCCTGTGTTCCATTCGCCCTGTGTGCCCCTGTGTTCCATTCACCCTGTGTGCCCCTGTGTTCCATTCACCCTGTGTGCCCCTGTGTTCCATTCACCCTGTGTGCCCCTGTATTCCATTCACCCTGTGCACCCCTGTGTTCCATTCACCCTGTATGCTCCTGTGTTCTATTAACCCTGTGTGCCCCTGTGTTCCATTCGCCCTGTGTGCCCCTGTGTTCCATTCACCCTGTGTGCCCCTGTATTCCATTCACCCTGTGTGCCCCTGTATTCCATTCACCCTGTGTGCCCCTGTGTTCCATTCACCCTGTGTGCTCCTGTGTTCCATTCACCCTGTGTGCCCCTGTATTCCATTCACCCTGTGCACCCCTGTGTTCCATTCACCCTGTATGCTCCTGTGTTCTATTAACCCTGTGTGCCCCTGTGTTCCATTCGCCCTGTGTGCCCCTGTGTTCCATTCACCCTGTGTGCTCCTGTGTTCCATTCACCCTGTGTTCTAACCCTGTGTGCTCCTGTGTTCCATTCACCCTGTGTTCTAACCCTGTGTGCTCCTGTGTTCTATTAACCATGTGCGCCCCTCTGTTCGATTCACCCTGGGTGCTCCTGTGTTCCATTCACCCTGTGCACCCCTGTGTTCCATTCACCCTGTGCACCCCTGTGTTCCATTCACCCTGTATGCTCCTGTGTTCTATTAACCCTGTGTGCCCCTGTGTTCCATTCACCCTGTGCGCCCCTGTGTTCCATTCACCCTGTGTGCTCCTGTGTTCCATTCACCCTGTGTGCTCCTGTGTTCCATTCACCCTGTGCGCCCCTGTGTTCCATTCATCCTGTGTACTCCTGTGTTCCATTTACCCTGTGTGCTCCTGTGTTCTATTAACCCTGTGTGCCCCTGTGTTCCATTCACCCTGTGTGCCCCTGTGTTCCATTCACCCTGTGTGCTCCTGTGTTCTATTAACCCTGTGTGCCCCTGTGTTCCATTCACCCTGTGTGCCCCTGTGTTCCATTCACCCTGTGTGCTCCTGTGTTCCATTCACCCTGTGCACCCCTGTGTTCCATTCACCCTGTGCACCCCTGTGTTCCATTCACCCTGTATGCTCCTGTGTTCTATTAACCCTGTGTGCCCCTGTGTTCCATTCACCCTGTGTGCCCCTGTGTTCCATTCACCCTGTGTGCTCCTGTGTTCCATTCACCCTGTGTTCTAACCCTGTGCGCCCCTGTGTTCCATTCATCCTGTGTACTCCTGTGTTCCATTTACCCTGTGTGCTCCTGTGTTCTATTAACCCTGTGCACCCCTGTGTTCCATTTACCCCGTGTGCTCCTGTGTTTTATTAACCCTTTGTTCTCCTGTGTTCTATTAACCCTGTGTGCTCCTGTGTTCCATTCATCCTGTGTGCCCCTCTGTTCCATTCACCCTGTGTGCTCCTGTGTTCCATTCACCCTGTGTTCTAACCCTGTGCGCCCCTGTGTTCTATTCACCCTGTGTTCTAACCCTGTGCGCCCCTGTGTTCCATTCACCCTGTGCGCTCCTGTGTTCTATTAACCCTGTGTGCTCCTGTGTTCCATTCATCCTGTGTTCCCCTGTGTTCCATTCACCCTGTGTGCTCCTGCGTTCTATTAACCTTGTGTGCTCCTGTGTTCCATTAACCCTGTGTTCCCCTGTGTTCTATTAATCCTGTGTGCCCCTGTGTTCTATTAACCCTGTGTTCCATTCACCCTCTGTGCTCCTGCGTTCCCCTGTGTTCCATTCACCCTGTGTGTTCCTGCGTTCCCCTGTGTTCCATTCACCCTGTGTGTTCCTGCGTTCCCCTGTGTTCCATTCACCCTGTGTGTACAGCTATATGCCACAATCCTGATCATACCAATAATTGTCAAAAGTCAAGTTAAATCTGCTTGGAATAATGATTCTCTAATTAAGGGGAAAATATTTGGCAGTAAATTGGTAATTATGAGGTGTTAGTTTTATCACGTCTGGTGGTAATTTTTTAAGCTGGTGGTCAGGATTATAACCGGGATCATTGGAAAACCGTCGAAGTCAACTAATAATGGCTTTCTTGTTGTGGTTGCATTGCTTGAACTAAATTAGTCTGTTTCAGCCAATACATTAGCTTTTGCTAATTAGCTTTACTTGTGGAGTTAGAACTGGTAGTTGGACAGTGCAGTGTGTAGTGTGAAACACAAGTGTTTTGTGTAGTGTGTGTGTGTGTGTGTGTGTGTGTGTGTGTGTGTGTGTGTGTGTGTGTGTGTGTGTGTGCGTGTGTGTGTGCGTGTGTGTGTGCGCGTGTGTGTGAGTGTCTGTGTGTACTTTCATACTTGTGAACACCTTAATGTTGATCTTAAGATGGCCCTACCTTCCCTGCACAGCAATGGAATCTTGAATTTGATGACTGACGATGACTAATCCTATCAGTCTTACCGGCTGTAACTGCGTTGAAATGCTGGTACAATAGTTGGACTTATTTACGGTGCGTGTTTAGTGCTGCACCAATTAATATGTGATAGCTGTGACTATAATCTTTTCCTAAATTGACAAAAATATGTAATATGCCTTGTTTCACATTGTAAGCATGTTGCATTGTGTTTCTACAACAGTTGTACTTTCAGCTAGTAAGCAATAATTTTGCTGATGCAACTAGCAAGATGTACAGGTTTGAAACTTGTTCAAAAGGAATTTCTACTTAACCTCCGCAGGGGATAATTCCTTATTGGGATGACTCTCTCAAGACTACATTGTTTTGAGAGAATGGATATTTCCCAAACCCAAAGGTCAAATGCTTAATGTATGATATTATTTATTTTCTCTTGCTAATAATGCTCTTTAAGAAGGCCAGTTGTTTTTTTCCCCATTATCTTTCTGGTTTTACAAGCTATCACACAAAGCAAAGCGAAAATAACCTTTCAACTAGCACAGATTCATACTTGAATAATTACTAGTCATGCATAGTTAAAATCCATCCAAATGACATGAGGCTGACGTTTAGAAAAGAAATAAACATACCGCCATTCCAAACAAGGCAAAAAAAAATCCTGTCTGCATTCAGTATGTATTCCAATGTATGTGTCTGTCTGTATCTGTCATCATTATATAATCATGACAGAGCACTAAATAAAGAGATGGAGAACTGTTTAACTAGAATGGGAACTGTTTTAGGCAGAAGAGTCAGAAGTGACCAAGCTCAATGTCCAAGGGTGAGAGCGATTTGCTATAAGATCTTTTTTTTTTTGTTTGTTTGTTTTTGGATGCTCCAGATCGACTCCCATCTCCCATACCAGCCAACTCACTCCCATCTCCCATACCAGCCAACTCACTCCCATCTCCCATACCAGCCAACTCACTCCCATCTCCCATACCAGCCAACTCACTCCGCAAGTCCGCAACGCATCTCTAATCCCGTACATTTTCCCATTTCTGCCGATGTCGGCCAAGTTTTTAACATAGCCATTATTATGCACTTGTTTTATTTAACCGTGTGGTTGGAGCGGCCTGTCAACAGCCCTTATCCCCTCCAAGCCATGCTTTTTAAAAAGTTGAGTCGCATAATCTGGGGCTGATTCCTAAATCCAGACGTTATTAATAATATTACATGGATCTGGGACGTTCCACGTATCAGCGAGACTCCCCCTGCAGAACAATCGGCCCTTTCGGCACTGACTGACAGGGCTTTCTTCATGGCGTCCCCCTGGCTCGCTCCCGCCGCCTTTGTTGATGCGCAGAGATTTGTGTCTGTCACACGGGGCCTAACATGACCACAGTCACAGTCACATGGGTGCCGGGGCTTCTGTAACCACAGTCCTTCTGTTCCGGCACGGTCTTAAGCCCCCCCGCCAATGTGCGCACGCACACACGCACACACACACACACATACACACACACACACACACGCACACGCACACGCACACGCACACGCACACGCGCACACACACATACACATACACATACGGACACACGTACACACTCACCCATGCAGAACAACAGTGATAATATTCACTGTGCGGGATGTACAGCGACACAATACAAGTTCCTGCACGCGCCACACTAGAGATTTCACACCTCTGCTTTTGCTTTCTGCACTTTTACCCGCTTTTAGCTCAGTTTTCAAATGTTGTACTTTTTTTATTATATCTACATTTAAGTATATTATTTTGGTTACAGCTATAGTGCAATGCTTGTTGAATTTTATTAGTTGAAGAACTTGCCTGCAGTCCTTCTGGCCGTTCACCCCTATGATGTTGCTAAGCTTTCTTCCTGAATTACTTGTCCGTTAACCCCCGCCCCCGAAATAAGATGACAAAAAGCCCCCCCAAAAAAGGACATGTAAATAATTGCAGCAGCTCTTCACATGACTGAAGCTGCGACACTGCAAACAGTGCTATGGCAGTGAGTGGCCCGGTGCTGTCAATAAACCGGGCAGCTCGGCAGTTTGATGAGCTTTTAAAAACTCTTAGTAGTTTATTCAGTTGGCCTGTTTTAATCAAAATATTGCCCTTTGGGTTTATTATTGGTTATGTGTTTTGTTTATATTAGTTTGGACTGATGTGACGGCTGAATAAGCATGCATGTTAAGTATATATATAAGCCACGGTGACTGTTATAGGATTCCAGCTTTGTATCTGCAGTAGTGATTGTTTACGAGGAATTTGAAAACAATTTTCCTCTTTTAATCTTTTTTCTTTTTAGCCATTTTTCTTTTAAAAAAAGTCAGGTTTCACATACAGCTAGATTAACCCTTCCACTCCTTCAATGATCAGATGAATTATTAGGTAAAATATCTGATTATGACACAAAAGTGATGTCATACGCATTTCTAATGTCAGTAAGGGGGAGTCCCACACACATGGTGTTATTTCTGTATGATATGAGGATCAGCTAATATGGTATGTACTACGAATTTGGATAAGCTGTTCAGTTCATTTAGAGATCGGTGAGTCTGTACAGAGACTGCCCAGAGATCAGTCTAAACAGATTCTACACTGAATCTGGATGACATCATTAGCCAACAGTGATGAGCAGATTTTAAATTGGGTGTCTGTGTATGATTAGCTAAAGTCTAGACTCTCCCTTAAGTTTAGATTCTACTTTTAGTGCACCACAGTGTGGTACAATGCCTGCTCTGTTCTGTGTGTGGGGGATTTGCATGTGTGAGGCTCTCCAGTGTTATACGTTGGCCCGGATGTGAAAGTGGGTTTAGTGTTATATCCCTTATGGAAATGTAATATATTGCAGTATATTTTAAATATATTGTGAAGATAATTTTGATATATTTACAATATACTGCAGCATATTCTTTTTCCATAGGGGATAGCTGATCAAATCTCAGATTTTGAGTTGGTGTGCAGTCGATCAATCTTAAATGTTTGCGTTGCACCATCTACAATCATGGGATACCCAGCACTTGAACAATGGACATTTTCCAGAGCTAATTAAAAAAAAACTAAAACAAAAAAACTCAAAAACAGGCAACCGCTAATGTGGACTAACTTTCCGTTATTTACTGTTTCCTAA
This sequence comes from Synaphobranchus kaupii, assembly GCA_029718625.1. Taxonomy (NCBI): domain Eukaryota; kingdom Metazoa; phylum Chordata; class Actinopteri; order Anguilliformes; family Synaphobranchidae; genus Synaphobranchus; species Synaphobranchus kaupii. Next base: position 60,247,762 of record CM056380.1, read on the forward strand.
AGATGTATCCAAAGTTTACTCTTGATTATATGTAGCTGAGTAAATCACTCTAACCATTGATGTGTTTATGATGTATTGTTGTCACCCGAGGATGGGACATAAATCACATAAACCACATTGTTGTGTAAATATGTCATATGAAGCACATGCACCACTCACCATGATTTATACCTGATATATAAGTCAATCTGCTCCTCTCTGCCTCTAGTGGTGGCAAAGACTGAGGGCTGGTCCACATGAACAGAACTTCCTTCACAAGTATTGCAGTTCTTTTTCCCCCTCCTTAAACTTTCTCCAAGCAGACTTTCTGCTGGTGAACGGCCATTTCCTTCAACAAGGACCACACAAATGAGTTGTTAATCATGGTAGTTAATGGGAAGTTCTATGGCGAGAACATGGCCATATCTCTGTCAGTATACCCCGTTACTGAGATGCCCATGTCCATCAGCATACCCCCTTTCTGAGATGCCACATGTCTGTCAGTGCACCCCAGTACTGATTTGACATATATCCGTAAGTACACCCTCGTACTGAGATGGCATATATCCGTCAGTACACCCCTGTACTGAGATGACATACAGTTGCACTCAAAATTATTCAACCCCTTCACTTTTTGCACACTTTATTGTGTTGTAGATTTAATTTTAAATGGATAAAATTGCCATTTTTGCCCATCAATCTGCACTCAATAACCCATAATGACAAAGTGAAAACATGTTTTTAGAAATTTTTGCAAATGTATTAAAAATCAAAAACTGAAATCTCATGTGCATAAGTATTCAAACCCTTTGCTTTAATGTATTTTTTAAAGTATCATATTTCATATTTGGTCACATATCCTTTGCATGCTGTTACTTCCTGAAGTCAACATCAAAAGACCATCTTATTTTCAGGTACTGTTACAAGCGATACTATAACCTCTCTGCATTTGAATGGATCTCTATGGGAATTGGGGGGTGAGACTAGATTCAGCTGTATGCTGGTACAGTATGGAACACATGACTGGCGAAATGGCTGTAAGTCATCAAGGGTCTAAGGTATCAAACGAGCTCCAAACCATCACTCTACGGCCAGAAATGGAGTAGATATGGATGGATCACTTTAAGGGTTTCTTCTCCTGACCTTTTTCCCCATCGAGTTCTATAGGAAAATGAGGTGACATACTGTATATCCGTAAGTACACCCCCGTACTGAGATGGCACAGTCGGATGGTTAGGAATGTTAAGGGAATTTGAGTGAAGATTTTATGAGTGCTGAATGGTGCAGAGGGGGACATCCTGCACACGGTCAGTGCAGAGGTGTACGGCTGCTCCTGCAGCTGCAGTCATCTAAGCTTTTTAAATCGGCACGGCGTTCTATTGGCAGCCGTGGCATCTTGTTAAGTGCGTAATATTTGGATGTTGAGCACACACCTGGCAGGCTTCCTAACTTGCGTGTCAATCTCGGGTGTTTAAACAAAGCCCCCCAAGATAATCACATTTATTCACCTTGTTCAGGAAAAGGTGGAAGAAAAGTCATAAAAGTAGCGGCATCTCTGCAAAAAAATAAAAAATAATAATAATAATCATACTGACTGCGCCTGTGTTTGAATTCGTATTTACCTTTTAGGGTGGTTTTAACGCACTTGTTTCAGGTTGGAAAATGCACTAATGTACGTCGCTCTGGATAAGAGCGTCTGCCAAATGTCTAAAAATGTAAATGTGTGTCTACATGCGCAAGTGTGGATGCATCTCTGCATGTGTGTGCACATGTGCAAGTATGGATGTGTGTGGATGCATCTCTGCATGTGTGTGCACATGCGCAAGTGTGGATGTGTGTGGATACATCTCTGCATGTGTGTGCACATGTGCAAGTATGGATGTGTGTGGATGCATCTCTGCATGTGTGTGCACATGCGCAAGTGTGGATGTGTGTGGATACATCTCTGCATGTGTGTGCACATGCGCAAGTGTGGATGTGTGTGGATACATCTCTGCATGTGTGTGCACATGTGCAAGTATGGCTGTATTCCACTTTAATTCACTTGATTAATGAAATGATATTTTATATGTTTGTTTGTGTGCTGTGGGTCTGCCCCACTGTCTGTCTTTTTTGTTGTTGCTGGGGCTACAACTGAAGTTCCCTTGCGGGAAAATAAAAGTTATTCTATTCTAAGTGTGGATGTGTGTGGATGCATCTCTGCATGTGTGTAATATATAAAAGTGTGAATGTAATGAAGTTAATGTGTGTAACATATAAAAGTGTGAATGTAATGAAGTTAATATGTGTGTAATATATAAAAGTGTGAATGTAATAAAGTTAATATGTGTGTAATATATAAAAGTGTGGATGTAATGAAATTTATGTGTGTAATATATAAAAGTGTGAATGTAATGAAGTTAATATGTGTGTAATATATAAAAGTGTGAATGTAATAAAGTTAATATGTGTGTAATATATAAAAGTGTGGATGTAATGAAGTTAATGTGTGTAATATATAAAAGTGTGAATGTAATGAAATTTATGTGTGTAATATATAAAAGTGTGAATGTAATAAAGTTAATGTGTGTAATATATAAAAGTGTGAATGTAATAAAGTTAATGTGTGTAATATATAAAAGTGTGGATGTAATTAGGTTAATAGGTGTATTTATGCACATGTGTGTAACATATAAAAATGTGAATGTTTAATAAATGATGTGTGTTTTCCAGGGAATAATAAGGTGGAGGAAGAGGCCATGATGCAGGAGTGGTTTATGCTTGTGAATAAGAAGAATGCTCTTATCAGGAGACAGAACCAGCTCTCTCTTCTGTGAGTTTATATCCCTTCCTGGACGCCTAAATCTCTCTCAGAAAGCAGCAAAAAGCATGCACACGCACAAATGGGGGTGAAATTATATTTCTTCTTATTTGTTCATTAACACCAGCATGTGTCTTGTTAACTATTGCATGGCATCCCGCCTTCTAATGAGTGCTAGCTACAGGCTTATCAACTGTTATTATGGGCTTTCCAGCAGAGGTCTGAGAAATGAGATGTCTGAATGTTTGAATTACATTACATCGCTGGACTGAGCTTTTAAAGTGGTCAATTAAAAGAACAGCGATTATGATTTCTCTCTCATTTCTTTGTGGCAGAGCCCTCACAAAGGACAACATTATATTAGAGAGAAGTAACACACTTCTAATACATACAAAATAAATTAAATTAAATTTGCGTAGCGACATTTGCGTGACCGTTTTTCCCCCCATTTATTTTATTTTCTTATTTTATTTGGTTTAAGCATCTATGTTGTGGTTTGTGGCTTTCTGTTGTGGTTTGTGTATCACTTATTTGCAGTAGATTAATGTGAAGCAGGAGAGGTTGTGGCGAGTGCTCAAATCAATGTTTATTAAAGGTTTCTTTAAGTGTTTAATGATTTAGTAATTAACATATTGATGAACTTTTACAACTTGCCCAGGGAAAAAGAACATGATCTTGAGAGACGCTTTGAGCTGCTGAACCGGGAGTTAAGAGCAATGCTGGCGATTGAAGGTAAGCTGGAGTGCGAGAGGCGAACGGGAGGTGTGTTAACAGTTCTGAGGGAACGTGTCACTTAGAACTGGAAGTGTGTACTACTGTATAATGAGCCTAACCTTGCCTACTCCCTTAAAATACAGGTGCTGTGTGTGTGTGTGTGTGTGTGTGTGTGTGTGTGTGTGTGTGTGTGTGTGTGTGTGTGTGTGTGTGTGTCTGTGTCTGTGTCTGTACAGTATATGGCAGTGCTACTCTTCCATTTCAGACGTTTAACACACTGTCTATCATTTTAAGACTGTTTACATTGTGATAGAACACTGATAACAGAATGTGTTTTGCACATGTTTAAGGGTCTTGAGGATCTGTTTAAGATCCTGCGTATTGTAATTCGTTTAGTTCTATGTTCCAAGCATGATCTGGCCGTGCATCAGTGGGAAATGTTTTGGTCACATCAGAGAAAGCAGATGTTCTCTTTGAGAATCTCATCTGAAGCTGGGGGAGGAGGGGGTGGTGTGGGGTGGGAGGGGGTGCTATTGTGTTGTATCAAAGTTGTCTGCTTAAGTTTAATCCCTTTGACTCTGTCCTCTTTTGCAAAATGAACCTTTTACAATCAATGCAAATTGATTTTGCTATTCGATGGTGACCCCTGAACCCTGTGGCTAGCCATGGTCATTTCTTTTTCACCTGATAAGACACCTGATCCATAATAAATCAATTCTAATTAGTTTTGTGGACTTGGAGGATGGGAGACACACACAGCCAAGGCGACAATCTTTTTTTTATTTTTTATATATATATATTTTATTGTTATATCCGTCGGGCACCTGCCTTACCCAATCGCTTATCTCCTGTTTTATATAGTGTTGATTTGAAGGGAGTAATTGCTCCATTTTTTTTGTTCACCATTTTCAAATACCAGCTCATTTTTAATCTCAGTGCAGAGTATTTGTCAAAGCACAAGGTAGTTCTCAATTTGTTTCAATTAGAAGTTGTTTTTTTTAATTGTGATCCAGCAAAGGCACATTCATCATTTGTTTCATCCGTTATATGTTGGCCCCAAATAAAGAATAAGGTTCTTGAGGTATCAGGTAATTTAAACAGATTGCTCTGTAATGCAGTAAATTTGCTATACGATTTGTCAAATGACATAGGCGGCAGTCTCAGCTGCCTTTTTTTCCCACTGCAAACATTATCAGGTCCTGTATAATGTGTTTAATAAATAACCGAATAATAAATGAAAGGAGATTTAAAAAGTAGACGAAAACTAAAATAGCTTGTTCAGTTGCCCTTTATGTCCCTCTGTGCTTTTCCATGCGTTTTCTAGCCGACTGCACGCATCTCTTGTATACTCAACTTGAGTTTTTTTCTGTCGTCCTCCCACTTATCAGCCCACCCCCCTTTCTTTTTTTTTAAAGGTGAGCACTTAACATTCAAAGGTAGGGATTTCTTCTGGGAGCCAGATAGTTCTGACCCGCTGGCAGGAGGAAGAGACTGCATCACTTTTCTATTTGGTGCTCCAACAGGCCCATTGAGGGCGGAGCAATACAGGCGGGTAATTGCTGATTTGCTTGGCCAGCTGATGACAGAGAGAGACAGGGTCGAGAGGTGTTCAGGCACAGAAACCGATAGAAAGCCAAGGTGCTTTATCAGAGGTGAGGGCTTGACCTGTCAGTGTAGACACCCCCCCCCTCACCGGCACAGGCACACGCACACACACAGTGCACGGCGCGCACACAAACACACGGACACACAAACCTGCTGGCTACTGCGTTTTCTGGAAGGTTGCGTGTGAAAACACGGCAGGTGTGTGAAGAGGTAGGGGGCAGTTGGGTGGGCAAACAGAACGATGAGCTTCGCCTGACTGAGTGTGTGTTAATATAGAGATATTCCCTCAGCTCATACACTAATAGATGTGTGTACAAATAGAGACTAGGCCATGTCCTCTATGCGATCTATGTCCTAGTTACGTGGTGGAGACGCTGTTTTAGAAATGTGGATTTCTAAAATTATTTAACTCTATGCAGTCAACTGGGTGACTTGTGGTGCAATAAAAATAAACAATTAGCAAATGCAAGTACTACAAATAAGAGTCTCCTGATGTGACCCCCAAACAAAACTGCAATACACACATTAGGGGCAAGAAAGAGCTCCACTTCAGCTTCAGTTTAATCACTGCTGGCTGTTACTTGCAATAACCATAAGCAAAAAAAAAAAAAAGAACTAGAAACAGACTTAACAGCTGGGTGTTGATAAGGTTGTATTAAAGACAGGCGATTATTACAGAGCTTATATAATTTCTTAAAGTACGGGAGCATGGAAGGAGGAATATAGTCCAAATAAAGGAAAGCCTAATTGATGAGGGGGGGGGGGTTAGTGGATCCCCAGCTTATGAACAGTGTAAAGAACATTCCGGATGGCGGGAGGGGTAATCTTGCAGCAGTGTCCTTGTTTGTTCCCCCAGTATTTAATGTTTGCCTGGGAAAGCAGCTTGAGCACTTGGTGGTCCTACGCAGACCGTGGAGGTTACCTTTTCTGCCCACTGGCCGTCCCTCTTTTAATTCCACAGGATTTCTCCTCTTCCTCATTTTCTAGTGACTTCATTCTCTCTCCGGTGTTTGAAAGCAGACCCTTCTTTCTTAAAGGGATTTATGCATAGGTTTTCCCCATTTTTTTTTCTGTAGTTACGGTTTTATATGATAAGCTTTTTTATATGTTTAAAATCAATATGTAATCCTGTGCAGGAGCTTATCCTCCCTACAACCCCATTTGTAAATCTATTTCAGCTTTGTTACACGTCTGGGTCGCAGTATTCCACAGATTGATTAGGTGCAGTTGTAGAATCCTATCAAATGGCCAGCTCTGATGATGTTGCAAACTCTTTCAGGATTGCTAGTTGACTGGAACTAAAGATAAGACAGGATGACAATCCCCCTCGCACTTTTCAGAAAGGGGGGTGGGGGACCTGTTAATTTTCATTAAAGTGCAGGCAATTTCTTAGTTTTTATTTTTATTTATTTTTTTTAAAGCAGACATTACTTTTAAAAAGGCAAAAGTTAAAGGAGTTGTTTTCAAAGGGATACGGTGAATATAAATTATCAATGAAAGGCTATTTTATAAATACTTTAATTTTCTTAATCCATTTTTTTTATTAGCATCATAAATAAGACTGACGTATGCCAAGAGATTCAATCACATAAACAGATTGGCAATTTAGACTATTATTTCCCAGACGTTTGTATATATTTAGTTTTATGGTATGATGAGTGACTAAAACATACCAATTCTTTGTACATTTGTGGGCTTGAACAAGTTATAAATTATCGTTTGTACAGTATAGTCATGAGATTTTCTTTCTTTTGACGTTTTCAGGTCGCTAAAGTGTAATTAAGTTCTTCGCCAAGCAGTTGTATTAATTTTGGGATGCTAATTTTTGCACATGGTCAGTTGTCCCTTTTTATTTTTCCATAATAATACCCTAGTCATTAGTGGCATGCAACTCCACATTGACTGCAGGCTCTTTCTGTGCTTCGCTCTCTTTCTCCCTCAGTCATGTGGATCTCTTTCTGTGCTTCGCTCTCTTTCTCCCTCAGTCATGTGGATAGTTACCTCCCTCTCTGATCTTGCCCCAGTCTTTGTTAAGCAGGTAACCCTGTGTTCAAAAGTGAACCCTCCTTTCTCAAACTCAGCCTGCATTGTTACGTAGCCAGTAACCTTAGGAAAAAGCCCCAAAAAAAGTCCTCTCTCAATGGCCTTCCTATATAAGCTTACATTTTCAACAAGGTATCCCAACTGTTATTCTGAATTTCTTTTAATTAAATGGTCTCTTTCTGCTGTTTTTACAAAGAGAAGTGCTTTTCAGCAGACTGTTTTATTGCTCTCTGGGAAGTTAATTTTTTTTTCAATATAACCGTTTCATGCTTTGGTTGGCTCCTGTCTGGTGCCTTCACTTTTTGTAGCTACTTGGAGAACAAAATCTTGTGAAATAAGATCACGTTTTCCTGCTTGCTTTTTTCTCTCCTACCCGTTAGTAACAACAAACCTGCTTTTTTATACTCTGCAGCCAAAATGAAGAAACTTGCATACTTAAAAAAAATAATAATTTTAAAAAAACGGGGCCGGAATGTAGTGTTTGTGTTTCTCCAGAGTTGCATCTCATTATAAATTTGCAAATATTAAGCAGAACTCCCTGAAGAACCACTCGCTTTCATAAAGCTACTGAGCAGTTTGCGCTCTTGAATAAATTTTGCATTGGAGGGGGGTCATGGGGATTTGAACCAGTGCATTCTTGTGTGCCTTGTGGAGACTCACATGGTTACCATTGGTGTGCATTGTTAGGGTTATCTGAATAAGCAGCGACCATGTGAGTTTTAACGTGATTGCCCAGGGCAGTGGAGAAAAGGAGAGGGGAGAGTAATCCAAAAGGATTGCACACACTCTTTGCACCCATTTTTCCCCTCCTTCCCCTCCTTCTCCTCCTCCTCCTCTTTTCCTGCAGTGAGGGGGAGGGGAGAGGGGACAGGGGAGGCGGTGTCTTGTGTGAGTGGTTGTAGGTTCTTTGGCCGGTGTCTGATTTCCCCTCCCGCTCCTCGTTTGTTCTGCCTTGTCGCTCATCATTCCTTCTCATTGTTTACTTTCCTAATGAGGGGGGCGGGACGGCCAGGGCTGTGATTGACAGCTGCATGCTCGCTCTCTCTGCCTGGTTGGGGAAGAACTTTGGCTTTTTAGCTTGCATGTGCATGGAAAAGAAAGAAGAAAAAAAAAATGTTAGGAGGGGGTGTTTTTTTTTTTTTTCTTGAAACCCCTCTGAGGGATATGGGGCCTTCTGGAGATGTTATTGGCCCTGTCCTACCCCTCTGGATATGCCTGTGTGTGCCTCTCTCTGGAGTGTGGATTGTTCTTGGCTCACTGTGGTCGGAACTGCCCGTAGACACAGAGAAGGGTGAACCACAAAGACTGATGAATGCTCGACAAGTTCAGACTCTTGTCCCGTTAGCAGCTAGCGTAGTTCACAAGAGTGAGGGCCAGTGCTGTTGGCTGGGGGCAAACCGGCCTAAAAATAGGATGGAAGCACGGTGCCTCACTAAGATTAGGGATTTTTATTTGATTTAATTTTTCTTTTGACTTCAGTTGCCTCAGTCACTAGGTAAACATGTCTGAGCTGTGGTTAACTTAGAAATATATATCCTTTTTGTTGTATTTGTCCCCTTTTAAAACACTTAAAGGCACTTCAGTGACTTTTTCATGTATTTGAAAATTTAAGAATAACTGCGCAACACCGAGGAATTTAATTTGGTGCAGAGGAGGGGAAAAATATAACTTGCCAAATATTGTAACGGTGTTAATCTCGCTCCATGGCTGACTTCAAAGGCAGCGAGGTTAAATGAGAAAGGAGGAGCCCTTTCAGGACAAACACATGGTACCCAGCGTGAAATCCACCCAACTGTTGCAATTTGATCGAATCAGAGAATAAATATTTATATTTCATAAACTTTGAACTAGTGTCCAAAAATGTTTTTCATAATCAACTATTTGTAGATATTAATTTTCCTAAATTAAGCCTCCTGTTAGTCTTACTGCCCACTTCCATGGTTTACTTCAGATTCTATTATTATTATTTGTTGTTATTGTTTTTGAGCAGGAACCATTCTTCACTGTCTCATTTTGATCTGTGAGTTTACTATTATTGTATGTTGGTGAATTCCTCTCTGGATATTGATGTGTCCTTAGCTCTGGACTGGTGTTTCAGTCCAGAGCACAGGGCCTCACCTTGGGGGAGAAGGCTTCCACACAGCCCCATTTCTGAGGAGTCATCGGGCCCCTGGGGACCCCGTCTGGATTGGATGGGCCTGATTCCATCTGCGCTCATTGTAGATACACGTGTACCTGAGTGTTTGCACTACAAGCACACATTTACGCGTCCCTCTTTTTATCAACTGGTAATTTCCACAGGAGTCATTAGACGTGTCTTATTACACGGCCGTCTTATGACGTCAAACGTTTACACCCATATGGCATTGTGCAGATATACACAGGCAGTATTCTGTGTTACAAATGGAAAATAGCCAGTCTCTCTCCTGATGGAGCTTTGTTGTTGTTGTGTATTTGTTTTCTTTTCTTGCAGAACCTGTTTAATGCAAGTCCTAATCATCTTTTAACAGTGGTTCAGGCATGGGGATGGGCACCAGTAGAGTTGCAGAGTGGGTGAATCCTGTGTGGGATCTGAGCTGAGCTGAGCTGTGCTGTGTCTTTGCAGACTGGCAGAAGACAGAGGCCCAGAAACGCAGAGAGCAGCTGCTGCTGGACGAGCTGGTCATACTGGTCAACAAACGGGACGCCCTGGTCAGGGATCTGGATGCCCAGGAGAAGCAGTAAGTGAAGCAGGACAGGGGCATGCTGCTAGGACCCCAGAGCTGTGCAAGCTGTTAGGGGACCCCAGAGCTGGGTGAGCTGTTAGGGAACCCCAGAGCCATTAGGACCCCAGAGCTGTTAGGGGACCCCAAAGCTGTTAGGACCCGCCTCTTGGGCCGCTCAGTAGACATCCCAGGATGGAGCTGGGTGTGGGGCGCAGGTGAGCCTCTCTGGTCCTGCAGCACCCTTCATTGATGGGAGGGCACAGGGCAGATCATTTTGGGGTGCGCTGCATTGGCACTCAGTGTGGCTTTGTGTTTCCCCAGGGCTGAAGAGGAGGACGAACACCTGGAGCGTACCCTGGAGAAAAACAAAGGAAAAATGGCCAAGAAAGAAGAAAAATGTGTCCTCCAGTGATCTTCACACAAGACATTTAGTAAACTCTATCCGTAGAGTAGAGAAAAAGAACACAACTCACTTACAGGAACCTTAAAATGCAGTAATCATTTAGGTCACAGTATTTACTGCTTAAATTTTTTTTTTTTTTTTTTTAAAGTAGCTTTTCAGTGCTTTGTACTGAACTAAATCTGGTTCCATCTTTTAATCATTTTTAATTTATTTGGTTTTTCAAGTAAGGTACTTTTTAAATCGAATATGCATCCCAGCACCAGAATATATAAACATAAGAGCCAATTCCACACCTCAATATTGATCAAAGGTTTTATAAAGAAAATATTTGATCTAATGGCTTTTGACTTTTACTTAAAAAAGAAAGTACTACAAACACAAACGGCTTCATACTGACTGTTTTACTGTATAAAAGGTGTACATTTCTAAAGGCATTTCATGTTAAGTATTTGTCCATAATTCAAGGGGGTGTCAAAGGGCAAACACCCGTGCAAAACTAGTGGGAAATGTAATCTTGTTTTATTTTCATTAGTGTAAGCAGTGTTCTATAATTTAATATTTTATAAGACTATTTAGTTCCGTTTTCACATGGTTCACATATAAGAACAATTTTATGAGGGGAGGGAGATTTAAAACCGTGTTTAGTTGTTGCTCAAGCAGACATTACTTGGCATAGAGAAAATGTTAAGATGACTGGTGGGATAGAATGGGAGGGAGAATGAACGACCATATTGTATATTGTCATAGTGAATATCATGAGAAATATCTTTCAAGAAAAAAGTTGCAATTCATTTACGAACAGGAGTGATTATTTATTGCCGTTTTTCCATTCTTAGGTCACATAAAAATGACCATAACATCCTGACCATGTACATTTCCTCAATGACGTTTTGTTTATATTTATTGTATACTTTAAAGAGAAAATATGCAGTCATGTGCAAATATCAAGTTTTCACGCATCTGGTGCATCTGTATTTTTTGTGACCAATTACCTGTTTATTTATTCTCGTGTTATAACAGTCTTCAATAAATTCCCAGTACTTTCATACTCTATTTCTGGGTTGGCAATTACTTTGCGCAAATATTTATTCGGTCGGTGTAGGCTAAAGCTCGAGAAATGTGTACGTAGGCTACTTTAAAAATCAGCAAACATCCATCATTAATTGCGGTTGTATTAGTAGGAGTAGAGCTCGTTCTAGGTAGCCTATATTCTTGGAAGGCGTATTTAACCACGTTACTTATTCTATCACATAGCCTACAAGTATTCTTATAACAATTGAAAGGTATTGTGCACGCAGAAAATAAGAACCAGGTTTATTATTGATGAATAAATTCAAAGAAACAGCAAAAAAGTAAACGTGAATATAGCCTACTGCGAAAACTGCACCATTTCACAATCCATACATTTCCTGAGTGTGACAAATTACGGGCACGTTAAAGATGCTTGTAATTTTGTCAGCACCAAAAACACTAGAGGATTTCCTTAATTGTTTAAAATAATCAAGGACAGAAAAGGCGTTACATTATTCCTCTATTATGTTTTATCGTCTTATTTCCCCTTTTACGTTTTATAGTAAAATGCAGACTACTGTAAACATGTTATTATGTAAAAGTTTATGTAAAAACGTATATATTTGCACCACAACGTGGAGAAGCCCTGTACAGTTTTACCGAATTCCCTATCTATGACAATTCATAAATTTGTATTTGCATGTTGGTGTAATTTAAATGAATGCCATTACCCATTCCTGAGAGACAGAGCAGACGAAATCATTTTATATAGAACATCAGTTTATGCGGGAAAAGGTTGGAATTAAGAACCACCTCTTATCTGACCGCGGAATACTCATACTCACAGCTCCGCATCTCTGATTAAACTGTGGAAATAAGTTTTGACAGCTGACGTACTCTCTGGCCTTTTTAATACTTTCAAATTAATTTAGTGAACGCTTCTCTGCTTGGGTCCAACTGCAGGTCCGTATTATGTCCCCTAAGGCGTTTTGTTTTTGTTTTTATGACTTCGTTAACAGTGGTGACTGTAATCTGCTGAAGACAATTAATTGCGTTCACAACCGCAAAAAAACATTGCCTCTTCTAAGTATAGGCTAACCTACGGTAGAAAGCAGGTGACTTAAAACCGTTTTAACAGTTTGAGGGTATAGCCTATTTAACCTGAGCAAACATCACGCGAAGTAAGGCTATATAATCTATTGATTCCGAAAGGTACATGTATGTTGTTGCTTTTATTTTAGTCTGAATCCTGCACATGTCAGAAGTGTGTTAAGAAAGCTCTTGAATAAAGTTTTTGCGTGTAAGCACGGTTGCAAACCAAAACAAATGCTCAAGAAACTGGAAGGGCATTGCCCTACTATTAGTAGCTTTCCATAATTGTTTTATGTCAATACTTGTAAAAGTGAGTTTGGTTAAAATCCTAAAACCTGCTTTTTAGGGAATAGTATTACATTACTGTTGCAGGTGAAATTATTTTAAATAGAGCTAGTCTATACCTATGTAAGCAAATGTATAAATAAAAATTCGTGATATAATAATTTATGCAATAAATCCCCTTACTCATTTCTGAAGTAGGCTAATAACTTCACTGTTGGAAACGGCTAAAGCATCAGGTAGCCTAATTTAACACAAGTTCATAGCATTGACCAGCGCTAAAAGAAAATATTAGTATATACAGTCAGTTTTCAGGAGCAACTTTAAAATCAAACTGTTTCTAAAAAAGCGGGTTCTCCACAATAATAAACAAAGATGACAAGCCAATTAATTAAATAATGACGGTCCTTACCGGAGTATGCTACTTTTCCCAAAAGGCTGAGCGCAGTTGTACACAGCCAGAAAGGGGAGAAAATATCAGCATTAGTAGGCTAGTATTCATGAAACATGTTTTGCACAAAATGAACGAAGTAAAATGCAGGCATTGCTCCTGAGAGAAGAAATACCGATCCATGTGTTGGACTGGATTAATATCCTGTGTATTGCGCCAGTAAATACTTTGATGTCTGCAGCCTCACCTCGCAGGTGTTGATCAGTCGGATTCATGAAGCCCCTGCCATTGAATGTCCTTCCTACTTACAAAAAAGTACCAAGGGAAGATGTTACGAATCCTTTTGCACAGGGTTCTTACAATATCGTATTTTATGCATCATCGTTTTAATAAGCACCGACAACATTCACGACCTGCTCCAATCCTGCCGGCTAAAGAGACAAAACTTTGGCCCCCCTCCCTCTTTGCAGCCCTAATCCCAGGCTTTACGAGCTCAGCATTAAGAAAATTCGACTGCAATTTGGGATTAGACAAATACTCTTATTACAAAAGGTTAGTGCTACTTGATATCTTGATACCTAAACCAGGTTGATCACAAGCTCTTAAACAGACAGCAGGAATATTGAACGCAAAATCTGCAGGATTGTTAAAGCAATATGCCTCTTTTGTGGTGTGAAGTCCATGTTGCAATTTGTCCATTTGTTAACGGCTCTTCTGTACTAGAGTTATGCCATAGAAAATGTTCGTGGTTGCGTCCCTTTACTAATTTGCTCACATGAGGACATAGGCCTCACTTTGCTCATGTGATATAGTTTTCAAATCGTAGAACCATGTAACACCACTTAATACTTGCATATAAATACAACTTGTATTTGTTTTGTTCTAACTTTTTTCCTGTAGCTTTATATTTTCACCTAAACCTTCAAAAGCTTACAGCGGCACCTTACTTCTTTCACAAGTGCATGTGTCGATGACTTTTTAGATGTATAGAAGAGCCGTGTAAATCCTGTCTTTGATTGCATGTCCCATATAGTAAAAAAAAAAATGTAATTGCGTTCGTCGGGCGGTCACTTGCTTTGAACATTAGCTCGCTTTCAGCTCCGGCCTCAATTAGAATGAGTTGATTTTGTGAGATCAACAAAAGAACCGAGCGAAGGCTTATTAGGCACCTCAGAGCATCTCACCAACCCTTTGAGAAACGGTTAAGGAAACAGTGCGCCCTCCATGATATTCTGTTACCGTATTTTATTGGCATTTCTTTGGGAAAGGGAGGCTTGAAAGGTACTTTCTTTGATTCCAAAGCTCTGATTCTTTCTGGGCTGATTTCATTTATTTTCTGGACCGGCTGAGTTGTTCTTTAATTCTTTTCACATTTCCCCTCTGTGTGTTAAAAAGACTGTCCCTATTAAACTTTGCGCAGACTGTTCTGAAATGTAATTCTAAGTGGGGATTAGTTTATCATTAATATTCATGAGCTACAACTACAAAAATTAAAATAAATAAAATGGATCATTTAAACCGCTCTACGTTCTGGGCTCTCATACTCCGGGCCTGGTAAATAGAATGTAAAAAAGCATTATCCATCCTAAGATAATTTATTCATAAACTTATATAGGACTACATATTTTTTTGTGTAAAGATTTTAAAAAAACAGACTACAGGCCCATGTTTTTGTCATCTGTGCTGGATACGAAATTGCAGTTGAAATAATCTTGCCATTTTAAATTCGCCCCTCAACACAACTGGAACCAACCTCGTCAAGTTGGCAAGCCGTTAGGTAGCATTAGGCTATAAAAAAATTATTTACCGAATACATAGGCTAATATAGGCTATATTTCACCAGGAGTAGGCCACTTTTCAAGTTATATATGTAGTTATAAAACAATGTTTTACATTTTGGTAGCCTGCATGCCAAATAACTAATTGTATAATATTTACCTATACGCTGTGATAATGCGCATTTATAAACGTTGGATGCTTTACATTTAATATAAAAGTAGGCTACGTGATCCTCTCACTGATTTTCTTTGCCAAATTAAAATGGCAGCACATTTAAAACTGTAAATACTGGTGAAATCCTGGCGACTGCGGTCAGTTTGAATATGATTTCTACATTCTACTTTTTTTTTAAAAGTTAAATTAAGGCAGGTAATATTTAATTTTATCGTTTTTAATTTATTCCAGAAATGTGGCCAAGAAAATAAATATAGACTAAGAAAAACTACGCGGGGTGATTTACAATAGGCCTACGTGTTTTTTACGGTGTTCAGTATTTATAGGCCACATGTTTGAACAAACTGATCGTCATTAAACATTTATTTCCTGTATATGTCGAATATTTTATTTTTCCTTTTTCTTTTTAACCCGTCCGGTCACTCCGCAGGTTTATGTTGTCGTCGGTCAAGAGAGGAGGGGCTTTCAAGCAGCTCTGAGCAAGGAGTGGCTGTTTCGACCGTCTGTTTCAGAGGGGGCGCGCAGAGATTGGTTGGGGTGGGCGGTTCCGCAGGTGTCTTACGCTCATAGAGGGACAGGGTAGAGAGAAGGTGATCAATCTCAATCCGTCTACATTAGCAATCACCTAAACAGAGTACCAGACATATTCGAGTAGTCAAATGCAATGAGCTTGATTTATTTGGTTGTAAATCCTGAAAACATTCAGTGACTGATAGTGAAACTTCTACAGACCACGTGCGAGTTACCAGTACGGGCACACCTGCGTTTTAAAATACTTTTTATTTCTTTTGTCTTTTGGCTACTTGTGTACCCTTCATTCGTGTTGCTTTCCAGAAATCTTCCATTTGGTGGATATTTACGTACAGACACGCCTTCTGATCAGACAGGGAAAAGGAAGGAGAAGGATAAAAAGGTAAGTTCTCGTTCCACTCTTGCGATTCTTGCCGTGACGTTTTTCTATCCAATATTTTGTCACACCACTTTAAAAGCGCTTGCTAAGCTCCAACGTGTAAAACGCTTCACCTTCCTGAATTCGTTGCGAAAAATGTAACTCGTATTTGCTCCGTTTTAAAATCTGGAAAATATTAAAATAATGCGTGCATGTTACGGTGATCACGGCATGTTTTCTCAAAAGTTGAACAAAAACAATCACTTCGAGACGAATTGACAAAGTTTTCGATTTTTTCACATTTATCTTCTCTGTGGCAATTTGGATGAAAGACCATGTAATTATCAATTAATTTTTACTGGAAATTTCTGGCACCAATTTCGAATAAGATTAAATAAAACGTATCTAACTTCTAGTCAGTGTGCCTGGATGGGGCTGATTTATATTTTTATTCTCATGGAAATGAATAATTTTGAGCCCGATTGCCCATTAAGAATGTTGAATGTACTTAGTAGATAATTGGAGAGGCGTGTTTTTGGTTTTTGTTAATTTATTTTGCTGATAAGACCCCTTCTTTAAATGGTCTCCCTGGAGGTCTAATCTAAATTGTAATTGAGTTCATTTGCACGGAGCTCTCCTTTTCAATCTGTCCTGCAGAGCTGGAAATGTAGTTTGAGCAATGGCTAAATACACAGAAAACTCCAGGTTTACTTTTCTCAGCAAGGGCCCAGATAGTATCTTCATAAAAAAATGGAGGGAAAGTTCCCTCCATCCTTGTTAAATAATTTAATTTTTAATTTAGCATTCCATTTTTGATATCATGCGCTAATAAAATTACGGAAATTATAGTTCTATAATATGAGGAATACCCTTACAAACTATAGGCTACCCTTTCTTTTTTTCCGGAATATAGGCTACTTAACTGCTAGATAGGTTTAGGGTCTCATTTGCCAAAATGTGTTATGTCATCCCCATATAACATTCAGTTGTCAGATCCAACCTTGTAACATAAGCGATTTTAAATGAAGCACAGAGATATTCGCAGTGAAGAAGCTATATTAAATGATTTATAAAAATAACTATACGTCTGTAATCTGAAAGGAAGGTGAATACTCAGTTAGGCCTACGCGCATCACGATTTGGGGAAAAATCTATTAGGCCTAATTTGGATATAGCCTATACGATATGTTACCTT
Organism: Synaphobranchus kaupii; assembly: GCA_029718625.1. Taxonomy (NCBI): domain Eukaryota; kingdom Metazoa; phylum Chordata; class Actinopteri; order Anguilliformes; family Synaphobranchidae; genus Synaphobranchus; species Synaphobranchus kaupii. The sequence goes on from CM056380.1 coordinate 60,264,824, forward strand.
GTCTAAATAAAGTTTTTGAAGTAACAACATAAGATTTTGTATGGACACGCATAAAAACAACTGTAGGCTAAAAACTCGTGTGATGAAGCCATGTCGTTAAATTGGTGTAGAAAACATCAACACTAAACTCACACAGGACTTTCTAATCGAATTTGGATTAATTTGTCTGCAACAGACGATGGCTTGTTTGTGTTCAAAATAAAATGTTCTCATGATTTATTTATTTTTATTTTGGAAGTGTGAACGCGACTTAACACATGCAAGTGAGTTTCCTTCAAATCATACAAAAAACGCATAATTGGAATCAAATAATCATTTCATTTCAATAGTCAATATATATCTTTTTCAAAATGTATAAATAAGTGACGCGCAATGGAGAGAAATGTACAGGCTACAGTGAATGATATTTCAGCCTTCACAGATACACAAATTAGCCTATTTAAACTTCTTATACAATTGTGTAAATCCACGTGATAAATTTAAAGAAACCAATTAGAACGGGCACGAAAGCCGTCGTATACATTTTTAAATAGTCTGCTGATGACGAAATAATTTCGGGAAGCTAATTTTCACTCATATGTGATCTTTTCAAAATAATAAATGATATAGCAAGTGATTTGCGCAGTTATTATACGGATTTTATGTTTTATTTTACTTTTTTAGTCTACAGATATTGGTTGTAGATGACTAATAATGATCATAAATGAAAGTATTTTGATTAATCCGAGTCCGTCATAAGTTTGATTCCATCTATATTTATCGCTAATAACATTTTTTATTGAAAGGATCTATGGTTTTTCATCTGATGGAGGTACATAAGATGTTAAGCATTTTATGAGCATCGAAAAACATTCTAATTATCATGGTCATATATTCTAAGGATTTCAAATGGAGGCTAATTTTTAAAAGACGTGCATAATTTGAGGGCTAGTGCAGGGTTGATATAATTTAGCAATTTAGCGAGTTTTCCCTCCTGATTTTACACTTTGTCCTGCCATAAATGTAATCTAAACTTATGTGTCCTGTAGTAAATTCTGTAGTGAAGTGTGTTGCTCATTTTCGTTCATTTTAAAGGCATGGTATATTTAGTTTTTCTGTGAGATTAAGTGCGTCCTTTCTCATCTATTTTTAGTCTTTGTTTTGGTCTTTTTTCCGTCAAACTGCAACATCGGGGGAAATCGAACTACTGGCAAGAACTGGGGGGACCCGTGACTGCCTCTAGCATGATGTCATACCTCAAACAGCCCCCGTACGGCATGAACGGCCTGGGGCTCAGCGGTGCGGCCATGGACTTACTGCATCCTTCTGTAGGATACCCAGGTAATAACATGCTGCTCGGTGCACCGATATCCCCCCTTGTAATGCCATAGTAAGGCAATTTGAAAATATGAAATTCACTCAGAATCGGTGCGTGAGAATTTACTTTGCTGTGTCATTCAAAAGTATGCCATTGTAGCTTAGGCAATAACAAGGACTATATTTTCGGTTTTAATGATGTAGGCCTCGGTTCCATTTTTGAGATTCAGTTCAAGTTTTGAAAACTAATATTAAGTTGCAGGCCTGTAAACGCTTCCCCCCCTTCCCAGTAGAACGCTGTACATCCGCGGGGTTAGTCATAGGCTATTTGGGGAGGTGCGATAGGCCGATTTCTAAGGATTATTTGAGGAAAATGTAATCTTATTCAAAAAGTTGACTATTTACAAAATTCAGCAGAATTTCCAAGCTACGTACAATAATAACATGTCATGCTAACATGCTAAATATTCTGTCGTTTAAAGGGCAAAAATTTAACATACCCAAATTGTCTGCAGTGTATGTTAATGGTTATGATGTTGGCTAGTGGTTGAAAAAAAAACTTGGTGCGCAGGCCAATGTTTTCTTTTTTGCTGGCCAGAACATTCCAGACTATTTAACTGTAATAATCGTATTCAAAAAGTTGACTATTTACAAAATTCAACAGAATGTCCAAGCTACGTACAATAACAACAATTTAATGCAAAATATTCTGTCAATTAAAGGGAAAAAATGTAACGTAACCTAATTGTCTGCAGTGTATGCTAGTGTTATGTTGTCGGCTAGTGGTTAAAAAAATAAAAAATAAAAAACTTTGTGCGCAGGCCTGTTTTCTTTTTTTGCTGGCCTGAACATTCCAGACTATTTAACTGTAATAATTACAGTTAACGCATATATTTTGCATATTGCTCAGTATTCTTTACTTTTTTTCTGTTTGTTTCAGCGACTCCGAGAAAACAGCGCCGAGAAAGGACTACCTTTACGCGTTCACAGCTGGACATATTGGAGGCGCTCTTTGCCAAGACGCGCTACCCGGATATATTTATGAGAGAAGAGGTTGCCTTGAAAATTAATTTGCCCGAATCCAGAGTCCAGGTATTGATTATTATACGAATACTACGTCACCACCTGTCCTAGGTTAGGGGTTCTCCTCAAGACGTCCAGCTCTTGTTGCCCATTTTGATTTCTTGACTGCGCAGTGGCAAATGCGTGTTACATCCATGCAGTAAGTTTAGTTGAGATGTACTTTGGTGAACATAACGCATTTTGCAGTGTATACGCCAGTTTGTGTCGGGGGCTCACGCGCGTTCAGGCAACCCGCTCAGTGGCCCCCTCTTGCGCTCCATTTTTGCAAATATAGGATGAAAGACAAACAAACTCCACTGGAGTTCGCAACCACTGCGGATGCATTTTGTTCGGATTCTCTAAATGCTGTTTGTTTCATGTTGTGTATTGTTAATAGAGATCTAGGCAACCCATTTAAGTTAAAATGCGATGTTACACACATAAAGATACTGTTGATTATATTTGCTGTTGCTGTTTACTCCTCATTTATAGTTTATTCGCATTTAAAACTCATTTTGGATAATCTATCCCGAGCAGTTTGATTTGGTTCATTATATCCTACGAAAATGACTCGATTTATGTGAGATTAATCTTGACTAACCATGTAGGCCACCATCAATTAGATGGATACAGGCCTACATGAATTATATGGTTATATATTTAACTCGATTCTCTACAATCTATCGTGATGCTCTGAAATGTAGGCTACCATAAATTTGATATGCACATTTTTGTGAATCTTACTTCAGACCATTAAATTTGGACAAACAATTATGGAGCCTACCCATTCATTAGCCTATGTCTTCAGAATGCATGCAGAAAAAGTTGTGAATAAGTAGACCCACTTCAAACTATTAAATTACTGAACTCTGAAGAGAAATTCAATAGCGTGTTATCTAGGTAGCCTACCATTTACAAGGTACAGTATGAAATTAAACCTCACGGAAAAACTGGACCCTGGATGCAACCTAATGATTTTTCTGACAATTGACCACTTTGCCTTAATTACATGTATTCCTCATTTCATATTCCCTTTCCTAAGGAATGCTTAATGGCACAGTACTTGAGGGCTTTTTTAATGAATGTTTTTTAACTTGCTTGTGGTTAAATTTGCTAGGTGTGGTTTAAGAATCGTCGGGCCAAGTGTAGGCAGCAGCAGCAGAGCGGCAGCAGCACGAAGGCCCGTCCTGCCAAGAAGAAGTCCTCACCTACCCGCGAGAGCACAGGGTCGGAAAGCAGCGGCCAGTTCACGCCGCCCGCCGTGTCCAGCAACGGCTCCTCCTCCAGCTCCAACTCCTCCAGCAACAACGCCGGCATCAGCAGCACTTCTACCTCCATCAGCACTCCCGTCTCCTCCATTTGGAGCCCCGCCTCCATCTCCCCAGGCTCCGCTCCTCCATCCGTCTCTCTCCCCGAACCCATGCCTCCCACCAACACCTCCTGCATGCAGCGCTCCGTCTCGGGGGGCACAGGGTCCTCCTATCCCATGTCCTACAACCAGACCACAGGCTACAGCCAAGGCTATCCCACCCCGTCCAGTTCTTATTTTGGGGGAGTGGACTGCAGCTCCTACCTTGCCCCCATGCACTCTCACCACCACCCGCACCAGCTCAGCCCCATGGCACCCTCCTCCATGTCGGGGCACCCGCACCACCATATCAGCCAGTCCTCGGGGCACCACCACCACCACCACCATCATCACCACCAGCCCTACAGCGGGGCTGGCCTGGCCTTCAACTCCTCAGACTGCCTGGATTACAAAGACCAAACCGCCTCCTCTTGGAAACTCAACTTCAACACAACGGACTGCTTGGACTACAAAGACCAGGCCTCCTGGAGGTTCCAAGTTTTGTGATTTCCTTTTTATTTTGGATTTTCTTTTGATAGTGTGGTGATTTAAAAAAAAAAAATAAATCCAAAATACATGAACTTCAAAAGTTAACATATTAGATGTTCACCAACTTGACTTTTTTCAAATCCCTTTTAAGAAATCTAAAAACAAAAAATACCCAAATGGACAGCTGTGGACAAGCTTTGCAGTGTTTTTTTTTAGGTTTTTTTCCCCCTTTTCTTTTGTTTTTTTACTTTTATCAATGAAGAATTGTACTGAAAGGCCCTTGGATGACCTTAAATGCTGGACAAGTTTTAAAGTGTCATTTTAACCAAACGTCAGTGAGCACCATTTCCACAGTTCCCTAATATGTGCTCATCTCTTCAAATGACAAGGAGTACTATACTATTCCTTCACATGAACTCTGACAGCCCAATGCCCTGATTACCTCCACCCCAATCAACTTGTATTTTTTTCTTAAACTTGTTATTTTTAGGATGAAAGAGATTTTAGTCAGCTACATAAAGGAGCTGAAATGTGTAAATAAGTAAGTGGGTCAGTTACAGTGGCCGCATTTAGTTGGTGTTACTGGGTTTGAAATTCTTTTAAAAATATAAACAAACAAAAAAAGATTGTTCCAAAATTTTCTAAAGATATCGATTTGGCAGTAAGAAAACAATCGTTTTGAAATTTTCGTTATCCTGACTTTCAAAGATAGAACAGTGAAGTGAAATTATAAACGTGTGTTATTGCCCGAGAAAATAAAAATGTAACGGAGAAACTGTAAAAGGATATAATTGGATTTTCATTCAAGTTGCCGTTTCAAATTTATATATATATATATATATATATATATATATATATATATATATATATATAAACGATTTAACTAGAAAACGTTAGGTATTGTCTTTAACTGATGACTAATTTTAATGGCAGCACTTGACATTCTTATTTCAGTTCCTCCTTAATTGATAGAAACGAATTGGACATACGATTTCAATACTCCATGTTGAATGTATTTCCGGCGACGGCCCCTTACATTCTTGTCCATACAATAAAGATCAACTTAACGATTTGTTCCTAGTGGTTTTTGAGTGTTTTTTTCCTCCATGTGGTATTTGACACCCAAGTATTTTAAATCTCTTTTTTGAAGATGTTAAGCGCAGGTATTACCGGGAATATATTAAAACCCAAAATAGGCTAGCCTTAACCTATAGTCTACTGAAATTTTAACATCGCGTAACCCGTTGTTGTATCATCCATTTCAGACAATCAGCTAACAAGTCTAACGATTAGCTTAATTCTGATATGTTAACATAAAGGCACATTAAAAGTAAATTAGCTTTATCTCTCGATGGGTGTTATGCATCTCTGGACTGCGTTTGGCTCGCGTCGTTTTTTAGAATAATGTAGTTTTAAAAAGGCGATACATTGGCATATTTACGTTGATCTGACGGACTGAAACGGTTCATTCAGTACCGATTTTTCGTTTAATCGGGTCATTCATATTTTCGTTCAAGACAAATATTTAGCCCAATATTCTATTTTCATGCTGGGTCGTTTGGTGAGTTTCACCTTTTGGGATGGGTATTTACCTCTCCAAAACATTGTCAAAGCACACAATACATTTCAAGGATTTCATTAAGAAAGTCGGTTCATGCCACAATTGAACGGTGTATGCTTTCTGACAATCCACCTTTTTGTTTGATTAGAACAGCTTTTTAAAATGTAAATAGCATGCAAACATCTTACATTTTGCACACGGGACGGGATTTTTTTATTTTATTTTACAAGCAATTTGGGTAGTTCCTGTGTAAGCTTGAGAGTTGAGGGTATGCTACTTGGCACCGACGAGGCTAATTGAATTAAAGAATATAAAAGCGTTAGACTGAGTGTTATTCTAATAAACTGAACTGAACATGGTAGATTTTTGCTGGTTCTTATTCCGTAATTAAAAGGGTGGAGCCAGGTTAATGGGTCACATGTAGAGGAGGCGAATATTAGAGGAGAGAGGTTGCTGCCGGGCATTTGCTCATTAAAAATAGAAAAGGTCAGTCGTGCCTGGCAAGGATGTTTAGAGGTACGTTAAAACAGTAAGGAAATACTTCGCGCTTCACTAAATATTTGAAAAAGGAAAGAATGCAGAAGGCTATACCTATATTCGGACAAACACCATTTTGCTATATTCTTCTTAAGCCTCAATTGTATTTGAAAAGACGCACACCAACGATAACAATGTATAAATTTCCGATTATTGTCTGTGAAAGAAAATTGAGCAAGTAAATAAATAATAGGCTAGTGGACTAAATTCGTTTTCAAATTCTGAAACGGCTTATGCATTATGATTTAAAATTATTTGACGGCTCCTGTGCAATCAATTCGGTAAACACGAAGTGGAGCAAATAAAAGTGAGTCAACATATTTGCCGAACACACTCCAATTGCTGTTTCGCATCTTTTTAGATGCTCATTGAAATGTTTAATTTTGTTTATATTAAGCACAAAAAAGAAACCCGGACAAATGCGCACGATTTCAATTAACATCAGTCAGTTTTCTTTGTGCGTTAATTATTAATTTGTTCCAGCTGGATAAATAAGGCTGTCTAAACAAGCAGCCTACTAGAACACAAAATATGTTTGCTTTACGGTGTTGGCGTTGAGACCCCCTAGGCGCTATCAGTGGGCTTCGAGTAGGCTATTCACAATCATTTTGCGTCAAACTTGCATCAAGTAAGGTAAACGAATCTCGAGAAAGGTTTTGAGGAAGTCTATGGATTCTGGTGATTGTGACCTCACCAAAAATACCTGACCAAAGCTGTTATATCAGAGATCACTATCACGTACGCCTACCCATTTTCAGGCAGGCCAGTCGTAATTGAACACTAAAAACATTCCAAAACAAAACATATCCATAATGGCAAATATTTTTTTCACTGGCAATGCTGACGACGTGATGAGGTTCAAATGGTAAACTGCCAAAAGTGCCTATTAATGACCGGTATATTTCTGGTGACGCAATACAGTATTCAAAATAAGTAGGCTATATCAAAATATTGAGTTTGTTCCCATGTGCATAACTATGTATAAGCTATATATCAGTCGTATCTTCCATGTTAATGTGTTTTCTATAGCCTACCTATGTAGGCTATACTTTCTTTTTTGAAGAGTATATTAATACTTTGATTTCAGTGAAATTTGTTCTGAACATTTCAATTCCGACTGGGAAACATTTCGATTATAATTCAGTTGCAACTTGCAAGTGGCTGCAAGGTTTATAAAATCGAATATGTAACGCAGCTCTTGCATTTGACCTGTAGTGTACGTGCAACGAAACGTGCAATTGTTGAGATTTTATCATGAACTCGTGAAGCCTATATTCGCATAATCTATATAATCATCTGGTGGTTGGTTATGGCATACATGACAAATCTATAGGCTATGTGTTTCTGATTTTCGTGCAGTGAATATTTTATATAACCTTTTTGATATTCAACGCCTCTTTAAATCCTATTTACTTGGCAGATCTGACTAATAATACAAAAATATTTCAGGATTAATCAAATGGAGGACGGAATTTTGAACATGAAATTCGTATTTCTTCATATTTACAAAAGCAGTGAACTGAAAAGTAAATAATTATTAAAATGATAGATCATAGTTTGATTTAAAGTAAGGAAATAAATCGATCACAAATACCCAAGTCACACTGTAAACCAGTAAATTTACAAGGAACTTCCATCAAAGGCTTAATATGCACCTTGTGTTACCTACTCATTTTTACTATAAGACTTTCGCATGAGGATGTTAAGGTCAGAAAACCTGCGTTAGCCTGCTATATCAAACATATACCATAAAATGTAAATCATAAGTATACGATATACAATAGCACGCAACAGTTACAATTAAGAATCGGTCCGATTGGTCAGGAAGCTCCATACAGTTTTTCTAAATATTTGCTTTGAAGCAAGTGTGTGTCATAATGCTTCATTGTTAGCCTACCTAGCCGGCATTAATCAAGGTTTATAAAGTCACAGAACGTACAGCAAGAAGCATTAAACGTTTTTTTCTTTTTTTGCTGCATGCAATAGGCCGAAGATTGCAAGCAGTCAAGCTGTCTGCGGGTACTGTAGCTACATAACTATAAATATGCAGGCGAGAATAGTTTATAGAGATTACCATTTTCATTTCGAGTGCTTTTTATTAAAGTGTGGATTTTGTTTTGTAAAACCAGTTATTAGTCACCCTGAGCATGAAAACCTTTGATATAAGCACGCGTGCTTTATCTTGCCAATACGGGCCAGAGGCGCCAGTGTAGACACACCCTAGATTAATCGCTGTAGTGTTGAACCTTACCCAAATGAAGCCCTTGGAGAATTTTTTTTATTTCATGTACAGGAGGTCGGAACCGAGAGGTGGTGGAACAGAAAGCACATGAGTAGGCCTACATGTGCTTGTGTCACAACTCCACTCTAAAAATACGTTTGTAAAGCAGTGATGTAATTTGTTTTTTCTGCGTTGTAGATTGGTGCACATTACCTGCAGTGGTAGGTCTACCAGTCTGTGGAGTAAGTTGTGTACAAATTGTAGTGATCTCAATTAGCCTTAGCTCACATTTAAATTACTCGTGCACATTCTGAGTCGTAATCATGTTCTGTGATGGAAACGCCGAAGAAGTGGCTTCGTAATTTTTCAAGTCAAGAAGGGTCATTTGATTTCAACTCATCAAGACTGTATTCCCCAGTCATTTTTTATTAATTTAGAAAATCTAGTGGCTGCCAATGCATTCATATTTCCAACAGGCATTTAGTTTCCCTTGCACATTGTGCAATGCCCGCCGTTTGGTTGCTTACCTTTACGTATGGACGCATTCAGCCTACTTCCTTGACTTAAAAAAAAAAAAGAAACACACCAGATGCTTAAAACTCGCTCGCTTATTTCGCCGTAAATTAACTGTAAAAATAAATGTACTAAAAATATCTCCAAATAGAATCTGTATCAGGCATTGTTTGAGATCTGACATCGGTTAGATGTTAACTAGTGCAGGGGTTCTCAAACTGTGTTGGATAATTTGATTGCTGGGTTTCGTCATAGCCAATCTCTTCAATTAAGTTATTTGAAAACGAGCTTACGTTCTTCTATAACTAGCTTATTTCCATTTTCTTTGTCTAAACTCTTGATTTTCCACAAATGGTTTAGTTTCAGTAACCAAATGCCTGCAGGTTAAGCAGATCGGATCCATTGATCTCACCGGTCTAATTTATGCAGTTACAGGAACTCGTTTTTCTGCAAACATTCGCATTACATAAAATGAAAGTATTAGTTGACTAAAAGAAAGTCCTGGGATATGAATAAGGGACTTTCACCCTACTTGCCAAGCATAGCTATTTCTGACATAATGTGGCCTTAAGAAGGTAAATGATCTCAATAGATATTAAACAGGTCTAATTAAGAACAATTAAGGGCATGTTACAAGTCAAGGGTTTCAATTGTGGCTGGAACAAAAAGAACATACACTGTACACATGCACACATGGGGATCCCAGGACCAAGTTTGAGAACCCCTGGCCTAAACTATAGGGAAGCAGCCTGCACCCACCAAGGATCGACAAAGGCTTGGTCCAAGTCCCTGATCTTGATTTTCTGCCCATGAAATCCAAAGGCTATGCTATGTGGCTATGCTACCCACTCTGGCATTTCATATTTCCAATCATAAGGCATGGCGGCACCTTTGTCCAGGAGCCAGACTGAAACATCCTTCACTGGCTTCCAGTGGTGCCCGAATTCAATTAAAATCTCTCACAGTGGCATACCAAGCTGCAAATCATACTGCCCTTTCCTAACTTCAGAGAATGATTACACCATCCACTCCAAACTGACCTCTCCATTCAGCACCCTCTCACCAGCTGGCCGTCCCATCTCTGACCAGGCTGCCAGTCCTTGTGGTCATGGCTCTTCACTGGTCTCGTCCCACAATGGTGAAACGGCCTTCCCCAAACAGTCATGACGGCATTCACTGGCTGTTTTCTGCAAATGTCTTAAAACCCTTTGCGTCAGACTACACCTTCATGTTTCTATATAATAAAAAAGTAACCCTTTTCTATTTTTATCTTACAACTCAAAGTCAATCTTGATGGTGGCTTATAATTGTACGATTGCTACACTTAGGCCTATGATTGCAACTTTGCCTGCCACTAGCTCTTATGGTGTTTGTTTACCATGTGAAATGCACTGTCGTAAGTCGCGTTGGCTAAAAGCCAAATGACTAAATGGTAAATTGTAAACTGTAAATTGTAAACTGCATCTTTGAATTCATAGTGCATTTTCCTCCCAGCACACGCTTCTCATAATGATTTTATTATTGCACGCTTTGTGTTTTGTGGCTGTTAGCTGTATAACTTTATTTGTTTTGTGCATTATGTATTTGATTTGCATGAAACTTCATATTATTATCAGTCTTTGTATTACAGATAATGATAATGTATATGTATTATGTCATGAAAGTTCTAAATGCAAGTTAACTTACTGTATATTAGCACAAGTTACATTTATCATTTGAAGGATGTTGTACATACACATACACTGGTCTAGAATGCATGACTCCGGTAGATGCACTTACGTTCTCTTACATTGTTAGTCACTCTGGATAATTAATGCAATGTAAATTGGACATTTCTGGTAGAGGTCATGTGCCAAACTGGGTGTGGTCACAAATACCTGCATGAGCTCAGGATGTTTTTACCTGATACTCTTCCTTTGATACAGAACATGAAATTCAAAGGCCCATTTTGCACAATGGAGAGGAAGAAAGATTTGTTTTGATTATTAATTTTCAATTGCCACAAAAGGTCCTCTTTTTTGCTGTAGGAGCAAAAACATTGTTTCTTTAGAGAATCTCTGGATTCCAGAGCTGTACACTTTGCCTCACCTTCCTCATTCCTCCATTCAGACTCACCTGGAAAGCTTCTGGCCTACTGGTGGCTCAGCTGGTTGAGTGTTCTCAATTAATTGTTTCCAAAGATGTGGCTCCAGCATCCTGAAGTTTGAAGACGAGTGGCCTGTGTCACGAAGCAGGATTACTGAGTAAGCTGGATAACTGCATTGGGTAAAACCAGGAACAGCTGTTTTTACTTCAGTCCATGTCCAGATTTTGGAGGGTTCCGAGTTTTGCTCAGTGCCGTTATCCAGCTAACTCGGTAATCTTGCTTCGTGATACAGGCCCCAGAGCCTGCAGAGGTGAGGGCGGCTGATGCACCTGTGCGAATAGACAGGCGTCCATTGCAGTGCTTACAGGTGTGCCCTCCGTGATACTATGCTTCTTATGGGCAGGGAAGTGAACCCGCAGAGAACACACTGGCCATTTCTTCTATAGGCTACGTTAAAAAACGGCTCTCCCAAACTAACAAACAAAAAAATAAAAAAATAAAAAATCGAACTTCGTTATTTGTGTTCAATAGCAACATGGCATCGATAACGTCACTCTCATTCAGCATGGGGGATTTGAATGACCATCTGCGAAAAGTTGGAGAAAACAAGGATTTTATGGTTTTGCAATTTGCGCTGTAAACAAAAGAAAATCTGATTGAGTCAAAACGAGTTAATCAGACGCCTTAAAGGGTTCAGCAACATTTCTGTAATCCATATGATGTTAACATGTAACGGTGTGGATTAAGCTAATGCAAACATCTGGTTTTGGAACATATGTAGGCTAATAATACCAGATGGCTGGTCTCAATAAAGCAGCTGCGGTCATAATAATCTGCATGTTCACAAATTGTACGCGTCTTAGTTTTAAGTGCTGTGCTATACGTGATTTGCGCACTGATATTTTAATTTGCTTTCCGAAGTTTGTGGTTTAAGTCTAACCAGATGATTTGAGATATGAAGTTAAATGTTAGGCTACATCCAGGTACAACTGCCAACGGTCTCTTCCAGAGCCCTTTTCAACAATTACGACTCAAGAAGTGATGTATCGCGGTATAAAAGTACAATCGCAGTAAAGGCACCTGAAATAGGCTACATTTAACAGTCAATACACCCTCTTCCCCTGTCCAGAAACTGACATAAACCGATTTCCCTTTTCTAAAGCTGATGGCTTTAAAAAAAAAACGACAAAGAAAACAAAAACGCCAAAACATCCTCCCTGATCTTCTGTCCATTTCCAGCATCACTTCTTGTATATATATATATATATATTTTTTTTTTTACATGAAAATCCTCTTAGAATGCAAAGTAAATAGATTACGATACAGTTGAGGATTAAGGATCGCTGGGTGCTGTCACAGTAATCCTGAGCATGGACCGTCAACAGTTCTGACACGGCCGTGGCTGCCGTTCAGGAAAACGGCTCCAGTTCTTAAAAGGCGCGAGTATACGTTTCTTTCGGGAATAACTCTCACCCCATAATCTCAGAGAGGATGAAAGAAAAAAATATCTATGTGGCTATGCAGCGTCACTACAAATAATAACTACGTGTCAACCCATCCCGCTAAATATTGAATAGGGGTAGGCTACGTTATATGTATTCAATTGTGGGATTTACCGGCAGATTGACACATTTTAACATAGGAGCATGTGATCATTTAAACCAACATGACAAATATTACGTATTAAAGTACAAAGAAAATATATGTGCATAACACCGAAATCATGTTGAGGTGATCGTATGGAGAAAAACTAAACATTAGCCTACACTAAATACTGGTGCATTCTGCAAACGTTTAATTCAAATGACTGCATAATGATACAAACAGCGCTAATGAGAACAAACTGAAAAAAGAATTGAAGATTGCATTGAAAAAATAGTTTTATTATGCATGATTTTGCATACATTGTTTCGATAAAAGTACAAAACCGAGAATCATAAAAACGTTGGGTCTCATAAAATTTTCAGGGTCGCAGGATATAATGTACGATTTAGTTGTATTAATTAAAATAGAAGTTTTATTAATTTCGTAGATTTGTATATAGTGTGTCAAAATCCCAGGGAAAGACAGTTTGGCATGTGCACATGGCAATATATTGCCCCTAGAATAGGCTAACTTATTGCCGTTTCACTTCTCATTGACTTCACAGTCACATATGCTGACGTTCCAGCATTTATTTTTAAATGGCAAAAGCGGTTATATTTTTGCATATGAATATTAATTTTCAAAGAACATTGATGCAAACTATCGTAACATAAAACAAAAAGTATAGTCAATATTTTAAAATGTTTGCCTATTCTGAAAATGAAAAGGCAAGTTGTTGTTCAAACTAAACCAAAATGGACAACTTTGAGTGTTCCGGGTTCGCCAGTCACCTGTAACAAAAGAAGTGTAGGCTAAGTGATCGTCTTTGAGCGCAAATTCATTGACATTAACGTTTATCTAACGTGGCCTGAAGCACAAGACGCAACTTAGTGGCTAGTAGGCTTAGTACTTGTAGTAGTAGTAGACTGTGTATTTAACCAATTATACAAAATGAAAAAAACAGTTTATTACCTGATCCTCACTGACATCGAAGTTAAATTCTTGACAAAAAGAAAAAAAAAAACATGAAAACCCATTAGTTTCATTATTTTTAATTGCAATCAATAAGTGAACACTTTCCTGCACATAATAGTATAGGCTACACAACTGCACTTGTGTGATAAGGGGGCGAATAGCCTAGCTACTCTTAGGGAATACTGGAAAACCCCTCGAGAAATATAAATCCCCACATTCGGCAGTATCGATTAAAATTCTATTCGAAATAGGAGGGTATATGCGAAACCTCATGAATCATAAATATCATCTTTAAAGTTAATTCATATCTACGTACGCTTCTCGGTAACTAACCTACATCTTGGGCTACAGGCCCACCCTTGCTGTGGGGATTACAAGATACTTTCCTGATCGGAATTATATAGCCTAATCCAAAACCACCGCCACTTTCACTGAAATAAGTACCGCGTGGAGATGGAACTATACAGCCGTGCAGTGGAACAGATAAATCAAATACATTTGAGCTGTACTCCACTGTGTTCCAACTATTTATCTATGCTACAAACGGGCATGGGTTAAAGACACGCACGAACCGGGAACTGTTTTCATAATGAACCAGTGTGACACAAATCAGTAAAATGCATTTGAAAATTAAACACTATTCCTATTCCAAACGGCACCCTCTATTTTACCTGGTAGAAGCACCTGGCACCAGGCTTTAAAACTGAGAGCTTTTCATTGACTGAGGCGTTTATCATCACATTAGTTTCTCCTCAGAGACTTATCCCAAAGCGAGAAAATGTATGCGTTACGCTGGCGTGATTGGATAAGCATTCCCAAGAGCTTCTGCAGCAGAGGCTTGTGTCTCTTGCAGGTCTCTCGCAAGGTTGCTTTGTGCTGTGCAGGTTTTCACGCACCGTACTATAGGCCCTACACACATTTGCGCCATTATAATTATCGCGTCTATCATTTTATTCATGTAGGCTATTACAGACTATTCACTGATAAGTAGGCTAGTTAAAGGTAACCAGCGCACACAAGTACAGTTGAAGTCGGAAGTTTACATACACTTAGGTTGAAGTCATTAAAACTCATTTTTAACCACTCCACAGATTTAATGTTAGCAAACTATAGTGTTGGCAAGTCAGTTAGGACATCGACTTTGTGCATGACACAAGTAATTTTTCCAGCAATTGTTTACAGACAGATTATGTCACTTTTAATTCACTATATCACAATTTTAACGGGTCAGAAGTTTACATACACTAAGTTGACTGTGTCTTTAAATTTTTTATATTTAGTGCATATCCGTTGCATGCCATGACTTCCTGATGTCTGTGACCCAACAACATCAAAAGACTCTTGATATCTTTTCTCTTGATTTTCTTGTACTCTTACAAGCGATACTATAACGTCTCTGCATTTGAATGGATCTCTATGGGAATTGGGGGGTGGGACTATATTTAGCTGTAAATTATGGAAACACATTGTTGGCTAAATGGCTCTAAGTCATCAAGGGTCTGACGTATCAAACAAGCCTTAAATCACCACTCTGCTGCCAGAAATACAGTAGATATGGATGGATAACTTGAAGGGTTTCTTCTCCTGACTTATTTTTCCATAGAGTTCAATAGGAAAATTTGTCAGGAGAAACAACTACTACATATACTGCATATCTGGCAGCAGAGTGATGGTTTGAGGCTTGTTTGATACCTCAGACCCTTGATGACTTACAGCCATTTTAATAACCATGTATTCCATACTGTTCCAGCATAATTTACAGCTAAATCTAGTCCCACCCCCCAATTCCCATAGAGATCCATTCAAATGCAGAGACGTTATAGTATCGCCTGTAAGAGTACCAGAAAATAAGATATCAAGAGTCTTTTGATGTTGTTGGGTCACAGACATCAGGAAGTCATGGCATGCAAAGGATATGCGCCCAAATATAAAAAACTTAAAGGCACAGTCAACTTAGTGTATGTAAACTTCTGACCCACTGGAATTGTGAGATAGTGAATTAAAAGTGAAATAATCTGTCTGTAAACAATTGTTGGAAAAATTACTTGTGTCATGCACAAAGTAGACGCCCTAACTGACTTGCCAACACTATAGTTTGCTAACATGAAATCTGTAGAGTGGTAAAAATTAGTTTTAATGACTTCAACCTAAGTGTATGTAAACTTCCGACTTCAACTCTATGTTTCGGAGACAATTCATTTAACTTTATATGAGTGCATTAATTCCACACGCGTTACATTTATAGCTGCATCTATCACTACAAGACCTCCTGACAACGTCCTGACAACTGGTTATTGTCAGGAGCAGCGATGGCTACCGCCGACTCACCTGCTTGTGTCCAATCCCAGGTTTCATCACCGGGCATAGCTCCGGAATAGACGTCATCCAACCCTTTGGTCTGCTTGCCTCTACCAGCAACTCTGATACCAGAAAAGGAAGATGCATACACAAGTAAAAGAGAGCAGAAAGAAAAGAAAAGACAGCAAGCGTAATTTCGTCTTCTTGCATTATTCAAAATCAAGTTTTGGCACAAAAGAGAGACAAAACGTATATCTTAATATAAAAGATAAGTGCGACTTTGGAACTTAAAAAATTAGAGAAAAATAAGCATAATTATAACTGCAAAGACCCTACTCTCCGCTAAGGACTGGAATGGGCCACCTACATACAGGACTGGAATGGGCCGCCTACATACAGGACTGGAATGGGCCACCTACATACAGGACTGGAATGGGCCACCTACATACAGGACTGGAATGGGCCACCTACATACAGGACTGGAATGGGCCACCTACATACAGGACTGGAATGGGCCTCCTACATACAGGACTGGAATGGGCCACCTACATACAGGACTGGAATGGGCCACCTACATACAGGACTGGAATGGGCCACCTACATACAGGGCTGGAATGGGCCACCTACATACAGGGCTGGAATGGGCCACCTACATACAGGGCTGGAATGGGCCACCTACATACAGGGCTGGAATGGGCCACCTACATACAGGACTGGAATGGGCCACCTACATACAGGACTGGAATGGGCCACCTACATACAGGACTGGAATGGGCCACCTACATACAGGACTGGAATGGGCCACCTACATACAGGGCTGGAATGGGCCACCTACATACAGGGCTGGAATGGGCCACCTACATACAGGGCTGGAATGGGCCACCTACATACAGGACTGGAATGGGCCACCTACATACAGGACTGGAATGGGCCACCTACATACAGGACTGGAATGGGCCACCTACATACAGGGCTGGAATGGGCCACCTACATACAGGACTGGAATGGGCCACCTACATACAGGGCTGGAATGGGCCACCTACATACAGGACTGGAATGGGCCACCTACATACAGGGCTGGAATGGGCCACCTACATACAGGACTGGAATGGGCCACCTACATACAGGACTGGAATGGGCCACCTACATACAGGGCTGGAATGGGCCACCTACATACAGGACTGGAATGGGCCACCTACATACAGGACTGGAATGGGCCGCCTACATACAGGGCTGGAATGGGCCGCCTACATACAGGACTGGAATGGGCCGCCTACATACAGGACTGGAATGGGCCACCTACATACAGGACTGGAATGGGCCACCTACATACAGGACTGGAATGGGCCACCTACATACAGGACTGGAATGGGCCACCTACATACAGGACTGGAATGGGCCACCTACATACAGGACTGGAATGGGCCTCCTACATACAGGACTGGAATGGGCCACCTACATACAGGACTGGAATGGGCCACCTACATACAGGACTGGAATGGGCCTCCTACATACAGGACTGGAATGGGCCACCTACATACAGGGCTGGAATGGGCCACCTACATACAGGACTGGAATGGGCCACCTACATACAGGACTGGAATGGGCCACCTACATACAGGACTGGAATGGGCCACCTACATACAGGGCTGGAATGGGCCACCTACATACAGGGCTGGAATGGGCCACCTACATACAGGGCTGGAATGGGCCACCTACATACAGGACTGGAATGGGCCACCTACATACAGGACTGGAATGGGCCACCTACATACAGGACTGGAATGGGCCACCTACATACAGGACTGGAATGGGCCACCTACATACAGGACTGGAATGGGCCACCTACATACAGGACTGGAATGGGCCACCTACATACAGGACTGGAATGGGCCTCCTACATACAGGACTGGAATGGGCCACCTACATACAGGACTGGAATGGGCCACCTACATACAGGGCTGGAATGGGCCACCTACATACAGGACTGGAATGGGCCACCTACATACAGGACTGGAATGGGCCACCTACATACAGGACTGGAATGGGCCACCTACATACAGGACTGGAATGGGCCACCTACATACAGGGCTGGAATGGGCCACCTACATACAGGGCTGGAATGGGCCACCTACATACAGGACTGGAATGGGCCACCTACATACAGGACTGGAATGGGCCACCTACATACAGGACTGGAATGGGCCACCTACATACAGGACTGGAATGGGCCACCTACATACAGGACTGGAATGGGCCACCTACATACAGGACTGGAATGGGCCACCTACATACAGGACTGGAATGGGCCACCTACATACAGGACTGGAATGGGCCACCTACATACAGGACTGGAATGGGCCACCTACATACAGGACTGGAATGGGCCACCTACATACAGGACTGGAATGGGCCACCTACATACAGGACTGGAATGGGCCACCTACATACAGGACTGGAATGGGCCACCTACATACAGGACTGGAATGGGCCTCCTACATACAGGACTGGAATGGGCCACCTACATACAGGACTGGAATGGGCCACCTACATACAGGACTGGAATGGGCCTCCTACATACAGGACTGGAATGGGCCACCTACATACAGGACTGGAATGGGCCACCTACATACAGGACTGGAATGGGCCACCTACATACAGGACTGGAATGGGCCACCTACATACAGGACTGGAATGGGCCACCTACATACAGGACTGGAATGGGCCACCTACATACAGGGCTGGAATGGGCCACCTACATACAGGACTGGAATGGGCCACCTACATACAGGACTGGAATGGGCCTCCTACATACATACATTTGACGTGGAAAAAAACAAGCAGAAAAACATTGTAAGTTAGACTCTATATTTCTCAAAGGACAGAGAGAAAAGTTGAAGGATGTTGCATTGTACAGCCCGTATCACGGGGAGGTGAAGGATGTTGCATTGTACAGCCCGTATCACGGGGAGGTGAAGGATGTTGCATTGTACAGCCCGTATCACGGGGAGGTGAAGGATGTTGCATTGTACAGCCCGTATCACGGGGAGGTGAAGGATGTTGCATTGTACAGCCCGTATCACGGGGAGGTGTAGTTGCACAGTTCTTTTATCAGGAGTCGATTATGATGAGGAAACACGCATGCTCGAAAGAAGTCTGGATCTTGTAGGCAACTGGACTGAAACACAGCTTCCCCCCCCAATAGTAGCCAATGTGTTCATGTTAATTCAGTCTAATAACCCATAATAACATTTTACACGCATTTAACATTCTCCTGCATGGTGAAACATCATGTTGATGATAGTCTGATATTTAAAACAGTGTTTTTTTCAGTTATGGGTCTTTTGGAGACTATAGGTTTCATTAAATATTTTAAAAGGCAAGAATATGTAATTCAACATACCATCTTAAAATGACACACTGCAAAAACTTTAATTGTGTGAATAGCATGGGCACAGGTTTCATTGTGTGAATAGCATGGGCACAGGTTTCATTGTGTGAATAGCATGGGCACAGGTATTGCAGTTTGGGATTGATGTTAAAGTTTGAAACCCAAGGCAGAGAACTTGTATCCTATTTTCCTCCTCGCTCTGTTTAATAATGAATACGAAATATGAGAAATATTAAATAAATATGACTGTCAGGAGAGTGCAGTCGTAACAAGAGGGACAAACAGTTTTAAATTCAATTTAAATTATACTATTTAAAACATTTTGTTACTGACAAATAGTGTATTATTGACCCAGCATGCATTATTCTAAAGAAAATAGATAAATGAGACCATGACCCACACTACATAAATTAATGTGCAATTGCACATATAACTAAATAGTCACTAAATTACAAACTAACTGAGATGATTTAAGACTGATTGTTACACAATCATCTTTTTTCTTGTTAGCTTTTTAGAGCAGGCTATATCACTAGTGCTACGGAAAGAATTACAGACCATTACAACCATCAATATAGTTTTTACGGTTATGTATGGAGTATATAGGAAAACACTGTAAAAACCTACTTCAGCGAAACCCTGGTGAATTTAAATGCAGATCTACATTACGGACTAAATATGACGCCTGGTGTAGAGTTTGAAAAGATGAGTATGGGGGTGTGTCTCTAAGTGGTCCAGAGAACATTGGAGTGATCCCACATTCATTAATGAGTCTAAAGTTGGTTTGATGTTTCATTTTTCAATTATTAGATTTTTTATTTATTAATTAATTTTTTTCGGGGGTAAACTGGTGACGTAAATGTGAACGCCCCCTCCCCCATATCCATTTATCCAGGCAACGTTTGGTAACTAAAAAAACTCCATTCCCAAGTCTGTGTGAATGAGACAGGCAGGGGCAGCATTAGTTGAATATATTGGGACGTTTCCCAGATTCCAGCCCCTTTTCCCCGTCCCTGTACAGTAAGGCTTTATGAGCGCCGTGATGAAGCCTTCTGCTTTGTGTGAGCCAGCACACGGCTGAAACGAGGCTACTTCTCCATCTTCATAAGCCTTATTGGCTCAACATAAGAAACAATGAAACTTCTTCTGAGACCAGATTAGGTTGGTTAAATAAAATAAAAAATGAGGGGAGGAGGATTTCCCCATTATCTTTCCTAAAGCATCTTGATCAGTTTTCTTGCATACGGTCTCTAACGCTGGGAGGACCTGTAAACTGGGGTTTTTTTGGCAACCAAATTGCCGTAACCCTCTTACTTTATGTTCTAAAAGAGCTTAAGTCTGTCCATCCTCTTTGGGCTGTGCCTGTTTAAATTGGCCGATACTGGGAGGATTTGAGATAGATCGCAGGGGCTTAGTGGAAGACGCAGTTGCCGCAGAGCCGGCAGTTGTACAGTCAACAACCATGAAAAGCCTATAAGGATAAAAGAACAAGACCAGTTTTTATCTGATACATACAAATCCACATAAATACTCAACGTGTTAGTGAGGGGGGGGGGGGGGGGGGGGGGGGAGACTACACAACCCCACCCCCTCTAGACTGAGACAGATCAAGGCTTCCACACATTTTGGTTGGAGTGTTTAGTCACACTGTTTCTCATATCTCTTCATGTTTGAAGTGAGCACACATAAAGACTTCCTGATTACTCCACTCAGGAGACTGAGGCCAGGGGAATCACTCCATGGACGGTGCCACAAACGTTTTTTTTAAGGAACGCAGAACGTTTTCAGATCAGTATAATAAATGTTCAACACATCCGTGCGTGCATGTCATACATTTAGGTTATCTAAACAAACAAAAAGGTTATCAGCTAAACATCAAAATAAAAAACACACACATTAGAATCCGTTAGCAATAGAAAGCAATCAAAGGTTGCGAGTTCAATTCCCAGCTTGGGCGTTGCCCTTGTACCCTTGAGCAAGGTAGTTAACCTGAAATATCTTAGTAAAATATCCAGCTGTATGATGGATTGTATTTAAAAAGAGTAAGTCACTCTGGATAAGAGCATCTACTAGATGCTAAATGTACTGTAATGTAATGTACTGTAAAGTTGAGCGTAGTGATGTGTCCGTTCAGTCAAGGACACATATACAGTCCCAGCACATATGTAAACGCCATTCAGAACACAGCTGGAGGCGTATGGGGTGCTAAGGCACAGCGCTCACCGTGACGCCAGGCCGGCCTGAGATTGGGAACGGGATGGGGTGCGGCCGCTCCCTTCACCGGGGAAAGCCTGAGACGTCCGCCCCAGCTGTCCGTCCCGCCGTCCGCCAGTCAATCTGTCTGGCGCGGTGGAGTCGCAGGTGGTACTCCACTCCTGCTCCCCCGCTGCAGACACAAAACAAAAATCACTCACCCCACCCTACACCCCGTCCCGACCCGTCCCATCCCGTCCCGTCCCGTCCCTGCGCGGCACACACTCAACGGGCTTCAACAGAGAGACACAAGCACAGAGACAAAAACTGTCCCATTCTGAAGGAGACAGCAGAATCACTGGCCACCTTCCAAAGACCCACCTCTTCAGACTGCATACTGGCTGCCTTCCCATCCCCACCCCCCAGTGCTCCTATATTATGCATTATTACAGGTTATAATGGTCATTTTGTGGGGTTTTACGTTCTTTTTAGGGCTTGCTGTGGATGTATTGTGCATACATTCAGGATTTATGTTCTGGGTCTCAGTTAATTTGCATTAGTGCTTGAGTGATGTTCCATACACATTTGCTGGTCTTGGAATGCTTGTTAGCCAAGTCTGGCACGGTTGCTCATATAACTGGGGTGAATGCAGTCATTCTAAGTCTCTCCGGATAAGAGCATCTGCCAAACGAATGTAATGTAATCTATGTGTTGAAGTTGACGCACTTTCCATCGGGAAGAGGGGGAGGTATAAAGGGGTAAAATGTTGGATAGCAGAGATATAAACCTTCCCAGCTCATAGCTCAGCAGTAGAACAGCCCCAGAGCCATTTCTTCTATTGTGAGGCAGAGGCCACAGAAGTGGCTTGTGGGTAAATCCTTCTCTGAAGGATTCCGTCCTGCATTCTTTCCTCTTTAACTTATAAGAATGGGGAATCTAGCCCAATCAGCACACTTGTCAGCTGGTCATTTAAAAGTGATTTCCCCAAAGCGATTGGGTTTACTCTTTACGTTTGACACAGGACCAGTAGAAAACACTCCTGCTGGTACTGTCAAGGGGACGCATTTTAAATAAAAAGGTAGGGGAAAAAAGCCCCACAGAATTGGAAAATGAAAGAAAGACTTCTCAGTTAATTAGACAATTAAACAGAACCAGATTCTTCCCAGCTGATTGTTGCGAGGGCAAAGTACCACACCTTCCAGTTCTGCTCTGAAATAAGCTTGAATGGGCGAAAAATTCAGAAGCATTTTGTGCAAATTGTTATGATAAATTCTCTTAATATTAAAGTTTAAATTAACTAAGCATTTCTGACACGTCATTTTCCCGGTCTAACCACCTACACAGCATTTAAATGAAGGTTAGTTGGGAAAAGACAGAGTCAGTCAGTTTGCATGTGTGCATACACAAATAAATTTATGTTTATGTACCTACGCGAATACGAAATGTATGCATGCGTGTGACTGCATGTGCGAGTGTGTGACTGCGTGTGTGTGAGTGCATGTACATGAGTGCATGTGCGTGTGTGCGTCTTGTAGGGTTTTGAGAGACCACCTGAAAGCTTGCTGAATGTTGTTGACATGCAGACATACTGATGCATGTAATTTCCAGAAGCAGCACTTTTAGAATGTAATTAATGAACATGATCATGTACAATGGAAAACACAGACCATGACAGGCATAAATCAGGTTTTATAAGCTAGAGGCACAATAAAACCCAGTCAGGAATTTCAGTGATTGTGTGTTTGTGGTTGTGTGTGCTCCTGCTTCAAAGGTAAGCCACTGATCAAACCAGGAAGGATGGACAATAGTTTTAAATTAGAGGTAATTCCGAACTCAATTGTGATTATGTTCATGTATGAAAAAGAAATGCTTACAAATTCATACACACATTAAGGGTATGCCTAAATAATACCATACACTGCTCTGAGGGAATTGTAGGCCCACTGTACACTGGAGTAAAGTACATGAACTGATCCGCTTATGTAGTTCAGACTTTTGTATGTACGTGAAGTCTTTAACAATTGACAATAAGTTTAAAAAGAGAAAAAAGGCAAGCTGTGTAAAGGAGTGATGGGAAAAGGCTTCATGAACCCTATAATGGGTGGTTTCAATTAACTGTCCATCGCCAACATGTTTGAACCAATGAAAACTCCACAACAAAACTCCGCAACAAAACACAATGATTGGTTGATATCAGTCTTGATGGCATGGTAGCTCTGCCTTTTGGATTCATGAAACCACGTTCATCCATTACTAGTGTACGATAAGGGTGTCTGCTGGGTAAATAAGTAATGTAATGGCTGCACTGCTACATGCTAGCCTAGCCGCTATGCTGTGCCATTGACCTTAGTGACTGACGGCTGTCCATAAACTTCTATAAGCTGTTCATTGAAGGCGAGTCTTTTCTCAAATTTTTCACAGCAGTGTATCCGTTTGAGAAGGTCAATCTTTTCCCACCATGCTAAACCTCCTCCAGTCGGTACACCTAGCAAATCGGTGACAGCTTTTATTTTGATTCCATCTCTTCCTCCCTGAGGTTTCCTGCCCCCTTTCTGTAGATGGACAAACAACACTTAATTGTGATGCAATAGGATTCTGGAATGCTGAAGTAGCCTGTGTGAATGCATTGCTTCTGTAATGTAACAAGAAGGTTTCCTTAATTCCTTCCTTGGTATATACTGGCTTCTTGTTCATGGCACTAGAATGTTCTATTCAGTTCAGCCATACACAAATATCTTATACCATCTCTTTTTCATTACGAGGCCAGTGTGCGTGTTGTAAGTAAAAAAAAAAACATCTAAGTAGCTTGAACAGCAATGCTATGCTTCCAGAGGTTATACATATGGACAATACCTGATTATTCTTCAAATAATTGTTTGATATTATTATATGATGCATGCAAACGGAGACCTCTGCCATCACGGAAAGAAGTACTGGAATGATGTAAAAACTGACATGCATGTTTGTAATTTGTGAATAAACAGTTTGCCACGATATCAACTATAGTAAAACTGGTAGGTTAACTGTTCTAAATTCTCTAAATATATATCCTTCATCACACACAGAAACTGCCTGGGCAGTTGAAATTGAAAACATTGCATACAAATATCTTCATATCATCTTCAATATATCATACAAATATCTTCAACTGTCTTTCACTTTACAAGGGTATTTGCTAGCTTAGCTATGATACAAGATATGTTCTGCTAATGTTACTTGTTCCACACATGATACCATCTGTACATCCCAGTTGTAAATTAATTTTCAAAATAACATTAGCTAAGCACTGAACAAGCGCAACATTTCTTTCAGCCAGACATTTAGGGCACTGAGCCGGCTGAATTTCTCACTGCCACGGTTTAAAACAGGAAGCAGGCCTGAGATCACAAGCTTACAAATGTGTTTGATACAGTTAAATAAAGAAATAAAATAGTTCTTTAAAACTTTAGATTTTCTTTTAATCGCATGTTGTATGTCATCCACTCTTGCACCAGGAAAACAGTAGCCTACCTGTTAAAATCCTTAAAATCACTGGCAACGTTTAGGTTGCAAATGATAGAATCCCCAAATACAAATGCGTTCATCGGGAGACGGAAATAGAAAGATGATGAGGCAGAAGCAGGGGTCGATGTCGTAGGGGGGGCGGAGAAATTCAAAACGATTTCAAAGGTGTTTATTTAATCGTTACAACACTGTCTAATTACGGTTACCATCCATACAAAACAATGCATATGGCTAACAATGCTATTTTCATTTAATCTTCGCTGGACATTTTGCTTGCTGAGCTGCCTCAACAGAGGTGAGTGGGCGGGGCTTAGGACAGAGGAGGAGACTTATTTGACTGTTAACACAGGACCTGAGCAAGGCAAAAAATCCTACACAGTGTACCTTTAAGGTTGTCCGTGTCACCAAAAACACCTCTATCCTGCATAGTGCACCTTTAAGGATGTCAGTGTAACCAAAAACACCTGTATCCTGCATAGTGCACCTTTAAGGTTGTCCATGTAACCAAAAACACCTCTATCCTGCATAGTGCACCTTTAAGGATGTCAGTGTAACCAAAAACACCTCTATCCTGCATAGTGCACCTTTAAGGATGTCAGTGTAACCAAAACACCTGTATCCTGCATAGTGCACCTTTAAGGATGTCAGTGTAACCAAAAACACCTCTATCCTGCATAGTGCACCTTTAAGGATGTCCGTGTAACCAAAAACACCTCTATCCTGCATAGTGCACCTTTAAGGATGTCCGTGTAACCAAAAACAACTCTATCCTGCATAGTGCACCTTTAAGGATGCCTGTGTAACCAAAAACACCTCTATCCTGCATAGCGCACCTTTAAGGATGTCAGTGTAACCAAAAACACCTCTATCCTGCATAGTGCACCTTTAAGGATGTCAGTGTAACCAAAACACCTGTATCCTGCATAGTGCACCTTTAAGGATGTACGTGTAACCAAAAACACCTCTATCCTGCATAGTGCACCTTTAAGGATGTCCGTGTAACCAAAAACACCTGTATCCTGCATAGTGCACCTTTAAGGATGTCAGTGTAACCAAAACACCTGTATCCTGCATAGTGCACCTTTAAGGATGTCAGTGTAACCAAAAACACCTCTATCCTGCATAGTGCACCTTTAAGGATGTCAGTGTAACCAAAAACACCTGTATCCTGCATAGTGCACCTTTAAGGTTGTCCATGTAACCAAAAACACCTCTATCCTGCATAGTGCACCTTTAAGGATGTCAGTGTAACCAAAAACACCTCTATCCTGCATAGTGCACCTTTAAGGATGTCCATGTAAACAAAAACACCTCGTTTTACAGATGCCGAACCAGGCTGACTCTCCCCATTTAATTATGAGTTTTTCCTCCCTCTGTCAAAAATATGATTCCTGATTATCCCACAATGTTCGAGCCTCATTCACACGGCTATGGCCAGAAAAGGTGTATTGATCTGAGTTGTGAAGCGATGATGCGAGAAAGCCAGGCCAGGGTCAGAAGAACAGCAGCCTAGGGGAGAAAACTGCTGCCCATCCTTCCACATGGAAATACCAAGGCAATCAAATATAATTGCTAAATTTTTAACTATTAACATCTATAAAGTGCTCACAAACAGACCCAGGCTAGTGCAGGCCTACCCCCCTCCCTCCCCCCGTCTCCTGCGAGCCCCTGTCCAAGGATAGGAGCAGCTCCAGGTGAAGAGGGGATGGCGGGACGGTGGAAATCATCAAGGACGTAATTAAGAGGCTTACGAGCGGAGTTCACACCCACGGCATCCCAGGAGCGCCTCCTGGTTTTAACCTCCGAGTGAGGAGTTAAACGCCTCTCTCGCTTCCCCTCCCGCTCTCGCTCTCGCCCGGTGCCCGCCCTGAAAGCGCCCGCTCTCTCTCCCTCTCATCATGCTACGCATGAGCAGGTTATTCTCCAAAAACGAATACGGCAAACCCGCGCGTGCTGAATATATAACCTAAATGGCGCACCATAGTGTAGAAAACGTCCGAGCACATGCCAGATTTTGTGCCCTTCTCTGATCAACAGCTGTATTTGCTTTGAGTGACAAAATCAGACGATCATTAATATAACATGGCGGCTAGTGATTTGTGTCCTTGATTAGTACTGTTGTCAACATGTGGCACATTAATGCGCAATGTTTTACATGCTGCCCTGAATCAATGACAGTGATAGTCCCTTCTATCTAATACCCTTGTATTTACATGCGTCTGGCACAGGTTGTGTCCTGGTATGATTTATATAATAAAAGATTGATATCCACTGACACAAATCCATTTGACTTGCTCCTACTTTTCATTGCTTCAAAACAGATAAATCTCACCTTCTAAAGGTCTCCCCTAGGGATGATGTGTCTGTAATTGTTTAAAGGAAAATGTAAGTGAAATAGCACCTAGCTAGCAAGTACAGTAGATCATCAAATCCCTTTACACCAGAACTCAAAACTGTGAGCCACCGCCGTTGTGTTCTTTTTAAAGTGCATGTTACATTAGAGGTACAACCAACAGAAAGAAGAAAGCAAAAAAAATAAAAAAAATAATTCAATCTAATTTCTTGAAAACACAGCAATTTAAGAGACACCTAGTGTGGTCTTTTAAGAAAACCCAGCTTCGGTTTTCTCATGTCCAAAAACTGGATTTAATTGTTAAAATAGTTTTTGAACTTTATTCAAGAAATCCTATTCAATCCTAAAATGGGATTGAATTCAAGCTCCAATTAGGTATGCATGTTAAATGATAACTTGTAAAGTAAATAAAACATTTTCTTTCCACAGAACAGCCTTGGTGACATGTAAAAAGAAACCTTTTCTGATGCCTCTCTCTCTCTTCTGTCTCAATGTCATATCGCAAGCACAAACAGACAAACGATTGCAAAGCTTATGTTTAAGCAGTGTGTTTCAAAGAGGGGACATTTACTTCCGCTTCCCTTATTTATGTATTTATTTATTTAATACATTTTACAATCTTATTCTCTTACCCAGTCTGGTTGTTAAGGATTCCGCATCGATTTCATTAGCCCTCTTCTTCGCCACCTCAGCCAGCACCAATTCCCCCTTATCTCGCGCTACGTAATGGATGTCCTTTGAAGGTAAAGCAAAATAAGAGTTTAATCTAAAATGAATCTAGGCTCCAATGACAATAGCCCATTTTTTTGTTGTGGGTGGAAAAAAAAGATGAAATAACCTGTTTCAAGTTGACATCAGACAGCCACAGATGAAATGCTTCAAACTTTAATTCAGTCACGTTTCCCTTTCCACAACCTCGCCGACCTCCACTAGCGATTGCATCGGCACATTTAAAAAAGCACAGAAATGCACAGGGGAATCTTTGTCACCTTACAGAAACTGCACAAGCCCTCTTGATGGTGGAAATAATCCCTCGCAGTTTCATTACAACTTAAGAGCATGCTGAGAACAGTGCAGGCATTACACTGTGTGTGTCCTTAGTTCTGGCATTCAACATCAGATCCACAATGTTTATTTATTTTAAGTATTATGAGCATGGGTATGTTACAAAATAAGTCATAAATCAGGCCTAACTTTGATCACAACAGGACTAACTGTAATACTGCACAGAGTGTGTCTGAAGGAAGAATACCAGCAGCACTTGCATTAGGATTCTATGAATTGTCAACACACTAATAACTCAAAAGAAACAATCCTGTCCATTAATTCCCTTTGTCATCCCATTTCACAATATGTGACTGACCGACTGACCGACTAACTGAAGCTGTCTTTCTCTCGCATACGCACTCTTTGTTGTGAGCTGGTGATGGTCGACTTCAACTCATGATCACAATGTGTAAAAACAGAAATTGGGATGGCAGGTATGCCATCCGCCAAGTTGCGGCTTGGTGGGGCATGCCCCATACCTATACAGCACCGAGAGTTTGCCACTTTTCAGGGTTTCCTACAGAAGTAACCACAATGACCATAGACTCTCAGCCCTTAAAAACATTAACTTTTGTATGTTCTGACCTGATATAACCACACAGCATTCAGATACAACTTCACACATCCACACAATAAAGCCCCAAATTTGGGTTATTTTGCCGTTTTGCTTCTTCCTCTTCCGCTTCTTCTTCTTCTTCTTCCCATTTTCCTGCCAAACTGCCTGCCTCCGTCGCGATGTTATCCAATGGGGAGAATTATTATTTGAGGGTATGGTCCGTATACCTGCTCATCAAGCTTATCGTCCAATAAAAACGGTTCATACTAATGTTTTTTAATGTTAATATAGCTAATGGCTTCATGCTTTCCAAGAAGCTACTGTGGCTTAGTGGTTAAAACTGCAGTCTCTCACACAGTGGATTGTGGGTTCAAGCCCAACAGGACACGTGTATTTTCCACAAAAACTATGTGCAACTGTTAAGTACTTTTCATTTCTTAGACTGTTATTATTTTCACATTGACACATTAACGTATTTTTATTGCAAAGGCAAAAGAGATTTCCAATATTAACTGTTCAATGTTTCACTTGTATTTCACTTGCACTATATCACACCCTCCCCAAACCGTACGCTCGCTTTTGTCTGGTTTGGGGAGGGTGTTACGCTCTGCTCTTGCGGTCATGACTGACTGACTGTGGAAACCCCTTGCCTCAGCCAACATTTCTTTATTCGTTCATTTCTTCACTTCAGCTCTGTTCACTTTATCCTTTTCACACATAACACAAGGTCACCATAAAATTAACTACTAGGAAAATTAAGAATTTACGATAATAGCCTACATTAAGAATTGAGGATAGCCTTTTTTAAGCTGCAAGCCTTTAAGCGATCGGATTTATAAACCGCCAATTCCCCAAACATATCTGATTCATGGTTAGTCACTTATAAATAGATAGCCTCCGAATGTGGCTCTAGTCTACGCTACTCTGCTGATAATGTAGCTTATTGCAAACACTTTTAATTATAATAATAATAATAATAATAATAATAATAATAAGAAGAATAATCTCCGGTATGTACTTTCTTAGTAGTATCTACTGTTTTCTTTCTGGCTAAGATTCCTGGGAAATATGCGTTGTCCAATTAAGCTTGTTCGCCAACGTTACTTCCTGCTTCTCGTCAGGAAGCAGAAACAAGCAAGGCTACTACGAAGCGAATCAACATGCATCATAGCCTACATTCATTGCACTACAGAAAACTAAACTAGCTGTCCGGTACCAAAACATTTCCCGCAGGTAACGTTCTACACTACCGGAAAAAAAAACTCTGCTGTGCAGAAACTCACTAGCTCGCTCGCTAGCTCGTAGCCCACACATGGAAGGTTGGAGTTACGCATCCGGCAATCCAGTGTTGAATAGCCTAACTGCTGTGCTTATGAACTCACTAGCTCGCTCACTAGCTCGTAGCCCACACATGGAAGGTTGGAGTTACGCATCCGGCAATCCAGTGTTGAATAGCCTAACGTTAAATGTATTTCACAGAATACTAATAGCCCCATTTTAAAACTGTATTTCCATATTTTACTGATGCAAACTATTTAGGCTGTACTAGCTATTTAGGCTGTATGTCTTTCAGCTAGAATGTGTTTGCGTCTAGCCCATTGTGCATGTATGTCTCCATGTAACTTGGTTCATTAATTTACATGCTTCTTCATGATCCATAGCTCAGGTGGTGCTGTTCATTGTATTTCATTACACATTAAATACTGCTCATCTACAAACTCTTTTAATGTAATTGTGTGCTGTCTGTAATAGGATAACTGTTCTCATTCTTGTCAATAGAGGGCGTTATGGTTAAGCAAATGTCTGCATACATTTCTTTGGAATGCATGTCTCTCTCCGTGTTTAAAATAAGTGATATCAGATCAAAAACGTCTACGACATAGCCAAGTTACTCATGCATAGCCTACATAGCGCTTTCCATAAGTTCTTAATTCCAACTTGCAAAAACTAGGCCTGCCTTTAAAAGTCTTGATATCAAAATGTGGCCAAGTTACAACTAACAATATTGCCTATCGTAGCTCACACTAAATAAACTAGCTCTATTCCAAAGCAATGCTATCCAAACTTTCCTAAATTATTTAATGCAACTTAGCCCTGTGTTTCTTCATCTTACCATCTCAAGAGAATGTGGTCAATGAAACTATGTGCCACATCAAACTGCAAAATGAAAATAATTTATAGTGGAAATACTCTGATTCAGATGTGTTGCACTTAGAAATTAAACAGAAGAATTACTACACTATAGGGCATGTTTGAACAATTGTCTGCATCCACTGCTTTGGGTCTATGAAAAGCACAGAATGAATAAAATGTATTATTATTATTATTATTATTATTATTATAATTATAATTATTATGCATTTATTGATTTGGATTTCTATCAAAACCTGTGTGGTCCTACAGAGCATAGATATCCTTGTGTTCACAAAATTCTGTTTGCAAATATCATAAATACTATTATGTTAAGAAAATTGGTATTACTTATTTGCCACCATCTGACCCACAAACATGTCTGGATACGTTTGTAAAAATGCTTTATGTACGCTATTTTCTAGGTAAACATATTACTCATTTTTATCTGCATTTATTTATTCATCACCCCTTTCTCTATTGTACATGATGTTTCTTCATATAAATGTCTGTTTGTGAATTGTAAAGAATGCTGTAGCAGCAGTTAACATTTTAAAACATTTTCTAAAGTAAACTTGCCAACAAAGTACAACCATATCCTTTCTGGAGTGTAATTATTCATCAACTGTTAAAAACATTCATTGAAATCATATGTTGTTCCATGAGGCACAATCTCTTCACATGCAAAGATGAAGAAACACAGGGCCAAGTTGCATTAAATAATTTAGGAAAGTTTGGATAGCATTGCTTAAGGGCCTTAATAGAGCTAGTTTATTTTGTGTGAGCTACGATAGGCAATATTGGTAGTTGTAACTTGGCCACATTTTGATATCAAGACTTTTAAAGGCAGGCCTAGTTTTTGCAAGTTGGAATTAAGAACTTATGGAAAGCGCTATATAGGCTATGCTTGAGTAACTTAGCTTTTTTTACGTCGTAGACGTTTTTGATCTGATTACGTTTACTGTAATTGTAACCTCATTGTACATGGGGAGTAAAGTTTGATGGTAAAAATGTGGGGGTACAGACCCACCCCCCTTCACTCCCAGCAGCATTACACCCACAACCTGTGCTCCACACAGTACACGTGGGTCATTAGCAGTTCCTAACCTCCGGTCACAAGGATAACAGGTGTTTAATTAGGGCAAGTCTCCACCCACACTGTCACCCTGTTTCTATGGGCGGAACTAAGGAAGGGGCGGGGTCACAGGTCTTGAGAGGGCACGAGGGAAAAAAATGGACAGAGGGCAAAAGAAGAGGGCAAAGAAACAGGGAATACAAGAAGGAAGGAATTAATAAGTGCAAAGGTAGAAAACAAAATAATGAGGTAGATGAAGGGAGGATCTTCCTCCCCCTTCCCCACGTTTGTGACTTGCCTCAGGAGCTGAGGTTACCTATCCCAGGAGCCTTTCGTAACTTCAGCCTTCGCGACTGCCCCCCCCCTGGTGCCCCCCCGGTTTTAAACGTTGCACTTAAGTGCCCTCGTGAGTATGTGCCCTATTGGCTGCCCTTCACATAGGAAAACATAGCAAGAAAATACAATAACATGTCTTAATGAGTGCTCTATTAGTGGATAAAATGTGATGCAGTGCCCTATTGGTGCCCTTCCAATTGTCTAAACTTGACAATCCCTATGGATGCCCTTCCAAAGGTAAACAGTGCCGTGATAAAGTGCCCTCTATGCTGCCACTACATAACAGTGTCCCAAAGGGTGCCCTTTCCAGTTGAGAAAATGGGATGCAGTGCTGTATAAAGGGTATCTTTACATGCGTGAAAATGTTGGAAGGTTTCCTAATTTTGTATTTTTTATTTAACCTTTATTTATACAGGTAATCTCATTGAGACACGGGGTCTCATTTCAAGAGAGACCTGGTCAGACAATAGCAGCAATACACACAAAGTTACAGACAGACAGGACATTCAATACAGAGACAAAGTAAAAACAGATCATAAGTGTAAAAGTGCCAAGGTAAATGGTAACCAGATTTAAACTATGTACAGGTACTATGTACTATGTATTGTTCCCTGTGTGTTTTTATCATAGAGGTGTAGTTATACTTTTAGTCTGGATTGCCTACATAATGTTAATCAAGGACGAAGACTATTTCAGCACACATAACGCATCATAGCGATGCTTTTTGGGCGCTGATGGGGCCCCATGTCGTGCAGTAGGTGCCCTTTTTTTCTTTTCACCCCTGCCCTTCAAACAGCCTGAGTCCGCCACTGCTAAGAGGGGATAGCAGTAATGCTTCAAATCATCTGATATTACACCGCTTATTCATGGACACTCAAACACGACACAGGATATGAGCTAATCTTATTTATTTAAGAGCTTTAAGGGCTGAACCTTGAATCAGCGTATAAATCAGCGCTTAAATCAGGGCCTAAATCAGCTTTTCACCATTATTTGGGGGGGCGTTACAAACTAAATAAATTTTTATACCCCTTGTACACCCCTTCATTCCCTAAAAATGAATGAACACCCACATGCATGCACGCACCCCTACTTGTAGATTCACATGCATACACTCACATGTACTTTTATGCATACAAATGTATTTAAGGGCATATGCATACATATGGTGACACACAAGTATTCATGCACAAGCACGCGTGGGCACGCACACACACACACACACACACACACACACACACACAAGAGTTAACCTTTCAAAAGCATGAATGACTAATCTTAACACAACAAACGGCTAATGTGTCTTAACACTGCATGCAGTGAAAATTAATAGTTAAGTCTAATCTGAGATATTGTGTCAGTTCCTATACATGTGTACTCCATTAAACCCAACAAGGAGAATAAGCGAACTCAGCAGACCCATTAACGAACAAAGCGAGAATCTCATTAAGCAATCGCAATTCTTATTTGATTACACCTCACATCACACAGCCAGTGATTGCTGACGAATGACCTAATTGGATACATTATCTGCTTGCTATCAAAGGGTAATTAGAGCTATAGAATATCATCATTATGCAAAACACTTCAGCAAACGAGCACCCCTGCTCCCCCTTCTCCAACCAAAGAGTTTCCATTAACAAAAAAACCCTCTTTTCTCAGTCTCTATTGTTTCTTTGAAAACAATGTTACTGGGCTTGGGGGCGGGGGCTGCTGGGGGGCTTACAGGGGCAAACCCATTGGTTTTATCCACCCAACCCCGTGCGACACTGAGGGCTCGAGATCTGATAGAACAAGGGCCCACATGCAGGGACCGACCCCTGGTACTCTCCGTCTTTTTCCTAACGGGCAGGTTAATTTAACTTCTGTAGCTAATTAAGGGGGTGGGGCAGGGGGGCATGGGGCTGACGAGGTGAAACGTCAATGTCTTCAGCCCCCCCTCGCTGTTCTCTTTGTTGTTTTAAAAGTGGCCGTGGGAGCGTGTATAATTTGTCACTTTCTTTCACTGCCCTCTCTCACTACTCTCTTTTTCTTTCTCTCATGTCCGAAGTGACAAAACCAGGTTCCTCTCTCCCTCTCTCCCTCTCTCCCGCTCTCCCTCTCTCCCTCTCTCCCTCTCTCCCTCTCTCCCTCTCTCCCTCTCTCCCTCTCTCCCTCTCTCCCTCTCTCCCTCTCCTTGTTCAAGGTCTGCAGCCTCAGCCCCACCTTTTCAATTGGGTTCTGAGCAGCAGTATTTAGTGGGGAATGAATTGGAACCGTTGCCTTCAGTTTGGTGTGGGGGGGCTGCCATGAAACTACATGGGGAGGGCGTCGGTCGAGCGTGGAGCAGGGGGATAGGTTCAGATATCACACTGAAAGAGAGAGAGAGAAGAAAAGACCACGAGAGGCCACAAGGGACCCCACCCCATTTGCTTCATTCTACTCTGCATACCCACTTCTGTATGTGAGCAAAGCTGCACCCGTTACTGGCCTCAGCATGGCCCAGACTGCCAGAGAGCCAACCATGGGGCCAAACGACACTCGAGTACTCAAAAATAGAAGAAAAGAAGAAAAAAAAAGCAGCTAGCAGCACGCCAACTACTAAAACGAGCAAGGGTGCGAGGCGCTGCAACTTTTCATTTTAGAAAGCAAAACCGAGCCTGTCTGTGAATGGCGTGTGTGTGCAGCTGGAGCCATTTCTCACCATGAACAGGTCTCTGGCTCCTATGTCCACTGCAAGCAAGAATGCCTTTTCAAATCGCTGGTACCTGAGGAGAGGGAAATGCCTTTTTAAAAATCGCTCCCCCTGTTTCTGGCTTTATATTACATACAGTATTATACGTCCATTTTTTCCATGTTTTGGGGAAAAAGAACATTTAAGGCCCTTAAAAACCCTTGAATCAGAAATTGATGTATCATTAAAGGAGACCACTCCAATGGGAACTCTTCAGCCCAGATCACAGTATCCAACCTACTGAAATGTACAATAATGTCCACTTGTACATGGTACTTCTTAAAATAATTGTTATTAGGTATTCAGGAAGAGTATATATGGATTTACATAAGCAGAAAAAAAGTGAGCTCATAATTGAGACACATTGAAAGTCCTAGTCTTTTCCCTCAAAACAGATTAGGGCTGAGAGACAGAATATAATTTCAAAGCAAACAACTAAATTTTTCTGCATGCAGCCAAGATGAAACAAACACAAACACGCACAAATAAAATACAATTTCCATGTTGTGTTTACATGTATAAGAATGGCAGTGCGTGATAAGAGTTGGTTTAACTGGCGTTTGAGGGACTAACCCTGTAACAGTGTCTGAGCGACTCTGCTCAGAACCTAATCACGAATACGGCTAGACGAAGGAACAACACCGCTCCTGAAAGACTTTATGCTTTAATAAAATGAAGATTTACCTTTCAAAATTTACCTTCTTCAGACAACCAAAATGCCACGGTTACGTCTTGCATATAAAGATGTTTTGAAAGCAGGCTTATTCACTCGAAATGTTGGATCAGCGAGTAATTACAGTTTAAATATTGCACAGGCGGATTAATAGCGCCGACTCCCTTCGACCTTATTAGCAATGATGGAAAAGATTAAGGCTTGTTTTGCTACAAGATGAATTTGGTTTGTTTATAAAAGAAATTCCATTTTGCCTTTTTGTATAGTGTACAAAGAAAACAACATGCAAAGGCAAAATTTATTTATTCACAGATCCCAAATATTTAACCCATTCTCACCTATTTAGGGGGTGCACTGTTTAAGGCTTTATAACTCCAGATGTGAGCATCACAGAAAATTGGTAAATGGCTTAAATGATACAAGACATACAGTTGTGCCATTTACAATACAAACTTAGATTTGTTTATTTTCATAATTTAAGTCAAAATAAAGTGCCACAACTTTGGAAAAATGCAACAAAAAAAAAACAAAAAAATGTTTTTCTTTAGTTTGCAATGAAATACTGAGAGCTACATATGTGAAACAGGTAAATCTATACATTTCCTGGACCATAATCTCAATGTCCACAAGTAAAATGCAAAATCTCAGAGTGATATGCAGAACTACTAAAGACATATGATGCAAAATATAGGCAGTGTACCCGGTTGTCCATTAGTGTCTCCAAATCTATCCAAATGGCTAAACTGTGCACTGCTCTAACTCATAAAATAATTATATATATGATCTACAAATCAACTGTTTTGGCTCATAAAACTCAATTTTGCATAATTTTCAAGTGGGAATTACCATCTTTTCATCAGTATAGGGGGTAAATATGGGGGTAAATATACCTAAATATGTAGCCTAATCATTTACTCTTGTCCCTCAATAAAACATCACTTTTTCCTGTAATCTACAGTATGTATTCTTTTGCTCGGGGATCACATTTCTCTGTATTTTTAATTTTTCTTTTTTTTTAATGTTCCCATTCATAATGACTGCAAGGAAAACTTTACATCCATCTAGCACATATCAGCTCACAGTAAATTGGAATGAGTACTTTCCATGCCCTAAGTGACAAGCATAGCCAAGGAAGATACTAAGCCAATATCCTATATTATGTATGATAACATTACAATAAAATAATATTCCACCAACAGAAACATGCTGCCAAGTATTCTTGCTTCAATAAAAATCAGTACATCAAATATAAAACATGACTGAGCCACCAATGAACGCTTGACTACAGTGTAAAATGTAAAATTCACTAAAAATGCAAAAATAACTATTTCGACTGCCTACTGGACAAGACAGTGATCGAGTCGAATATGTAGCCAGCAAGAAGAACCGCATATTACAAGCAGTAACTGCTTTCATATCGAGGATGAAAAACTCCCATTGGCAAATGTGTTTTCTGTAGCTGTTTGCGTCATACTGCATTGATAAAATTACAAATGCTGTTGTGCTGGGGTGTTGTTTATGGTTCCTAGGCAACGCTCTATAGAACGCGTCTACGCACTGGCAATGCAGTGATGCTAAATACCATCACTTGTGGAATGCGTCTCAGCCAGGGTTCAGATCTCATTGTATAATGTCCTCTGTTGGATAAAACAGTTGTGAATAAAACCAGAATGACGTGAAATACTTCAGAGCTGCAGGTACAGCATATGGGGTACTGCGCACAGACATTCCATATTGTGTAATAGCATTTTAAACTGGTGCGTATTTCTCAAACAGATTGTCCAAGACAATAAATTACGAATTTTGAAAGGAACATCTCTATGTGTAAAACCAATGGTAGGATTGTATATTTAGTAGCAGATATTGATAGTAGAATGACGTGGTATAATCATTTCACATGTTTATTTTGCATTTGAGTTAGCAGGTTTTTTTCACGGCTACTTTGGCAAACGATCGGGCTATTGTTGGCTTTATCTTGTTGCTATGACAGAATCCCATTTTTGGTGGTAAAATTATTTTTTTTATTTTTATGAACTCAATACATATACACTATTGTCCACTGTGTCACACATGGCTAGGTATAGTTGCAGGTGAGACGGGGTGGGGGTTGCATGTTAAATGGACTAGCTATGCGGCAGTAGTTACACTTAGAAACTCCGTATTCAGCAGAGTTGTCACAAATCGTATACTAATACAACATGGAATTTTTTGTTTCCACTCATAGTTTGGCTGCAGGAACGATAAATTTCTCAGTTGAGCAAAATCTTGGCGCTGGCGTCCTGGTCACTAGGCATCTGCGCGAAGGGGTTAGCAAGAGGACAAAAGAATACTTGATGACGAGAACAATCCATTTAGCCCATCTAGGCTGGTCATTTTACCCATTGTTAAGAGAGCATCTACCACTACATTAGGCCGAGTCTGGAGGTTTCGATTTTACTGATATGCCAGGACTGGAAATGGAGCGATTGTTAGCTATGCCTTTGTAGAATTTATCTTTGTAGAAGCTGCTAGGGAGTTTTTGGGTAGAGCGTGTTGCGGACTTCCTAGGGGGTGGGTGAGAGGGAGGGCGGACGGGCGGGCGATCGCTTACCGGAGCAGGTGGTGGAAGAAGCGACGGGCGTACTTGCTGATGGGGTCCCGGTACTCCAGCACAACCATGTCTGACAGGGGCCTGGATGGGGCGTAGAACATCCCCAGAGCAGCCTCCAGCTGAGCTGAGAAAGGAAACACAGACATTGGACACAGGATCAGCCCCTCATATAAAGATCAGCAACGAAGCAGACCTGATCACAAAGCCTGTTAAAGAAAGAATGTGTGACAAATCACAAAGATGCATGTCTATATTCATGTTATGCAAGTAACCTTAACAAAAACCTTGCACTTTATTTGAGAATGTTCTTACAGGTGATGTTGGCAGTAAAAGGACTTTTTTTTTTTTATGCCCAACACTAAAGCCTCAAGCTATTATAAATGGTAGAGGACCCATCATGCAACACACTCAACCAAAATCCAACTGTCAAGGTGGGCTAGAGCAGAACACGTTGCAGCAATAAAACATCTTTTCAGCTGTACTCTGAGCTGCCAGAGAGATCACAGGGGGATTCTGGGAGAGTCCAAGCTTCAGTCACTGCACTGTAAACTATACAGACCGGCTATTCACACGTCAATCAGCTAAACAATCGTGTTGCTGAAATAAACCATCCCACGAAATACACGTCAGCCAACTTCTTACAAACTTAAAACACTTCCAATGTTATCGTTGGCTAGTAACCAATCACTACTGCGGTAACAGGGTATTGACAGATGAAAGTAAAAGAAAAACATTACACTCTGGCATTTAGCAGACGCCCTTTTTCAGAGCGATTTACAAAACTTCACACAAAGGTTAAGGTAGTGAGCAGAGCTGATGCCAAGACATCGGTGTCACAACAGCATCACCACCACACCAGTGAAACATCACCAAGTGCTATAAATTGTGTGACAAATTCCTCTACAAATAACAGTGAAAGCTGAAGCTGATTCAAGTTTAAATCAAGACAAAAATAAATTTTAAATAAGATGACGCACAACGGGAACGGAAAAAAAAAAAAAAACGCATCGTACGCGGGCAGCCCCACCTTCTCTGTCCGCGTCAAGTTCTTGCCGGAGCAGGTGGTCAGCGATGGCGACCAGCGCTCTGTAGCACTCAGTTCCCATGATGCTCCAGTCCATGGCTCCCAGCAGGCCCAGGGCCTCCTCTGCCTGGCCGCACCGCAGCCTCTGCTGGATGAGCTCCACCGGACCCACCTGGCCGCCAGTCAAGGCTCCTGGAAGGCCCCAGCTCAGGTTAAAGTCTAACCACAGTGCGCCTCATCCTTACCTCTCAGTGACATACTTAAATAAGCATTGCATTTTTTATTAGTATGCAACGCTTATCTTTAGTTCCACTGATTGACAAATTCATTATGTTAGACACAAATCGAAAACATTTAGTTAAGACAAGGCTTGTTATGGTTCACTCTGGCACCAAATCAGCCTGCAAGACTTTCAGTTCACATGGAAACGACTCTTCATTTGGTGTCAGATCAAATGACGAACTTGATTTTTATGCAAAGGTTATTAGCGTGGTTCTGATGTTGTAGTGCCACCTGCTTTTAGGGTGCATTTGTAGTTCTCTCGGAGCCTGTGTTTGATGCTGGTTATAGCCGCAGGCAGCGGCACTCTCTCTCTCTGTATTGTGTGCGTTTGCGTGACTTTGCAGACAGAGCAGAGCCTGTGATCACAATGCGCTCTGTAATCACCTGAGGCAGCCAACACCTCCGCCGCCACCGGGCTCGGATAAAAGAGCGCGGTTAATTATTCAGCGGGGCGACTAGTCCCGAAGTATTGAATCACCCTGCGCGGAAAGACGCAATCAATCGCAGGGCCACTTAACCTCATCCATTCCGTGACGGGGACTACGTCTGATGAGTCGACGGAAGTGCGAAAAACAATAAAGCCGCAGCCTCAATACAGATCACCCACTGGCACAGAGCAGGCCCCGGGAGCTCCCTTTGTAGAAAAACACCTCGCTTGGCCTTTGTGCGCTGTAGACTCTGTCCCCTGCAACCAGCTTCCCTTTGTGTTTCTATGGTGAAACCCGCTGATGCTAAACTTCACTCTGCCTCCATCTGGACATCTGACCCCCCTCCCCCTTCCCCCCAGGGGTGGAGACGTGGGGGACGGCCTGCTCACGACAGCGAGGTGACAGCCACCTTATTGTCTAATTGATTTAAGGGGGGAGTGGGGGGGGGGGGGGGGGGGGAGTGGGGTAGGCCACCCAATTAAAATTACAAGCTGGCAATTAGCAGCCAGGTCCCCTAAATCCCCAAAGAGCCAGCTAATGTCAGACAGCCATCAGCTGAGATCCAGATTTCAAGGCGGAAAAATCAGAGCCTTTCGTCAGCGTCTGTTCTGGGCTAAATCCCGTAAGACACAGAACGGGAGTAAGGGAGGGGGGTGGGGGGGGGGGATTAGCACAGAGGCACACTGACAAAAAATACAACCCCCAAGCCTGACAACTACACAAACATCAGGCATACATGAAGATTAAACTTCTTCCCAATGTACTCCATTATAAGAAAGTTTATAATTCAACATTTAACAGACATACCGGGGTTCTACCGCCAAGATATTAAGGTAAGCTCTTTTCCAAGACTCCAAAAATATATATAACTCAAGTTATCTTCTGTTCCCTGAAATATATGGCATAGAGGTGCAAATGAAACTACAAGGCAAGAAACTAGATTTCAAGTGACATAAGAGGTGAAACTGTTCACAACGGAAACACGTGAAACTAGGCGGTAAGAAAGGGGGGGGGGGACAAGAACTGTGTCCCATTGGCAAAAAAATAAATACATTAATAACTGGCACAAATAATTATTTTTTCTCATATATTTTTGTGTATGTGTCTGTGTGTGTGTGTGTACAAATCTTTTAGATCCATACCTGGCACCCAGTTGCCCTTCTCTATCCACTGGGTGTCTTGGGCTCCGTCCAACGGGTGCCAAGATGAGATAACTCCGTGAGGCAAAAATAAATAAATAAATAAAAAGAGCTTCCTCAAGAAAGCTGGAGGCCAGCCAACCCTTTCTTTCTCAACGCTACCAGCCTGCTCTATCATATACTGTACCAGTCCTAATGAAACGAGTCAATAAAAAAGGAGAAAAAATAAAGCAAACAAACAAATGGGAAAGCGTGTGCTTCTGCGCGTTATCTGCTCAAAAGATTCCCGTTTGCTTTCTTCATCGAAACCTTGGCATGTGATCAGTAGAATATGAACATGGAGCATTGCTAACTCATCCACCTCCCCCCCAAACCAACTCCCCTTAAAAATTCAGCTGTGTGGC
Organism: Synaphobranchus kaupii; assembly: GCA_029718625.1. Lineage (NCBI taxonomy): Eukaryota > Metazoa > Chordata > Actinopteri > Anguilliformes > Synaphobranchidae > Synaphobranchus > Synaphobranchus kaupii. The sequence goes on from CM056380.1 coordinate 60,306,632, forward strand.
ACAGTGTCACCTAGCCCTCCAAAGTCACAATTAAACACTGGCAGTTAACTAACTGTGTCCTGGAGGGCATACCGCTACTATAAACGATTTATATGAAAAAATATACGTATATGCGACATTGCACCTGGTGTTTTTGCCCTGGGAACAATTATTGAGTGACCCCTGCAAGAGTAATTCTCCCTTCTGCCCACATTGGGGCTAAACTGCCAAATTAAACAGACCTGATATAATTGTTTTAATATATGACATTACAATTTTTGTTGTAATAGTGTTGCCTTTGAGAAATCTAATTATCCAGATTTCAAAGCTGCAGACATTTGAATTAATCAAATGCCATCAAGTGCAGGTTGCATCCCGTAGCCTAGGCTCTGCTAGTTTGAGACCGGGCCGTGTCATTAGCGGACCATGACTGAGAGGTCGCAGAGACAGGACAGAACCGGCTTGGGCCGGCTGGCGCAGGGTAGGCTACGGTGTCGAGTCGGCCATGTTCCTGCTTAAGTGTTAGCGTGCAATCGGGCACCTTAGTTACAAACTGCCGACAACGAGGCGCGCCTCCGCTCTGGTCACTGCCAGCTCTGCTGTAATGCGCTGTGGGGTTTGGAGAACAGCGCACTCTTCAGGTGCACATGGCATAGCAGTGATGCGAGAGCGCAGAATGACTGGAAATTCTGGGGAACAAAACCAACACTGCTGGCGTCTCACGCTGCATGTAATTCAATGTGAATGGGTAAAATAGAAGGCAAATACAGCTGTCCATGTATTTTCACATCACATTCCCTGGCTCACAATCATAAATGACATCACCTGTGAGGAAAACACTCCATTTCGGAGATGAGATCTAGGCAGTCTGGAAATGGCGTTTAGTGATTTATTTGTCACGTATAGAGTGCAGGATGGATGTATAGATGTTATGGACAAACTGTCAGCACGTCCAGTGGCGATAGTGATTTCCCACAGTGCAAAAAAAGGGAACATTCAGGAAACAGCCATCAGCCTGGTGTTGCTTACATTAAAGTCAGAGGTCAAAGTTCACACACTCACCCAGCCGGAAGCGCAGGGCTCCAATGGGCCCGCCGTGGTAGGTGAGGAACAGCAGGTCGTACACCTCGGACCCTTCGGTGCCGTGTAGGGGCGCGGCCCACTGCAGCCCCGCCAGGCCCCCCGGGGCCCGCAGGTGCTGGGACAGCTGCAGGGTGGGGCCCGGGATGGGGTCCTCCGCCAGCAGCTGCGTGCGGACGGGCGACAGGCCGGTGTCGAAGCACTGGAGCTCCCCCTGCCCGTCGGCCACCACCAACAGAGCGCCGGCCGGGTGCCAGGCCAGGAAGGAGGGTAGCATGGGCACCTGGCCGATGAGGGTGACCCCTTGGCGGGCGTCGTAGAGCACCAGGGAGGAGTCGTGCAGGCCCAGCAGCAGCTTGGTCTCGGAGGGGTCGCGGCAGCAGGACACGGGTCGGGAGGAAAGGGGCACGCTGGTGACAGACAGCCGCTGGGGGCGCCCCCGCGCGCACTCGTACACGCAGCTGTCCGCCGCGCTCTCCCGCGACCCCAGCTCCACCGTCAGGATCTGGTAGGGCTGGCTGAGGCTGAAGCGACAGTCCAGGGGGTCCCCCTCCGTCCGGATTCGACTCAGCACCTGCAGGGGGGAGCGCGGATATTGTGACAACGCGAGGCAAAACATTCTGTCTGCCTGCCTGCTCGACATGGACCTGAAACAAGGAAATTAATGTAGCAGCAAAGACATGCAGAGGGTAATGTTCTTCCAGACAAAAACGTACCCGGGGGGGGGGGGCATATTTCATGCCTTCTGACAGTAAAAGAGAAACGGAAGCCTTATGTGGCTACCATGGCACATTCAGTAAATGCATTTAGGAAACTAAACTTTCGCACAGTTTAAAAAGTCCATATCTTGTTGAAGCATTCGGTCGCCCACTGTAATGGTGTTTAGTTAATTTCGTCTTGCAGGCAGAACTGAGGATCGAGACGGGCGCAAAGCTGCTGTCTGTCAGCTAGTGCCAAAAATGGGGAGTTAAGCGGGTTGCCGGTCTATATGGGGAACCAGGATGATTTTTTTCCCCCCATAATCCCCTGGGCCAGCTCCTGCAGCTCCCCCGGGGTGGTGCTGACAGGGATGTGGGGAGATCCGGACCTCTGCCAGCAGCCCAATGCTGCAGCAGCCCCGCTGAGCCACACCTGCACTGGGAGCGGTTCTTTCAGCTCGGACCGCGGTCCCCCCTTGGCCTCACCCGGGCCACAGCGCCCTCACTCTCCTCCTGCTGTCCCCTCTTCTGTTACGTCTGTGCGGGAGCACCATCACCGCACACTGAGGAGTGCCGGAAGCCGAAATCCCCCCCGACTCACAATCTCAGTCAAACAAACACAAACAGAAAGGAACTGCGCTTCAGTCTTTTTCACCCTCCCCTTTCTCGGTTTCACAAGCACATCTAGAACAAGGCTGGCCACTGGGACTGGCTCCTCAGCACATCCACAGCACCGGGAGAGGCGTTTAAAAACACTGCCTTTCAAAACAGAGGCGAAAAGTAACTACCATAAGTACTTTTTCCCCTAGTTATTGGTTTCAGTGACTGCTCAAAACTATTCTTTTCTTTTCTCCCCTTTCATTTCATTTTAGGTACTTTTTTGTACCATGAAAGATAAACCCCGGGCCGTCCAGCTGAGTGACCAGCCCTTGTTCACAGCAGTACCCCTCTTTGAGCCAATTTTCCAGCTCACGGAGCAGAGAGAGGCGGGAGGGAGGGTAAGAGAAAGAAGGATGAACAGAGGGGGATGGGAGTGTAGGAAGGAGGAAAAATATATGGAGAGCTGGATGCAGGATGAACCGTTACACTCCAAAACACCTGCCACCTGATCCTGCACTGGGGTGTGTGTGCGCGACAGCCAGCGGGAAGGACAGATGGACAGACTGACAGCACATTCATATCTGCTTAAATGAGGAGAAAACCTGGCTTTTCATTTTTCTGAATGATTCTCTATTCTTAAATAGAAAGCACAGTGTCATCCACTGTGTGATACAGGTGGCTACAGTCTATATTCAGTGCATGAATCTGTGCTGAAATCACACCTTACCCACTGTGTGATACAGGCAGTCTATATTACAGTGCATGAATCTGTGCTGAAATCACACCTTACCCACTGTGTGATACAGTCTATATTACAGTGCATGAATCTGTGCTGAAATCACACCTTACCCACTGTGTGATAGAGGCAGTATATATTACAGTGCATGATAAGGTACTGAAATGACACCCACTGTGTGATACAGGTGGCCACAGTCTATATTACAGTGTGTGTCATTTCAGTAGCTTATCATGCACTGTAATATAGAATGCCTGTAAGTTCAATTTCAGCACAGAATCATGCACAGTAATATAGACTTAGCCACTTGTATCACACAGTGGGTAAGTTTAATTTCAGCACAGAATCATGCACAGTAATATAGACTTAGCCACTTGTATCACCCAGTGGGTAAGGTGTAATTTCAGCACAGAATCATGCATGGTAATATAGACTGTCGCCACCTGTATCACACAGCGGGTAAGGTGTGATTTCAGCACAGAATCATGCACAGTAATATAGACTTAGCCACCTTTGTCACATAGTGGGTAAGGTTTCAATTCAACACGTATCATGTCAGATCGATACATCACAATGACTAGGTTTCTAACTGAATGCACATTTGACTTTTTTAGTCCAATCCAAGTCAGACAAAGATTCAATCAATATTTGTTCTTTATTTAAGTGTAAACTTAGTTCCTTAATTTTGGCGATGGCTGAATTTTCCAATCTGTATTTGAAAAAATCACACCCAGGTGGTGAAGTAAGCGGTGCAGGTTTATGAGCAATCATATAAAAAAATGCAATAGAAAATGTGTGTGTTGTTTACATGTACAAAAACAATGGCCTCTGGTTTGGTGGTAGATTTTGTATTGATTTTGCTTCGGGGGGTTGCTACGGCGACTCACCTTGCTAACAGGTGGAATGTTCAAAACTCCACTCTAGCAGCAGTTGGTAATTTCAATTTCAAACCCATTTTCTAATTTGTGACGACGACTAGTTTGTAAGGTACACAGACATAATATGTATCAAAATGTTTGTGTGGTTCCCAGGATTCCTACGGTGTAAATATCTAAGCTGTGACATTTTTAGTTTGTAAAATATTCAGTGTTGTTTGAAAACCATGCTCCCCATTCACAGAAATGGTGGAATGTTCAAAACTCCACTGTGTGACCACGACTACAGTTTTTAAGCTACACAAGACATATTATACACAGATGTGCATCTGGTTCCCAGGATTCCTACGGTGTGAATATCTAAGCTGTGACATGTATATTTTTTGAGATAGAGCTGTCTGAAGCTGGGCATGCTTTTCTCAAGCTACTATTGTATTGCCGGGCATGTGACGTATAGCCGACTCCTGATTGGTTTAAATCTCATGCTACGGACGGACGGACGGACAGACACACGTCACGTATAGAAGCGGCTGCACCGCTTAAAAAACTGTTACACATTTAAATAATATAGACAAATTGATAAAGATTCAAGTTGACTGAATCCAAATGTTACTGTAGTTGGTTACAGCAAAACAAAACACAAATATTAATTACAACAGTACTGGATGAGTATTTTCTCTACTGGTTACTGTGATGTAGCAAGGTCCCTGGATGAAAACTCTTTCAGGACTGCCACAGAAAGGCCCTGAGCAATCCCTGATTAGACATGCCTAAGACCAGCCTCCATGTAAGATAATAAAACAATAGACAATTATTTCAAGTTACAGTAATAACTAGAAACACAGTTCCTCTGAGTTTACTTAAGAACAGTGTGTGTGTGTGTGTGTGTGTGTGTGTGTGTGTGTGTGTGTGTGTGTGTGTGTGTGTGTGTGTGTGTGTGTGTGTGTTGTTAGCAAGTGCTGCATTGTGGTAGGTTCTTCATATTAAAGGTAAATGAGTTCACTTATCTATTTAAGACCAGTGAAGATAAATCGATGTAATGAGCAGTAAAATCAGACTAAACAGGGAAAACCATTTAGGAATGGGGTAAACGAGACAGAAAAGATGACTTCTAGTGACGAAACAGGACAGCGTGTAATGTTGAACTGAAATGAACAGCACATTCCTTCCCATTTAAAAAAAAAAATAAGATTATTAAATTCTGTGGCAAGCAATCATTAAAAATGCAAAATGCCTGCATAAATGAGCATATATTTTCCTAGTGTGCAACGGTAGGGCTTATCAGCGAGGGGTAAGAATTAAGACCACATAGGAGAAAAAAATAACACTTTTAAACGCTGAAGACTAAGTAGAAAATTGGCTTAGCATGCAGATAGCAAACTTAACAAAAGGAACATATATATGAGCTTGAAGTGATTGAAGTCCCTGTCTTTCAGATGAGGAAAGTGTTTGATTTCCTCCATGGGTTTTACATAAACTGCTAGCTTAATTTCACACCATGGATCTGAAAATGACAACAAACACTTTAATTAGAACCGATGCAAGGAAAGGGGACTTTAATGTTCTTTGAGCGTTAAAAAAAATAAATAAATAAAAAACTAGGTGAGGAACAGATAAATCCTAGGCACTCTCCAAACAGACTGAAAATAAACGGCGTCATTTTTTTTTTTTTTTTTTTGCACGCATTTGTTTGCTTGCATATGAAATTGGTAATGCTTTCTTTCCCCTCTCTGTGCTGTGCTGGAAAATATGTTGCATACGTTTAAAAAGGCATGGTACAATCTTGCTTAAGCCTGCTCGGTAATTTAGGACCGTCTGCGTTCAGTATCACATTATTTGTCTTTGAAGAGGAGTGGAGCACGGTTCTATCAGTGGGCTGAGTGGAGCTGAGGATTCTGCAGATTCGGGTGCCTGAATTGTACCTTAATTCACCCATATATGCCACCCTGGAGACATCCAACGCACCCGCTCCCCAACTCATCACTGGAAGACAGGGAGAGCAAACAGGGCCAGTGCCACTGTAGTCACTGCTAATGCTAACATTACTACGATGGCCCACAAGGACGATCACGCTTCAAAAGCCAAAGCACAAACAAAGGGAAACGTGCTCCAGGTTGCTGCAGGTTTACAAACAATGGAAATTCAAAAACATACACAAAAATAAATGCAACAGAGGAGAATCTCTGCAAAAACCAGTTCATACAATGGAAGTGCTCCACGCCACTAGCCAGAATCGCACAATGGATGGAATGTACTTGTACAGTCAGAGAAGAGCACAACTCATTTCAACCAGTTATCGTGAAGAGAGTGCATGGAAAAGCTAAATAAATGAAAATCCTCACAGATCCTTTAGATATTATGAAAGAACAAAAACAAGGATCTTGTGAACTGCCGGTTGTTAGCTAGCTAGCTACCCCCAAGAGTAATGCTAGTTTGCTAACTAGCGAGTTAGCGTCACCTCACAGCAGCTAGCTGTGTAAAACTAAAGTTCCTCTCTGTACAAGAGTACATTCCATTGTGCAATTCTTCCTTGTGGTGTGGAGCAATTCCATTGTATCAACTGGTTTAGCAGTGATTCTCCTTTGTTTTAGTCTTGTATGCATTCCTTGCAGCATGTTTCCGTTGTTGAGTTTGCTTTAGCCCTTTGTATGCGTTTTGAAATTTGCATCATTTCTGGATATTCCCTTTATATCTGTGCTTTCACATTTAAAGTGCGATCATCCTTGTGGGCCACCGTACATTACTGTGATCACAGAATGGTACCTTGCACACACACAGGCAGGCACACACACACACACACACACACACACACACACCTGCATGGGAAACCCACAGCCTAACAACTCTGCCTATGTTTTGCCACTTCAAAGTCGTGATCCCCGAATGACATGATCCTTTCACAGTGCTGATTGATTGATCTTGGCACAGGCCGACGCGTTCACGGTAAACAGCGGTGCTGTCGGGGCATGGGCGGTGGGCACGGTTTGGATTTCAGTTCAAATGAAGAAGAGGGCCCTCCGTCCCTGGTCAGTGAAGCAGCGCTGTGATATCATTAAAAGCCACTCCATTATCTAAGAGGTTATGCCCTATTTATTAATTGACCCGAGAGTTTTGTATAAATTTGCCATGCCCCCCCCATTTTTCCATGATTAAATTTAATCGGTGGCGTAAACAGCAGCAGTATTAGCATGGAGGCCCGGGCCCCAGTGGAGAGCCGGGTGTGTGTTTACCTTCAGGCCGCCGGCACCGCCGCACCCAAGCAACACCAGGTTGGCCCTGTCTCCCTCGCTGGGGACCGGGGACCAAGGCCAGGCCTCCTCATTAACCACTGGCCACCAGCAAACCGCCACATCCTGCAAGCGGTTCAGCCCCACCCGACCACCCAGCCTGCGCCCAGCCGGACCGGGCAGGTCCACACTGGTGATCTGGAGAGAGGGAGAAAAATAACTTCAATTCCCCTCCTGCCCCCCAAGGTCTCCACCACCATTGAATACTTAATGTCACTGTGTTTTTTACAACTTATATTTTGGTCTTATTTCAAGGTTATTTGTCAGTTGTTGTTTAATTTTAATATCTGGAAGCTAATTAATATTATTTGTTTTGCTGTGCTCTAAAATGCAGCATTCCTTCTGTTTGGGGCCTTGAGGTGGGTCTATAATGAGCTTGCAGCCTCTTGAGGTGGATATGACAACTGCAACATGATAAAATACCCGAATACACAAACGAAGAAATACACACTGAATTTGGACTCAAAGGGTCTTTTTGCATGATGTAGCTTTCACGGGACAGAATAGAGCTGATCTCCTCTATTCAAACCAGGCTGGTTTTCAAAGCCTTTATCTCCGGCGGTCATGTCTCGCTACAATGGCACACGTCTGCCGCTTCTCCGGGGTAACGGCTCTATCTGAGACGGGGGCGCCACAGAGCGGCTACGCATTTCAATGTTCAGGAGAAACAGGCGAGGAAAAAAAATGAATAAATACACTTGGGTAGTGGACCATTCGGGCGACAAGATGAACCCATAAAGAAATCGGGCAAAGACACACAAGAATTCCTCCTGCAATGCATTTCACAGGCCTTAGTAGTGGGACAGATGAATAAACAAATAAATAACTAAATAAATAAATATGCGGGCAAATAAAAATCTTTTTTTGTTTCCCCCCCCATCTAACCCAACTTGCCATCTTGCTGGCGTTTGCTGGTCAGCAATAATCAAACCACTTTCTAGGGGATTAGACTCAAAGCTTAGACTACTGGACCAAACACTAGCCGAGGCCAGGGGGTCCTCTTATCAGGGTCTGTCTTCTGGAGCCAGCCTCACTGCAGGATAGATTGCTTTCATATTCCCGCCTGCACCTCAACAAAGGCAGACAGTAATGCGATAATGCCAGAGTGCAATGGGTGTTAAGGGCCCGATGCATTTATTTATTGTATTTAGAGAATAATCAGGCTCATCCAAATTGTGATCTCCCCACTCAGCACTGGCCATTAAAATGGGGTTAATGCTTTAAAAAACCCAATCAAACCTCAGCCAAATTTATACGTGGCCCAAATTTTGGAGAAGGAAATTTAAAAAAAAACAGAGTGAAAATAGATCTCAATTTCCCGGAGTGGGTCAGGCCTGACCCCAACCCCCACCCCTTTCTCCGTCCGTCCTGCTCGCTGACGCCATAAGCCCAATAAACAGCGCAACATGAAAGAAATCCCTGCAATTACGACATACCTCTGGTCTGTTAAATGCATTTGTTCTCTGAGATTCCTCCCAGTTCGACACTACATGCGTCTATCACTGGGGCTTCCACCTGGTTCTACACCACTCCAACTCTACAAATACTACATGCGTCTATGACTGGGGCTTCCACCTGGTTCTACACCACTCCAACTCTACAAATACTACATGCGTCTATGACTGGGGCTTCCACCTGGTTCTACACCACTCTAACTCTACAAATACTATATTTTTGACTCTGGCGAGACTTTTGTCCATCCCCCGTTGGTTTAATCAGAATACACCCCCTTAAAACAACCGGGGAGGGGAGGATTGAGAGCGAACTGCCCCCACGGAGAGCCGCTTGTTTAAAAAAAAAACCTATGCAAATTATTCAGTGGCAATATCCACTTTAAATTTTTGCAGCCATTTGTGTACTTCATAATACAGAATGAACACAATGCTCTATTAAGAGTTGAAATGATATTTTACAGTGTCCACAAAATCATTCACTGTACAAAAAATCCCAGTTGTTCTGTTATTATTGGAGCATTTCTGGTTGGGTCTCAGGTGGCTAAGAGAAGGAGGGGGCAGGTTGGCAGTGAGCAGGAGAGGGGGGGGTGAAATTGCTGATGAGTCTTTTAGAAAGGTACGATTTCACCTAATAACTCCAGTAAGAAAAAGTCAGCTGTAAAGATGGAGCTCTACAGCCTCAGGAACGGATTCAATCAACATTTGTCCTTAACCTTTGCTCCAGACTGAGTCAAAGTTAAATAGAAATGTTGAATGAATCCAGGCTAAAGTTTAATTGGCTGTATAATTTCCTCCCTCTCCGCCCAAGCTAAAGTGTGGCAAGTGCTCAGGTGCAAAATGGCTGCAGTGCATCACCCAGTTTCTGCCCTTCACTGTACTGCTGCTACTGCTACCACTACAGTGCCCTTCACTGTACTGCTGCTACTGCTACCACTACAGTACCCTTCACTGTACTGCTGCTACTGCTACCACTACAGTGCCCTTCACTGTACTGCTGCTACTGCTACCACTACAGCGCCCTTCACTGTACTGCTGCTACCACTACAGTGCCCTTCACTATACTGCTGCTACTGCTACCACTACAGTGCCCTTCACTGTACTGCTGCTACTGCTACCACTACAGTGCCCTTCACTGTACTGCTGCTACTGCTGCTACCACAACTACCACTACTACCGCTACTGCCGCTGCTACCGCTACAATGCCCTTCACTGTACTGCTGCTACTGCTACCGCTACAGTGCCCTTCACTGTACTGCTGCTACTGCTACCACTACAGTGCCCTTCACTGTACTGCTGCTACTGCTACCGCTACAGTGCCCTTCACTGTACTGCTGCTACTGCTACCGCTAGTGCCCTTCACTGTACTGCTGCTACTGCTACCGCTACAGTGCCCTTCACTGTACTGCTGCTACTGCTACCGCTACAGTGCCCTTCACTGTACTGCTGCTACTGCTACCGCTACAGTGGCCTTCACTGTACTGCTGCTACTGCTACCGCTACAGTGCCCTTCACTGTACTGCTGCTACTGCTACCGCTACAGTGCCCTTCACTGTAGTACCGCTACTACTACTACTGCTACTAGTACGGAAACGGAGTTACCTTGAGGTCTGAGAAGGACAGCTTGTCCACTCGTCTGTTGAGATCTGGGGAACTCTGACTCCTCTTGGTCAGGTGGACCAGACACACCTTGTTCTTCTCCACAAAGGAGAGGAGGAGGAACCTGTCCGTGATCACCGCTGAGAGAAGACGACGCAAACAGCACAGGTCAACACCTAACGCTGCAACTGCAGACATGACGCGACGCAAGGCAACACAAGCATACAAACCTGGACACACAAACGCACTCGTAAACAGGCCTGCGCCATTCTGTTCACCAACATGTTAAAGATGACTAAAAAAGGACTGACTACTAAATCAGTAGTTTATAGTGTACATGAAACTGATGGTGGGGGGGGGGGTGCAAAAAAATCTAACTTTTCTTTTTAAAATGTATATTATTGAAACGTCCAGAGGCATTCCTACAAGGAAGTTCCTCTGACACAGTCATGTCTAAAAAAAATTCTGATCCAAACCAAACTCAACTGGAAAAAAAGAAAATTCATGTCTTAGCTACTTCTGAATGGGAGGGAAAAAAGAGCCTATTTCCTGCCTTGCAATTTCTCAAATACAGCACTGACTATTCCTGACATTTCCCACAATCCCCTCCATCTTCGCAGTTTGCAGCACAGACACTATTGAAAAGTGTTTCACAGCTAACGCTGGAGCCGTTAGACTTTACTTGTCAGTGAGAGACAACTGCCTGAAGGCTGTTGGCTTTAAAAAAACGAGAGAGAGGAAATTGTACTTGATCCAGCTAAACTGTTCATGAGCACCACGTGCAGTGATAAAGCAATTAAGCCCTCTTGCAAAAATTAATCTGTTTATGAAACCAATTAAACACTGGAAATTTAATATATTCAAGTTGGAAATCTTTCGTTGGCTTGAGACATTGCTATACCTCAGGTTTAAAATTTAAGATGCCACATTAAAAATGTTATGCCAAATGTTACAATTATGTGTTTCAGGTTAAAAGACACTAAATCACATTAAAATTAAATGAATCGAATTGCTAAAGTCGAAAACTCACACTTCAGTAAGTAACAGGCCATCTATAAAGCTGTAATTAATGCATAAATGAACTAAACAAAAATAAAATTTTAACAATATTAATACTATTTGTAATAAATATCATAGCTCAGTTGTGGTAATACAGTTCAAATAAAGGAACCATTAAAGCAACATTAGCAAATATATGAAAAGATGCAATAAAGACACAAATAACCATGGGAGTGTAACTTACTGCAGTTCACACGATAACATTTCAAAATAAAAACATTTATGAACAGGGTACTTCACATGGCAGATTTATTATAATGACGTTATTATAAAACCATTGCTTAATTTCTGACTTCACAATTTAGCGTAATTAAGGATCTATAACTGGGAATTATTTGAGCTATATTAATTAACAATAAATAAATCCCCTGAAATGTGTTACAAGGTTGATAGTGGTTTAGAAATGTTTTTTGAAGTAAGAAGTCCAGCTGTATAACTGTACTTTAGTTCTGACATATGCTCTTCTCCCCGCACCCCCAAAAAGTGACACCCCTCAAAAAAACTCAGCGGGCTAGCCTGTCTCTCTCCGGCACTTTTGTGCTATTGCTTGTCTGTTTGTGTAAACACACAGTGAAGTAGTGAACAGGTGGAGAGAGGACCCCCTTGTGCCCATACCTACTCTATTCCCCTATAATTAGCCTCAGTAGGGAGGGTGGGGTACTCTCAGGTGCCAGGTGATTAAGATGGAGGAACAGGCCATAAACAATAATTGATGATAAAACAATTAGTGGGGTTTGCCACAATCTCCTACTTCTGTTCCACCGGTCGTCCCTGGAGACTGAGGGACAGAGGATTTACTGTCAATTACCTGTAGCAGTGCAGGTGTCTGTGAGTGTGTGTGTGTGTGTATGCTGGGAGATAGAGGGCCAGCAGGTCCCTTGAGTGTGTGAGTGTGTGTGTGTACGCTGGGAGAGAGAGGGCCAGCAGGTTCCTGTGAGTGTGTGTGTACGCTGGGAGAGAGAGGGCCAGCAGGTTCCTGTGAGTGTGTGTGCACGCTGGGAGAAAGAGGGCCAGCAGGTTCCTGTGAGTGTGTGTGTACGCTGGGAGAAAGAGGGCCAGCAGGTTCCTGTGAGTGTGTGTGTACGCTGGGAGAGAGAGGGCCAGCAGGTTCCTGTGAGTGTATGTGCGCACTGGGAGAGAGAGGGCCAGCAGGTTCCTGTGAGTGTGTGTGTGCACTGGGAGAGAGAGGGCCAGCAGGTTCCTGTGTGTGTATATGTGTACACTGGGAGAGAGAAGGCCAGCAGGTTCCTGTGAGTGTGTGTGTGCGCTGGGAGAGAGAGGGACAGGAGCGGGGGAATTATTCACCGTCGCTGATGGTGTCTGCAGCCAGCCGGCCCACCAGCGCTCTGTCTACACACACCCGCTCCAGCTGCGCTCCATTCAGGCTGAGCGTCACCAGCACTCCTGAGCTGAGCAGCATCTACACACGCATGCATACACACACACACACACACACACACACACACACACACACACACACACACACACACACACACACACACACAAATACGCACATTTGTGCATAAATCATTCATATTACCAATTCTGTTTGTATTTTGGCATTCAAAGTTTTCGTATCCGAGATTTGTTCATACGTACTAAGCAAACTTACACCAGCTCATGGGCATGCTTACCGCGTTCGTAAATTCAAAATGCTGCCAAATGTAGCTTCCGAATGTCAATTAGAAAATTACATTTAGTCTATGTTAAATTCACAAGACTAAATGTAGGCTTTGAAGTACACAATGCAAACATAATAATTACGATTGTAAAAAGCAAACACTTTAGATTACATCGAATAATCAATTGGCTATGAACTTATTTAATTAGACCCATAACGTAATGAACACTCAGTACTATTTTTCTGAATTGATTAAATTAAAATGTTATGTGATGTTAAATATGCTCATTAAAACACATTTAGCCAATGAACAAAATTTGCTATAAAATGTCCGTAGCTAGTGTTGTAATGGCAGGTCTTATGCTGTTGGAGGAATTGGCGCACGGTGTCCTTGGAGAGAACGCATCTTTAGGATCACGCATATTTGTTGGCTGAGAGTGATTTTTGGCTGGTTAGTCGTTTTCGGGTTTTTATGAAATTGCCAACCTGCCCAATGTTAATGCTGCCATTGACTGTACTGCACACATGTAGTCATACGGATCAAGGATCCATACGATGACGTGTTGTCACAGGGACGATGACATCAATGTGCAGCTCATAAGTGATGCGAAATGTGTGTTGCTCAAGGTCGTGGCCTGGTGGGACCCACGATAGCTTCATTCTGCGGGGCTGTTCAGTTGCCACACGTTTGGAGAACGCTGCTGTGAGAGACGGCTGGCTTATTAGTAAGAATATATTAATCAAATTGCTGTTTACTGTGTCAGAGTAGGCCTATATAAATTCCTAACTACTTCTTCCATCACTATGAAATAGGGGATTTTAAACCACCCGTCACACGTACAGAACACTAACAAAATTACTAAATGAATGACATTTTATTTATTTCTAGGCTGCAAGAAAGACCGTAGTGCTTGGCCCTACTACACATAAAATGAATAAAGGCCACACTAACACTTGTGTCTTGAGTTTAAGCCGACACACTGAAGACGCACGTAAAATGCACACACTTCACTGTCTATAGGAGCAAGGCCAGTCTTGGCCCCATGTTTTTAGGGTACAGGTAAGGTTGTGGTGTCTGTCCTGTTCCCTCCCCTCTCTTCAGGATCCGACACTGAGTCCAGGCCACTGACCGGGGTGACGAGATCGCTCGGGGCGCTACCTGACTGGAGTGTGTGTTCCTCCATCTGCAGCTAACACACGGGCTGGCCTGCAGCAGCTCCTGTGTGAGAGAGAGAGGGAAAGAAAGGGATGAGAGAGAAAAAGAAAGAGAGAGGTCAGATGGTCCCGGGGCACAGCAAGCACAGCTGGGGGAGTTTGGCGTAGTGGGGGGGGGGGTTGTTTCTGGTTTCAGACGAGGAGGGTAGAGGAGATTAGGGAGAGGCGCACACACAAAGCTGGGTCTGTACTTTGGGGGGCGCTTTACCAGCAGCTCCTCACACACTGATCCCCTCAAATATCCAGGCTGTTGAAAGAGTGCGCCCAAAAACAAGAGTGGCGCTCGGGGGGTGGGGGGTGAGAGTAAAAGAAGAGAATGCACTTATTTGTCATTGTAAAAAAAAAAGGGAAATTTAAAACAGATACCTCCAGTTCCTTCAGGGAGTCGCGCAGTTTCTCAGGACGGGAGTTCTTGGGAGTCCAGCAGAGACCGCGAGCTAGAGGAGGCGGAGGGGGGGGGGGGCGTGGTCACAGGTCAGTGGGGGTGGAACAGGTGAGGGCCTGGCGGGAAGCAGCGGGCGTGGCTAGAACAGGCGAACAAACTGAACTGCGGCCGCAGAGGGCTGGGGATGCCCACTCGCCGCTATACGGCGTGCCAGGTCAACAAGGCAGTGTGGGGCTGGGGAGATACAGACAAGATTTCTGAGTCCCCGGCACTGATCTCTGCTGGAAAGCCATCCTCACTCCACTCCCACAGTGAAAAAGCAGAGCTCATGCCGGGAGACTGCCAAGAAGCAACTATTCAGACCTTACATGGTGAGAGGGAGTCCTGACTACAAACCCCAGAGTCCTCCTCCCGCTCACTGTGTCCTGCTCTGCTTCTGCTCGTCTGAGCCACCCTGATGCAGAAGAGTAGCCATGCATTGGAAGCGTAAATACCCTCTGTGCATGTTAGCTTAACCTTAGCTACATGGAGGTCTTGGATTATTGTTAGGAGAGCATTAAGAAAACTGTAGGCCATTAATCGTAAGAAAGACGATACGCATCAATACAGTATCAATAAACATTCCAAAAAGTTGTGGTTTTGGTTTTCAACGAGTTCCAACCCTTTCAAGCACCTGATCCAAGAGTCTTGGGCCAAGGACCATGTTGGTATCAGTTAGTGTCTTACTTCTGCTCAATGAAGCCAACGAAGCAAGAAAAAAAACTCATGTAAAACACCAGCTTATTGTGGATTTGTACGTACTTCATTGATCATCTGTTTAATATTACGTCAGCTTTGTTCCCCTCATACCTAATAAGCCTCAGAAACATGAGCAAACATGAACAAACATGAGCAAACAGAAAATGCATTTTAACTGCAGGAGAGAAAGGCAAACTGGCTACTGTGACACATTTAATAACCCACTTGAAATGGTTCACTCCCACTTACAGAAAACTCGTAATTTACCATAAGGTCTCATTCCCACACCACTGCTCCCTCCAGCGCAAATAGAAAAAAAAACAACAATTGAATTCTAGCTGTGAATTTATATTAGCATTCACATGACAAATATATTTTTTCTTTTTAAAATGGTATAATCAAACCAAACATGTTGTTTCTTCTTTTTTTTAAAACAAACCATTAAGAAATTGTCCCTTTTTGGAGCGAGAGAGCAAGAAAATAAATGAATGTAAATGAATGAGAGGGGAGTGGGCTTGTCTGCTGATAAGGGTGTTTGGCGTTTGCATTCTCCAGGATGGCTAGGGCCACTCTGTAGCGCAGGATTGCGAGACAGAGCCATTTCTGAAAGATGGCCATTTGTGTTTTAGCAAAGAAAATAGTCTAGTATACACATCCAACCCAACATGGGCTCAGGGGTATGCCAAATGAACAACTAAAAGTAAAAAAGAAAGAATAGCCGCACACTGAAATGATAAGATCCGGAAAGGCTTCAATTGTGATGGAAATACAGAGTTTAAATAGACAGAACAGGTAATGACATCATACATTCAATCAGGTGACCACATACTGTATAGACTGCCTATACACCAGGAATAAAATTAACTATACAATAATATTAAATTACATATGTTGACAAGCATATGCCCCATATTAGCACACGTGTGGTGTGTACAATGATAAAAAATGGTTCACATGTAAACAGAAATTATAACTAGTTTTAGGCCCTAATAATCAATGTGGCACCAGGGAACCTCCCCCAAAAGTATCCCCAAAACCCTGAGGAAGTGACCCCCCCCCCTCACTCTGTCTTTATTTAATTTCAGCCCTACTGCTGTTTCTATTACTGTTTAACAGGCAGGAAAGGCATTGGGTAACACTGCAGCATGTTTGAAAAAGCGGAATGTGCTAGAAGTGTTTAAGTTTTTGTGTTTATGTGTGTGTGTGTGTGTGTGTGTGTGTGTGTGTGTGTGTGTGTGTGTGTGTGTTTGTGTTTTACTCGAAATATACAAGCATGACTTACTCTCTGCAAAATGCTGCTTCTCATTGAAGTAGTGGTGATCACTCAGGTTTCCTGGAACAGAGAAACAAATGGTGTCAGAACCCGTACAGCTGAGTCAGCATGTGGAGCGTTTCCATTTTCATGGGCATGCGAGTGCCGATTTGTATCCTGGTGGAACAAGTCACAGCCTTCCTGTCCTGCAACATAAGTCCAGCGCTCTACCCACAATTCCTGACAGCCACACCCAGAACGAAGGTGCCCTGTACGTCTCTGCTCCCCTTACCTGCACCCACCTCCACCCACACCCAGAACGAAGGTGCCCTGTACGTCTCTGCTCCCCTTACCTGCACCCACCTCCACCCACACCCAGAACGAAGGTGCCCTGTACGTCTCTGCTCCCCTTACCTGCACCCACCTCCACCCACACCCAGAACGAAGGTGCCCTGTACGTCTCTGCTCCCCTTACCTGCACCCACCTCCACCCACACCCAGAACGAAGGTGCCCTGTACGTCTCTGCTCCCCTTACCTGCACCCACCTCCACCCACACCCAGAACGAAGGTGCCCTGTACGTCTCTGCTCCCCTTACCTCCACCCACCTCCTCCCACACCCAGAACGAAGGTGCCCTGTACGTCTCTGCTCCCCTTACCTGCACCCACCTCCTCCCACACCCAGAACGAAGGTGCCCTGTACGTCTCTGCTCCCCTTACCTCCACCCACCTCCTCCCACACCCAGAACGAAGGTGCCCTGTACGTCTCTGCTCCCCTTACCTGCACCCACCTCCTCCCACACCCAGAACGAAGGTGCCCTGTACGTCTCTGCTCCCCTTACCTGCACCCACCTCCTCCCACACCCAGAACGAAGGTGCCCTGTACGTCTCTGCTCCCCTTACCTCCACCCACCTCCTCCCACACCCAGAACGAAGGTGCCCTGTACGTCTCTGCTCCACTTACCTCCACCCACCTCCTCCCACACCCGCCCCAAAAAAAAAAAAAAACAGGAAGTGAGCCTTGCCGGAGGCACCTCCGGGATCCAGGGTATCAATCAGATAAGGTGACATTATGATACAGCGACGGCCCGACTCCCCCCGCATAAGGCACCTGCTGAGGACCAGAGGGGCGGGTGACCCCATTCGTAATTACCATGAATCTGGCACTCCCTCTGGTGGGGGAAACCAGTTACCACACGGCCAGTCTCAGGCACGTGTGCGTGTACACTCTTACACACACACGCATATACAAACACAGTGTAATTACCACTCAACCGGCATGTGAAAATGACACAGGTCAATTAAAATCAATTTCCACAATTTAAATTCCACAGGAGAGACTCAGCTCTTTACATCTCTTTCTCCCTCTCATTTTCTCTACCCAGTTCTTCTCCCCTCCTTTTCTTTTTCCTCCCAGTTATCAAGCGATACTTCTGTAATCCTCCTGAATTAAAGGGATTTCTGTGTGAGTGCGCCATCTCCACAGAGCACTGGAATGAAAGGGACACCAGACTGACTCTACAGTAGCTTTGGAGATCCAGGAAACCTTACAGTAGCTTTGGAGATCCAGGAAACCTTACAGTAGCTTTGGAGATCCAGGAAACCCCATTATTAGAGGCTGTAAAAGAGGAGCCAGGCTGGATAAATACAGAGACAGCCTAGAAGATTCACCACAACTCCCCCTCCCCAGGCTCAGGAACAAGCCTCTCCATTTCCCTTCATCATCATATAGTTCAGAGAGAGAGAGAAGCCATCATATGTGCTGCTGAGGTACATTAAATACATGAAGAAAAAGCCCAGCTAATTCCAAAGACTGAGTGTCTGATTTGAAAAACTTCGAAGAGCTGGAAGATTCCGAGAATATAGCGTCACTTTTTTTTTTTTTTTTAATTTTTTTTTTTTAAAAGGAGTGATTGTGTCTCCAGCATGAAAAACATTGCGCTCGTACCAGAATCAATATCCCACGCATACCCAGCACATGAAGCTCTTGCCTAATATTGGCTAAAAAAGGGTTGGGCAATAAATTGATTGATATTAATAATGGACATTGCAGTATCACACAACTCACACAAAAGGTCTGTATCTCGTGAATAAAGCTATGAAAATCAGTTTTAATCCCCCCCATTGTACTTGTTTGTATGGATTATAATATTTAGTTGACGGCAATAATCCACATTTCTGGTGAGCCCCTTGTACTATAAACGGGAATCAGAAGAAGATAGATTTTAAAGACTTCCCCCAAATAGAGCAGATTATCAAGGAACCTCGCTGTGTGAAACTGTACACCTGTAATCTTTCAAAAAACGGTCAGCACACAGTTTTTGTTCTTTCCCCCATGATGCAAGGAGTAAGATCCCCCCCAAAAACCAGGTGTGTGTCAGGAATAGTGCTCCGAGCTGCAGCAGTGTGTGTGTGAGAGATAGTGCTCCGAGCTGCAGCAGTGAGTGTGTGAGGGATAGTGCTCCCAGCTGCAGCAGTGAGTGTGTCAGGGATAGTGCTCTGAGCTGCAGCAGTGAGTGTGCGTGTCAGGGATAGTGCTCCGAGCTGCAGCAGTGTGTGTGTGAGGGATAGTGCTCTGAGCTGCAGCAGTGAGTGTGTCAGGGATAGTGCTCTGAGCTGCAGCAGTGAGTGTGTCAGGGATAGTGCTCCGAGCTGCAGCAGTGAGTGTGTCAGGGATAGTGCTCCGAGCTGCAGCAGTGTGTGTGTGTGTGAGGGATAGTGCTCTGAGCTGCAGCAGTGAGTGTGTCAGGGATAGTGCTCTGAGCTGCAGCAGTGAGTGTGCGTGTCAGGGATAGTGCTCTGAGCTGCAGCAGTGTGTGTGTGTGAGGGATAGTGCTCTGAGCTGCAGCAGTGCGTGTGTGAGGGATAGTGCTCTGAGCTGCAGCAGTGAGTGTGTCAGGGATAGTGCTCTGAGCTGCAGTAGTGAGTGTGTCAGGGATAGTGCTCTGAGCTGCAGCAGTGAGTGTGTCAGGGATAGTGCTCCGAGCTGCAGCAGTGTGTGTGTCAGGGATAGTGCTCCGAGCTGCAGCAGTGTTTGTGTGAGGGATAGTGCTCTGAGCTGCAGCAGTGAGTGTGCGAGTGACTGTGTGTGTCAGGGATAGTGCTCTGAGCTGCAGCAGTGAGTGTGCGTGTCAGGGATAGTGCTCTGAGCTGCAGCAGTGAGTGTGTGAGGGATAGTGCTCTGAGCTGCAGCAGTGTGTGTGTGAGGGATAGTGCTCTGAGCTGCAGCAGTGTGTGTGTGAGGGATAATGCTCTGAGCTGCAGCAGTGAGTGTGTCAGGGATAGTGCTCTGAGCTGCAGCAGAGAGCGTGCCAGGGATAGTGCTCTGAGCTGCAGCAGTGTTTGTGTGAGGGATAGTGCTCTGAGCTGCAGCAGTGTGTGTGTGTGTGTGTGTGTGAGGGATAGTGCTCTGAGCTACAGCAGTGAGTGTGTCAGGGATAGTGCTCTGAGCTGCAGCAGTGAGTGTGTCAGGGATAGTGCTCTGAGCTGCAGCAGTGTTTGTGTGAGGGATAGTGCTCTGAGCTGCAGCAGTGAGTGTGTCAGGGATAGTGCTCCGAGCTGCAGCAGTGTTTGTGTCAGGGACAGTGCTCTGAGCTGCAGCAGTGAGTGTGTCAGGGACAGTGCTCTGAGCTGCAGCAGTGAGTGTGTCAGGGATAGTGCTCTGAGCTGCAGCAGTGAGCGTGTCAGGGATAGTGCTCTGAGCTGCAGCAGTGTGTGTGTGTGACGGATAGTGCTCTGAGCTGCAGCAGTGAGTGTGTCAGGGATAGTGCTCTGAGCTGCAGCAGTGAGTGTGTCAGGGATAGTGCTCTGAGCTGCAGCAGTGAGTGTGCGTGTCAGGGATAGTGCTCCGAGCTGCAGCAGTGTGTGTGTGAGGGATAGTGCTCTGAGCTGCAGCAGTGTGTGTGTGAGGGATAGTGCTCCGAGCTGCAGCAGTGAGTGTGCGAGTGACTGTGTGTGTGAGGGATAGTGCTCCGAGCTGCAGCAGTGAGTGTGCGAGTGACTGTGTGTGTGAGGGATAGTGCTCTGAGCTGCAGCAGTGAGTGTGTCAGGGATAGTGCTCTGAGCTGCAACAGTGAGTGTGCGTGTCAGGGATAGTGCTCTGAGCTGCAGCAGTGTGTGTGTGAGGGATAGTGCTCTGAGCTGCAGCAGTGTGTGTGTGAGGGATAGTGCTCTGAGCTGCAGCAGTGTGTGTGTGAGGGATAGTGCTCTGAGCTGCAGCAGTGAGTGTGTCAGGGATAGTGCTCTGAGCTGCAGCAGTGTTTGTGTGAGGGATAGTGCTCTGAGCTGCAGCAGTGAGTGTGTCAGGGATAGTGCTCTGAGCTGCAGCAGTGAGTGTGTCAGGGATAGTGCTCCGAGCTGCAGCAGTGAGTGTGTGAGGGATAGTGCTCCGAGCTGCAGCAGTGAGTGTGTGAGGGATAGTGCTCTGAGCTGCAGCAGTGTGTGTGTGAGGGATAGTGCTCTGAGCTGCAGCAGTGTGTGTGTGAGGGATAGTGCTCTGAGCTGCAGCAGTGAGTGTGTCAGGGATAGTGCTCTGAGCTGCAGCAGTGAGTGTGCCAGGGATAGTGCTCTGAGCTGCAGCAGTGTTTGTGTGAGGGATAGTGCTCTGAGCTGCAGCAGTGTGTGTGTGTGTGTGTGTGTGTGTGTGTGAGGGATAGTGCTCTGAGCTGCAGCAGTGAGTGTGTCAGGGATAGTGCTCTGAGCTGCAGCAGTGAGTGTGTCAGGGATAGTGCTCTGAGCTGCAGCAGTGTTTGTGTGAGGGATAGTGCTCTGAGCTGCAGCAGTGAGTGTGTCAGGGATAGTGCTCCGAGCTGCAGCAGTGTTTGTGTGAGGGATAGTGCTCTGAGCTGCAGCAGTGAGTGTGTCAGGGACAGTGCTCTGAGCTGCAGCAGTGAGTGTGTCAGGGATAGTGCTCTGAGCTGCAGCAGTGAGCGTGTCAGGGATAGTGCTCTGAGCTGCAGCAGTGTGTGTGTGTGACGGATAGTGCTCTGAGCTGCAGCAGTGAGTGTGTCAGGGATAGTGCTCTGAGCTGCAGCAGTGAGTGTGTCAGGGATAGTGCTCTGAGCTGCAGCAGTGTGTGTGTGAGGGATAGTGCTCTGAGCTGCAGCAGTGTGTGTGTGAGGGATAGTGCTCTGAGCTGCAGCAGTGTGTGTGTGAGGGATAGTGCTCTGAGCTGCAGCAGTGTTTGTGTGTGTGAGGGATAGTGCTCTGAGCTGCAGCAGTGAGTGTGTCAGGGATAGTGCTCTGAGCTGCAGCAGTGTGTGTGTGTGTGTGTGTGTGTGTGTGAGGGATAGTGCTCTGAGCTGCAGCAGTGTGTGTGTGAGGGATAGTGCTCCGAGCTGCAGCAGTGTGTGTGTCAGGGATAGTGCTCTGAGCTGCAGCAGTGAGTGTGCGTGTCAGGGATAGTGCTCTGAGCTGCAGCAGTGTGTGTGTGAGGGATAGTGCTCTGAGCTGCAGCAGTGAGTGTGTCAGGGATAGTGCTCTGAGCTGCAGCAGTGAGTGTGTCAGGGATAGTGCTCTGAGCTGCAGCAGTGTGTGTGTGAGGGATAGTGCTCTGAGCTGCAGCAGTGTGTGTGTGTGTGAGAGGGATAGTGCTCTGAGCTGCAGCAGTGTGTGTGTGTGTGTGTGTGTGTGTGTGTGTGAGGGATAGTGCTCTGAGCTGCAGCAGTGTTTGTGTGTGTGAGGGATAGTGCTCTGAGCCGCAGCAGTGAGTGTGTCAGGGATAGTGCTCTGAGCTGCAGCAGTGAGCGTGTCAGGGATAGTGCTCTGAGCTGCAGCAGTGTGTGTGTGTGAGGGATAGTGCTCTGAGCTGCAGCAGTGAGTGTGTCAGGGATAGTGCTCTGAGCTGCAGCAGTGAGTGTGTCAGGGATAGTGCTCTGAGCTGCAGCAGTGAGCGTGTCAGGGATAGTGCTCTGAGCTGCAGCAGTGTTTGTGTGAGGGATAGTGCTCTGAGCTGAAGCAGTGAGTGTGTCAGGGATAGTGCTCTGATCTGCAGCAGTGAGTGTGTGAGGGATAGTGCTCTGAGCTGCAGCAGTGAGTGTGTGAGGGATAGTGCTCTGAGCTGCAGCAGTGAGCGTGTCAGGGATAGTGCTCTGAGCTGCAGCAGTGTTTGTGTGAGGGATAGTGCTCTGAGCTGCAGCAGTGAGTGTGTCAGGGATAGTGCTCTGAGCTGCAGCAGTGAGTGTGTGTGTCAGGGATAGTGCTCTGAGCTGCAGCAGTGAGTGTGTGAGGGATAGTGCTCTGAGCTGCAGCAGTGAGTGTGCGAGGGATAGTGCTCCGAGCTGCAGCAGTGTTTGTGTGAGGGATAGTGCTCTGAGCTGCAGCAGTGAGTGTGCGAGTGACTGTGTGTGTCAGGGATAGTGCTCCGAGCTGCAGCAGTAAGTGTGTGTGAGGGATACAGCTCCGAGCTGCAGCAGTTAGTGTGTGTCAGAGATAGTGCTCCGAGCTGCAGCAGTGTGTGTGTGTGTGTGTGTGTGTGTGTGTGTGAAGGATAGTGCTCTGAGCTGCAGCAGTGTTTGTGTGTGTGAGGGATAGTGCTCTGAGCTGCAGCAGTGTTTGTGTGAGGGATAGTGCTCTGAGCTGCAGCAGTGTTTGTGTGTGTGAGGGATAGTGCTCTGAGCTGCAACAGTGAGTGTGTCAGGGATAGTGCTCTGAGCTGCAGCAGTGAGCGTGTCAGGGATAGTGCTCTGAGCTGCAGCAGTGTTTGTGTGAGGGATAGTGATCTGAGCTGCAGCAGTGAGTGTGTCAGGGATAGTGCTCTGAGCTGCAGCAGTGAGTGTGTGAGGGATAGTGCTCTGAGCTGCAGCAGTGAGTGTGTCAGGGAGTGCTCTGAGCTGCAGCAGTGAGTGTGTGAGGGATAGTGCTCTGAGCTGCAGCAGTGTGTGTGTGAGGGATAGTGCTCCGAGCTGCAGCAGTGAGTGTGCGAGTGACTGTGTGTGTCAGGGATAGTGCTCCGAGCTGCAGCAGTGTTTGTGTGAGGGATAGTGCTCTGAGCTGCAGCAGTGAGTGTGCGAGTGACTGTGTGTGTCAGGGATAGTGCTCCGAGCTGCAGCAGTGTTTGTGTGAGGGATAGTGCTCTGAGCTGCAGCAGTGAGTGTGCGAGTGACTGTGTGTGTCAGGGATAGTGCTCTGAGCTGCAGCAGTGAGTGTGCGTGTCAGGGATAGTGCTCTGAGCTGCAGCAGTGAGTGTGCGAGGGATAGTGCTCCGAGCTGCAGCAGTGTGTGTGTCAGGGATAGTGCTCTGAGCTGCACCAGTGAGTGTGCGAGTGACTGTGTGTGTCAGGCATAGTGCTCCGAGCTGCAGCAGTAAGTGTGTGTGAGGGATACAGCTCCGAGCTGCAGCAGTTAGTGTGTGTCAGAGATAGTGCTCCGAGCTGCAGCAGTGTGTGTGTGTGTGTGTGTGTGTGTGTGAAGGATAGTGCTCTGAGCTGCAGCAGTGTTTGTGTGTGTGAGGGATAGTGCTCTGAGCTGCAGCAGTGTTTGTGTGAGGGATAGTGCTCTGAGCTGCAGCAGTGTTTGTGTGTGTGAGGGATAGTGCTCTGAGCTGCAACAGTGAGTGTGTCAGGGATAGTGCTCTGAGCTGCAGCAGTGAGCGTGTCAGGGATAGTGCTCTGAGCTGCAGCAGTGTTTGTGTGAGGGATAGTGATCTGAGCTGCAGCAGTGAGTGTGTGAGGGATAGTGCTCTGAGCTGCAGCAGTGAGTGTGTGAGGGATAGTGCTCTGAGCTGCAGCAGTGAGTGTGTCAGGGAGTGCTCTGAGCTGCAGCAGTGAGTGTGTGAGGGATAGTGCTCTGAGCTGCAGCAGTGTGTGTGTGAGGGATAGTGCTCCGAGCTGCAGCAGTGAGTGTGCGAGTGACTGTGTGTGTCAGGGATAGTGCTCCGAGCTGCAGCAGTGTTTGTGTGAGGGATAGTGCTCTGAGCTGCAGCAGTGAGTGTGCGAGTGACTGTGTGTGTCAGGGATAGTGCTCCGAGCTGCAGCAGTAAGTGTGTGTGAGGGATACAGCTCCGAGCTGCAGCAGTTAGTGTGTGTCAGAGATAGTGCTCCGAGCTGCAGCAGTGTGTGTGTGTGTGTGTGTGTGTGTGTGTGTGAAGGATAGTGCTCTGAGCTGCAGCAGTGTTTGTGTGTGTGAGGGATAGTGCTCTGAGCTGCAGCAGTGTTTGTGTGAGGGATAGTGCTCTGAGCTGCAGCAGTGTTTGTGTGTGTGAGGGATAGTGCTCTGAGCTGCAACAGTGAGTGTGTCAGGGATAGTGCTCTGAGCTGCAGCAGTGAGCGTGTCAGGGATAGTGCTCTGAGCTGCAGCAGTGTTTGTGTGAGGGATAGTGATCTGAGCTGCAGCAGTGAGTGTGTCAGGGATAGTGCTCTGAGCTGCAGCAGTGAGTGTGTGAGGGATAGTGCTCTGAGCTGCAGCAGTGAGTGTGTCAGGGAGTGCTCTGAGCTGCAGCAGTGAGTGTGTGAGGGATAGTGCTCTGAGCTGCAGCAGTGTGTGTGTGAGGGATAGTGCTCCGAGCTGCAGCAGTGAGTGTGCGAGTGACTGTGTGTGTCAGGGATAGTGCTCCGAGCTGCAGCAGTGTTTGTGTGAGGGATAGTGCTCTGAGCTGCAGCAGTGAGTGTGCGAGTGACTGTGTGTGTCAGGGATAGTGCTCCGAGCTGCAGCAGTGTTTGTGTGAGGGATAGTGCTCTGAGCTGCAGCAGTGAGTGTGCGAGTGACTGTGTGTGTCAGGGATAGTGCTCTGAGCTGCAGCAGTGAGTGTGCGTGTCAGGGATAGTGCTCTGAGCTGCAGCAGTGAGTGTGCGAGGGATAGTGCTCCGAGCTGCAGCAGTGTGTGTGTCAGGGATAGTGCTCTGAGCTGCACCAGTGAGTGTGCGAGTGACTGTGTGTGTCAGGCATAGTGCTCCGAGCTGCAGCAGTAAGTGTGTGTGAGGGATACAGCTCCGAGCTGCAGCAGTTAGTGTGTGTCAGAGATAGTGCTCCGAGCTGCAGCAGTGTGTGTGTGTGTGTGTGTGTGTGTGTGTGTGTGTGTGTGAAGGATAGTGCTCTGAGCTGCAGCAGTGTTTGTGTGTGTGAGGGATAGTGCTCTGAGCTGCAGCAGTGTTTGTGTGAGGGATAGTGCTCTGAGCTGCAGCAGTGTTTGTGTGTGTGAGGGATAGTGCTCTGAGCTGCAACAGTGAGTGTGTCAGGGATAGTGCTCTGAGCTGCAGCAGTGAGCGTGTCAGGGATAGTGCTCTGAGCTGCAGCAGTGTTTGTGTGAGGGATAGTGATCTGAGCTGCAGCAGTGAGTGTGTGAGGGATAGTGCTCTGAGCTGCAGCAGTGAGTGTGTGAGGGATAGTGCTCTGAGCTGCAGCAGTGAGTGTGTCAGGGAGTGCTCTGAGCTGCAGCAGTGAGTGTGTGAGGGATAGTGCTCTGAGCTGCAGCAGTGTGTGTGTGAGGGATAGTGCTCCGAGCTGCAGCAGTGAGTGTGCGAGTGACTGTGTGTGTCAGGGATAGTGCTCCGAGCTGCAGCAGTGTTTGTGTGAGGGATAGTGCTCTGAGCTGCAGCAGTGAGTGTGCGAGTGACTGTGTGTGTCAGGGATAGTGCTCCGAGCTGCAGCAGTGTTTGTGTGAGGGATAGTGCTCTGAGCTGCAGCAGTGAGTGTGCGAGTGACTGTGTGTGTCAGGGATAGTGCTCTGAGCTGCAGCAGTGAGTGTGCGTGTCAGGGATAGTGCTCTGAGCTGCAGCAGTGAGTGTGCGAGGGATAGTGCTCCGAGCTGCAGCAGTGTGTGTGTCAGGGATAGTGCTCTGAGCTGCACCAGTGAGTGTGCGAGTGACTGTGTGTGTCAGGCATAGTGCTCCGAGCTGCAGCAGTAAGTGTGTGTGAGGGATACAGCTCCGAGCTGCAGCAGTTAGTGTGTGTCAGAGATAGTGCTCCGAGCTGCAGCAGTGTGTGTGTGTGTGTGTGTGTGTGTGTGTGTGTGTGTGTGAAGGATAGTGCTCTGAGCTGCAGCAGTGTTTGTGTGTGTGAGGGATAATGCTCTGAGCTGCAGCAGTGTTTGTGTGTGTGAGGGATAGTGCTCTGAGCTGCAGCAGTGTTTGTGTGTGTGAGGGATAGTGCTCTGAGCTGCAGCAGTGAGCGTGTCAGGGATAGTGCTCTGAGCTGCAGCAGTGTTTGTGTGAGGGATAGTGCTCTGAGCTGCAGCAGTGAGTGTGTCAGGGATAGTGCTCTGAGCTGCAGCAGTGAGTGTGTGTGTCAGGGATAGTGCTCTGAGCTGCAGCAGTGAGTGTGTGAGGGATAGTGCTCTGAGCTGCAGCAGTGAGCGTGTCAGAGATAGTGCTCTGAGCTGCAGCAGTGAGTGTGTCAGGGATAGTGCTCTGAGCTGCAGCAGTGAGTGTGTGAGGGATAGTGCTCTGAGCTGCAGCAGTGTGTGTGTGAGGGATAGTGCTCCGAGCTGCAGCAGTGAGTGTGCGAGTGACTGTGTGTGTCAGGGATAGTGCTCCGAGCTGCAGCAGTGTTTGTGTGAGGGATAGTGCTCTGAGCTGCAGCAGTGAGTGTGCGAGTGACTGTGTGTGTCAGGGATAGTGCTCCGAGCTGCAGCAGTGTTTGTGTGAGGGATAGTGCTCTGAGCTGCAGCAGTGAGTGTGCGAGTGACTGTGTGTGTCAGGGATAGTGCTCCGAGCTGCAGCAGTGAGTGTGCGTGTCAGGGATAGTGCTCTGAGCTGCAGCAGTGAGTGTGCGAGGGATAGTGCTCCGAGCTACAGCAGTGTGTGTGTCAGGGATAGTGCTGAGCTGCAGCAGTGAGTGTGCGTGTCAGGGATAGTGCTCTGAGCTGCAGCAGTGAGTGTGCGAGGGATAGTGCTCCGAGCTGCAGCAGTG
This sequence comes from Synaphobranchus kaupii, assembly GCA_029718625.1. Taxonomy (NCBI): domain Eukaryota; kingdom Metazoa; phylum Chordata; class Actinopteri; order Anguilliformes; family Synaphobranchidae; genus Synaphobranchus; species Synaphobranchus kaupii. The sequence continues at coordinate 60,334,051 of CM056380.1, forward strand.
TTTGTGTGAGGGATAGTGCTCTGAGCTGCAGCAGTGAGTGTGCGAGTGACTGTGTGTGTCAGGGATAGTGTTCCGAGCTGCAGCAGTAAGTGTGTGTGAGGGATACAGCTCCGAGCTGCAGCAGTTAGTGTGTGTCAGAGATAGTGCTCCGAGCTGCAGCAGTAAGTGTTTGTGAGGGATAGTGCTCCGAGCTGCAGCAGTAAGTGTGTGTAAGGGATACAGCTCCAAGCTGCAGCAGTTAGTGTGTGTCAGAGATAGTGTTCTAAGCTGTAGCAGTGAGTGTGTGAGTGACTGGCCGTGTCAGAATCAGCAATCTTCCACACTGTTGAGTAGCCTTGGTGAGTAGATGGGACGAGAAAGTCGTTGAGCAGGCGAACATTTTTCAAATTATGTATACTTGAAACACCCGGATGACACACTTACTTCATTACATTCGGGAGCACACTTTTCAAGAAGTACACGTACATTTGTGTCACATAAACATGACGTGAAGCTTCGTTTTAAAAAAAATGAGGCGCAGCTTCGCTGACGGTTTCCTTCAAATACAACTAACACAACAAGTAACATGGCAGCGCAAGGGTGGGCCGCAGGGTTGCCAGATCTTGCCAGAGACTTTCCAGCCAAATGGCGACTCAAAACTAGCCCAAAATATATTTTTAAGTGACACCAACGCATTTTAAATAGAAATCATCATATTTTTACTTTTTAAAATAAGTACGTGCTTTGCGACTTTTCATTTTTACCCGTGACTGCACGTTGAAAGTATCCCAATTTAGCTGTAAAACCGCGGACATGGCAAGACTGGTGGGACGTCTTATGACTTGCTTACGACACTTCCACAGTACGGTTGAAAAATAGTATGGTGGATATTTTTCGCGGACTGCTAAACAGTGCACATTAAACAGCATACAGTACTTCTGCCAGCGCACTGTACACAGGAGACAGGGCGCAGTAGACAGGGCTCTGATTCGGACACAGCCTGTGTGTCAGGGATAGTGTTCTAAGCTGCAGTAGTGAGTGTGTGAGTGAGTGTGCGTGTCAGAGAAAGAGCTCTGAGCTGCAGTAGTGAGCAAGTGGTCAAATGAGTGAGTGTGTGTGTGTCAGGGAGAAAAGAGCAGTAGGCCTCCCCGAGAGCACTGTGTCCCTTGTGGGAGTGTGGGGTCGTAATCACAGCCACCCCTCCTCCCCAATACACACACACTCACACACACTCACACACACTCACACACACTCACACACACTCACACACACTCACACACACTCACACACACTCACACACACTCACACACACTCACACACACTCACACACACTGACACACACTGACACACACACAGACACACACACAAACACACACACAAAGCTCTTGCTTTTATTCTCCTTCTTCCAGTTATGGCGTCTTTGTAATTCTTTGGTGCGTCTGCTTTATTCACTGCTCCCAAAGTCAGGTCTTCACACCCGAGACCAAAATAGAGGCGGCTGGACGAGCCGGCAGAAGGAGACGACTGAATATGAGCCTGGAAACGGTACTGAAGGGGGGAATGGCGTGGCATCCTTCAGGAGAAAATCCTAAGCTTGGCACATTTTTTAAAAAGTACAAAAAGGTATGTATGTAGTCATGAAACACGCGTGCGTGTCTGTGCGCATTTGATGGCGTCTGACTGACGTCTCTCTCGATGTGCTCCCCAGATGAGGCCCCTGATCACTCGAACACAGGCACAGGAAATGGATTTGCTTCTGTGGGATTCGCTCGCCTGGCTCTGGCCCTCCGCGGTCCCCTGGGAACTCCAGGGGCTGCCAGGCATCGGGCCACAGTGCGGAGAGAGATGGGGGGTGGGGGGGGGGGGGGGGGGGGGGGGGGGGGGGGGGGGGGTGGACTGCACCTGCTCATTATTATCAATGAGAGACCAGGATAATCACAAATGAAGGGGAGGATGGGAAACCTCCACAAACACCACATATAAATATATGTATATTTACCCGGTTCTCCTTTGTCATAGTACTGGTACGTGCCAATATCTGTATCTGGAGAGAGAGAGAGAAAGAGTGGAGAGAGAGGGTGGGAAAGAGTGGAAAAGAGAGAGAGAGAGGGTGGGAGAGAGTGGTGAGAGTGAGAGAGAGTGGAGAGAGAGAGAGAGAGAAAAATGAACAGTGTGCCTGTTAGAAGTGGTCAGATCAGCAATTTCGCACCGCAGGATAAACAATCATTATCTGCCCATGTCCGGCGCCATCTGCCTGCACAGAGCCAGAGATAAGGGAGCTGGGAGGTGGGGTTGAGCCGGGTATTAATAAAGACAGGGGCGCTTGCACCCCCTCCCTCGCAGCCACCCCCAGCCCCCCACCCCCAGGCCCCCCCCGTGGGACGGTCCTCCCGCCTCGTCTTCGCCCCAGACTCAAACTGCTGAGAGTAGCCTTTTCTTTTTGTTGTTATTACTGAAGGAGGAAAACACAGGCCCACATTTGCACAGCACATCTTCATTTATTTACTTATTTATTTTAATCGTTGGTTCCTCCTGGTCCCCCAGGCAACTTCACAGGCAGGCTTGGAGAGCTCCGAGCGGTAGTGTGCTGCGCGGTACGCACGCATTCATTAACCTGCTGATTGGCATCAGCAAACCCAGAGACGGCCCACAACCAACAGGGCTCCGGCGGCTCGGCACAAATTTGGGGAATGAGGGGAGGAACGTGGCGCACTCCGCAGAGCGGCCGACTCTAAACCCCCCTGCGGCCGCAGGTTCGATTCCCCGTCCCTGCGCTTTCTGTGCTGTGGTCCTATCTCTGTCTGTCACCCCCCCGCGCCCCATCTGAATAAAGTGCAAAAATACATAAGGAAGTCAGACTGTCAGCTCTCCTTTAAAAAATACATTTAAAAAAGAGCTTATGGAGTTACCTCACAAATGGTGGTGAAGGGGTGCTCAAACAGCGTGGCAAAAATACAAAATGGACAGCTAAGCATACATTTCAAACCTCTGGGGGCACATGTTATAAGTCAATCGAAAGACAAAAAAGGTGCTGTAGGCGACACTTTTCACCCATACCCTTCACCGGGCTGAGTAGTTCTGCTGAAGACTTCAGAATTTAGCCACTGTAGTTCACTGTCAATCTTCCCTATTCAAACATGTCCCAACATATATATACACTACTCACAAAAAGTTAGGGATATTTGGCTTTCGGGTGAAATTTATGGAAAATGTAAGTTCACGCTACAGTGATATTATACGTATCATGAAAGTAGGGCATTTAAGTAGAAGCATGCAATGGTGATTTCCTCATCTCAAACAATTTATTGAAACAAAAGCCAACAACAGTGGTGGGTATACCACAACAAAAATGTCAATGTCTCAATAACTTGTCATGTGCCCTTGAGCATCAATTACAGCTTGACAACGACGTCTCATGCTGTTCACAAGTCGACTTATTGTCTGCTGAGGCATGGCATCCCACTCTTCTTGAAGGGCGGCCCTCAGGTCATTGAGGTTCTGGGGTACAGAGTTACGAGCCTCTACACAGTGAGTCAGCTGATCCCATAGGTTTTCTATGGGATTCAGGTCTGGAGAAAGTGCAGGCCACTCCATTTGAGGTACCCCAGTCTCCAGCAGCCTTTCCCTAATGATGCGACCTCGATGAGCTGGAGCATTGTCGTCCATGAAGATGAAATTAGGCCTGTGTTGTTCATGCAGGGGCACAATGACTGGATTAATGATGTTATTCAGGTAGTATGGGCTTGTCACTGTACCATTCACAAAGTGTAGGGCAGTTCTGTATTGACTAGACACACCTGCCCACACTGTAACACCGCCACCACCAAAGGGTCGTCTGGTGACAACAGTGGCTGATGCATAGCGCTCTCCTTGACGTCTCCAACATCGTTGGCGGCCATCATTTCTGCTCAACGTGAATCGACTTTCATCAGAGAACAGCACTGAGGCCCACTGGTCCCTCGTCCAGCATAAATGCTCCCTGGCCCATGCAAGACGATGACGCCTGTGCCTGGTGGTGTGGTCAGGTACCCTTGCAGGTCGTCTAGCACGCAGACCACGCTGATGTAAACGGTTTCGAATGGTCTGACGTGACACTTGGGTGCCTCTCACCTCCCTTAAATGTGCCTGGAGTTGAGTGGCATTCATCATCCGGTTCCGCAGGGCACTGTTCACAATGAAGCGGTCATCAGTGTGGGATGTGGCCAAAGGACGTCCACTTCTATGCCTTTCTGTGACTCTTCCAGTCTCTCTGTATCTCTGTTGCAACCTGCTGATGACACTCTGTGACACTCTAAGCTCAGTGGCCACTTCCCTCTGAGAACATCCTGTTTGAAGCCTCGCAATGGCGAGGTACTGTTGATCAATTGTTAGGTGTCGTCTTGGTCTCATGATGTCAAAATGTGAACAGCATGATGAAGAGGACTGTTTAAATACCAATTCTAATTGAACCAGGAAATTTATTGGTCGATTCATGGATCAAACACCTGTTGTGAATTTTGCCGTTCAGCTCCTTATTAGAGAACAGCAAGTTGTGCAAAAAGTACTGAAACACTGAATAGTTGGACATGTGCATTCAAAAGTTTAGAGAAGGTCAAATTAATTTCACCTGTAAAGGTTATAGTGCATTTTAGGTTCATCCTGAAATTTCACCCGAAAGCCGAATATCCCTAACTTTTTGTGAGTAGTGTATATATCTTTTTAAGTTGCTCAGTCAGACCAGGAGGAGACAGGGGTGGATCTGTGGGGCTACAGCGGGAATCTCACGCTCCAGTTGGCTGACAACTGAATTTTACAGATTCCTTAAACAAAAAGTGGGAAAACAAACACCTAAAAAAATATAGTACAATCGAAGACCTTGTCAAACAGTGCTTGACCAAAAGAGACAAAATCTGCTATGAAAAATTACCAGACCATGACGAAAGCAAAGAAAGGGAGACACTAAATAAATATACATCATATTGAGCAGATAAATATAAAAATCACAATCCCCTCTGTATAGAAAACCGCCAGTATTTTGTCCATCGCTGCAGGGTAAAGGGGTCATGTTTGCTGGACCTTTGAACCACTTGAATTATTCTAATTTTTTTTTTTTGAAGAATTATCCTAATTGTTAAACTATATAGCAAACGATGAATAATGTAACAAAGAGACATGCCAGAGGGGAGGAAAGAGCTGGGGGGGGAGGGCAGGGTGACCATGAGGGAGTATCAATCCTGAACTCCTCAAAATGGCTCCTCGCCTTATTCAAAACATTAACTTCACAAAGAAATGACTAAAGAGCAGGAGACCGAGCCAATTCAGACCCAATTCTGCGGATGAGTATTCACACTGTGCAAGCCACCATAGTATGCCATTAAAAAGGCTTTAATAATCCTTATGCAGTTTCAACTGTTAATCATGCGATTGGTTTGGCAAGTACAGTATGTTGTTGCGCTTTGATTTTACACCACGTTCTTAGTGTAGCTTTTTATGCTTTTTGGTTTGGCAAATTTGTGTACCTTTTACTCTATCCTTGTGATATATTAAAAGTTCTTAGTAAAGAGCATGTATTATTATTATTATGATGAGGACCTCTGATTCACATAGCATAAGATGTGCTGAGGCAGCACGCAGCGCATGTATAGATCACTACAGCAAGGGAAAAGCGAAGAGAGGCTCACAGGTTCGAATCCCATGTGTGACACCCTCTTTTATACTGTTGAGTGAGGTGTTGTATCTCCATTGCTCTGGGTTCAAAAACAGACTGAATAGAGAGGGTAAGGAGGGGGAAGCCAAACAGGCAAACAGATTAATTACCTCTGACATGCAAGGAACTCTTTGAGGACCACAAGTGAAGCTCAGCCAGGCAGAAAGACATCTGATTGAAGGAGAAACTTGATTCTGCAGAAACACGAGGGAAAGAAAAAGAATAAGAGGAAAACGAGAGGCAGACATAACAACACCAAGTTCTCTCTCTCTCTCTCTCTCTCTCTCTCTCTATCACATAGGGTACGCCAGGTTCCTCCAGCACAAAGCCCTTAGCCAGAGCTGGAGAATCTCATCAGGGTGACATGAGAGTGGCAGGAGGGCGTGGCCTGTCTCTCTCACCACCCGCTCCCCCCCACCCCAGCACCTTCTGAACTGACAGGAGGAAAGGGGAGTGGATTCCACAGGGGTCACTCTGACACTTAACATGCCAGCACACTGCATACAGGCCCAGACACATGTATATGCATGCAGTACATGTACCACCAACACTACCTCGGAAATTGTTTCACCATAAAATGAATCTTTTTTTTGCCTTACGATGCAACCTGGCTTTCTTGAGAAAGGAGAAAGCTTAATTTCTTGTCATTTTATTTCTATGTTCAATTAACATTTTATTTCAATGACTGCTTTTCATTGAACATCTTTTTGAATGAATGAATGCGTATGCACACACTCACAAACACAGCCCTGCAACCTCTCGAATGACACCTGTGACCTCCTGCCTCCTCGCTTGAACCTGCGCTGGGACCCGTTGCCAAGAGCGACGGCACCGCAGAGCAAGGTGAGCGCCACTCTATCAGGGGTTCCAGTCACGTGGCTGAGGGGGTCCGTCCCCTTCATCCTCGCCCAATCAAAAAGCAGACGCTACACAGGGACGGGCGGCTTTGCCGTTCATAGCCACGGACACGGCCTCACGCCGGTGGCGGCTCGCGCCAAGGCCTTTACCGCTGAAGGCCTCTGCTCGTGCAAATCCATCCCGTTTCATGTCGTAATCACCCCTCCATTACATCC
>CM056380.1:60341288-60361288 GCA_029718625.1 Synaphobranchus kaupii
GTTACTGGGGGGGGGGGAGTCTATATACATGTGAAAATAAGCCCCAGGGAGTGTTTATTTTGATGTAGTGAGCATATGCTGGGTTGCTAACCAACCAACCGTGGTCCCTGGGATTATAATTAATTATTGAATTCATTAAATTCAACCACCTCAGGTTTTTAAAAAATTTTTTTTAAGGCATAGGTGCCAATTCCAGCCATCTTGGGTTTGCTGTATCAGGAGCAGTATAATGACTTCAGGGGGGCGACAGTAGGATATTCCCCGCTTTCACAAGAATTCATAGCCAGAGGCGCTGTGTGTAATATAGACTTTACATATTTATAGTATGTTACATACATCATACCACACTGATTGGACCACAAAAATACACCTTTGGCACTGATATGGAGTCACCATTACCGTCATGTAGGACAGTAAGCAGTTAACAGTTTAGCTAAAGATTTCAAGGCAGAGCAATACAAATTAATAGAGAGGAACACAGTAAGTAATGCTCTAACACCAACTTAGAACATTACTTACTTATCTTTGCATTTTCAAATAAAGACAAGCAAAAATGTGAAGATCTTTTATCCGTTATGCAAACCTGGGTCCAGAGCACATTAATGTTAGCGTTGGGCCCATAGACAGGTTTTAGGATGGACCAAAAAAAACTAAAAACTAAATGGTTGTTATTCAGAGAGCACAGTGCATTCTGAAATGAAGAAAAGGGGAAAATACCATTACTATTATTAACTAATTTGACACACTCTGACACATTTTCTTATGGTTTATTTAAAATATAAAAACATCATGGTTTGGAAGTTACTGGGATTAAAACCATTAAGCCTTTTAGGTCTTTTTATTTAAATTGTGGGGCTGGGTGCGAGCCTTCTTCACTGGTGGCCTTTTCCACCCCAGTAGTGCCTGGGTTCGAGTGGTACTGAAGGGCTCGCTGGAGCCTGACCGGAAGGGACAGAAAGAGAGAGGGGACTTCCAGGGAGAAGGAATGAAATGGCCACCGGCTCCCCCTGTCCGAGCAGCACTTCCAGCAGGAGGATAATGAAGCGCCGCTGAAAAGAGGAGAGACTAAAAATGCTGGTGGGGGGGGGGGGGGGGGGGATGTTTGAGAACAAAATAAAAGTAGCAAAAAGGGGGCTGCTCGGGAGAGGGAGCTGAATAGCTGGGGCGAGAAGGTGGCCCAAGGCCTGCCCGGCGCCCAGGTGCCTGCCCCTCCAGCCCTCTGTTTCACTGCTCTTTTATGGGCGAGGGGGGTTGTAAGGGAGGGGTGCTTGGGGCCTCCCGTGCCTCTGGGGCCAGGCGGAGAACGCTCGGCTGGCCAAGCACACAGGCCCGGCGCTCACACCCTGTGCCAGCCCTGGCCCCGCATACATCAGCCGCCCTGCCAGACCGATCATGCGCGAGGAGATACATTTGTCATGACACACTGAGCGTTCATCACTGAGCCCCCCCCCCCCCCCCCCCCCCCAGCCCCATACACACGCCATAACCCAACGCCTCCACACAATAACAGCACCGAGAATCAGTCAAATTAACATAGCTCTGTGAGTCAGATGCACATGCGGGGCGAATGCTGTGCTTTTCATTAAAAGGAGAATTAAGTGGCTAAAAGATGTTCATATAAATTCTCAAAATCAGCCAAGTAAGGCAAACTGGCCACATTTTTTAAAATTAGCTGGTGTATGTACATATGCTATAAAAAAGCATAAAATAACATGGGTAGATATGCGAGGATAAAAAAAGTTGGCTAAACTTAAAATGATTCTGTATTAGTCGGCAATGGCAATCGACTCTAAAAAAAAGGGGGGAAAAAAGAAAAAAAAAATAGTTTTTCTTTCTTCCTTTTCTTTCAAGAAGTCCTGGAAAAAGAGCCAGCAGGGTCCCCCACCTCCGTTCCACCCTTCCTCCTTTCCCTCAATCCTGTCGTCCCTTTATGCTTCCATCCCTTCTGCTTTAAATGGAAAAGTAACAATCGCCTGTGATCTCTACCCTGCCTTCTTGGCTATAATGAGAAAACTTCACCTTGTGTCCCTTCCAATTCTTGAGGAATTCTTTTTTGCTGTTATTCCTACAAATCCAATTACAGATTGTTGAGTAGCTAGTGGAGTAAGCTTATTGAGGAGTGTCACATCGCTAAGTCGCGCGTATGTGTTTCAGTTTGTAATGTGGTCTGAGCAGCTGTAGAGGTGTCAACTTAAAATGCAAGTAAGTAGCTGAACAGGGCTAATCCCGGTGCCTACTCCCCTGCAGCCAAATTGTGGGGCAATGAATGACAGAGTGAATGCAGAGAGATGCCACAGTGCTTATCGCAGCCTGCCAGATGGCCGACCCGGATCAATGCACACGCGCCACGATCAATGCATTTGATAAAGAATTAAGAAGAAAACTGTACATGTTATCAAAGAACTTGTACATGGCATAATTATGATTCTGCATGTGCGTGCTGATGATACTGGAAACGCAGAGGCTACTGATAATGAAACTGATAGCGAGAAATAGCTTGAAGGCTACAGTGTCTGCCCTTAGCGCTGAGAAATCTTGTCAAATAGTTCAGGAAAACCATTTTCAGGCAGGAGAAGAAATTAAAGGAAAAAAAAGAGAGGGGGGGGGGGGGAGGGGGAAACACAGTTTGTTATTACGGTGTGTTGGGGAGTAAGGCTAGTGGCCAGGGTTGTCCTTCTGGGAGATGACATTTAACGTTTTAGTAAGGGCATTGAAACCTCTGTTGCACTTAGAAGAAATTTTTTTTTTTTTTAAATGTCCAAGGAGTGAATAAACAAACAGGGAAATGGGCAAACACCCTCAGTAATTACACAAGGCACCTGCTTTTAATGACAGAGACAGAGACAGAGATGTGAGGAGAGAAGCAAACTGGCAGAGACAAAAGAAATAACATGTTTGTACAAATGCACATCTGCCCAGCCTCTGCTGTGCATTTGTGTACATGAGAGATTGTGTGTGGCCTGAACTACAAATTCAGTCTCAGCAATTAAAAAAAAACAGAATGAAATAAAATTATTTTTAAATAAATAAATAATGTGTATATAAACTATCCTCGTTGCATTTAAAGAGCACTGAACAGGATTGACTGGAAGAGTGTAACACTGAGAGATGTTTATTACATGGAGGTGAGATGGTAGCTGCGATTGAAACGGGGGCCTGCAGAAAACTAACCTGGAGAACAGGACACCACTGTGGTACTGTGCTATTTTACATTAATAAGAGCTGGTTACGGCCGCAGGCATAAACGTGGATTCTGTATGAACGCAAAGAGTACCCGTGGCACAGTTTGATTTGGCGCAGCTACGCAGTACGCATAGCTTTTGTTTGCATTGTCTGTGAACTGGCGTTACCAAATTCAATCCGTTTGATGCTTTCAAAGGCTCCTCTGCCTATAGAAAGTGTCCCAAAAAAGAAGAAGAAACTGCACCAGCAGTTTTTTTTCCTTTTTCTGCATAAAACAAACAGACAAGATCATTTTAAACGGCAAAGACCTTATAACTCGGGCTCTTAAAAGTCTACATTTGCGTCGAAGCATTGCGCGCTGCGTATAGCTGCTGCTCGTACGTTAAAAGAGGAAAGATGCGGAGGGAGGGAAGGTTGAATGAAGTGAGGGATCAGTAATTGGCAGAGCGCTCCCTCTAAAGTTGGAGCGGAGGCATGAAGACGTGCGGCTCGCCAGCCCCTGATGGCTTGATCAGCCCTGGCGGTGTGGATGGAGGGAGCCGTCTCTCGCGCCGATTCCCAGTACGGAGACGGCCCTTTGATCTCGGTTCAAGCCCAATTCACGGACATCAACTGACAAGGAGGCATGAAAACGCCCCGATGCCCGGGACCCCAAACTCCCAGAGAACCGTTTGGTTTCATTAAGGCACATTCTTTCGGAAAGGGAGGGAAAAAAGAGGACAAAAAAGGAGAAAAAAGGAGCAGCTCAAGACGTGACCGCAGAAAGAATTGTGAGAAGGGGGGCCGGGTGGCGGCAAGGAGCCTGAAGCGGTTATTTAAAACAGCAACACTAGCATTTTAAAATCCATCGGGTGTGTTCGCGTTACACGCGTGAATAAATGTAAATGCGTGCGTTTATATGATCCACGAATAATATGAAGATATACTTTTTAATTGCTTAACTTCCTTTATGTGATAGTAGTGGCCAAAACTCTTTTCTGCCGGACAAAGAAACCGATGGGTAAGCGAGGAGGTCTGGGGCCTTAATTGGCCCCATTTAAAAACTGAATTTCAAGCAAGGTTGTTATGCAAGATTGATAGGAAATAGCTTTTGTTTAGCATTATTATTATCCAACAACCAACCCTCCCCTATTTGGATTAAAATCTCCAGAGGTTTGAAAGAAGGAAATAAAACGCACACAATGGTAAAACGAAACACCACAATTTTTAATATTTATAAAGGGGACCAACATAAATATTTTTACTTTTTCCTTCTAAAAAGTTAAGAATAAAAGTAAAGCAATCAATCGAGTGGGAACAAGTAAAATGGCTTCCATTGGCGAGTGGAGCTGAAAACATGTAAAAGAACAGACAGTGGGGTGGGGTTAAGAAACAAAAGTTCAAAGGTTTTTTGTTTTTTTTCCTGACCCCCCCCCCCCCCCCCCCCCCCCCCCCCCCCCCCCGAGGGTCACAGACAGCTCAGAGAAGTCACCGCTCCGTCACTGGGGAGGGAGGGTGGGCAGGGAAGGCGCTTGGCGGTGAAAATCAAACAGAGCCCAATTAAACTAATCATAACGTCCCAGTGAACACATGGAAGCTCACCTGGAGTTGCGGCTCTCCAGCCCGAGCCTTGCCACCCCGTCTCCCAGCAAGCCCGGCGCTGGAATAATTACCCTGGCCAGAGCTCTGTGAAATTGCTCTTCTGATCTGCAAATGCTTGAGGAAATCTGGAGCAAATTTTCACTCGCTCAGGTCTTTATGATTAAAAAAAAGAAGAAAAAAAGGGGGGAAAATGCATTTCTTTGCGGTGAATGCGGAGGCCAGTGAGCAACGGGCAGTTTACAGCAGCAGACCTGCATAGAGACGTACGGATAGAGACGTACGGCGCTACGAGAGACTCCACACTTTCATAGAGACGTACGGCACTACGAGAGACTCCACACTTTCATAGAGACGTACGGCGCTACGAGAGACTCCACACTTTCATAGAGACGTACGGCGCTACGAGAGACTCCACACTTTCATAGAGACGTACGGCGCTACGAGAGACTCCACACTTTCAGAGGCTTAGAAGGAAATAATAAACTTTGAGGGTGAGAGAGGGGGGGGGGGGGGGTGGGTGAATGCCTTTCTTTTTTTACGTCTGTTCATTAATTACCAATTTGCGTGCGGCGGGGGGCGTGACATTACAAGAAATCCGACTAAAAGTCCTAATAGAGGATGAGGACCACCTAGGAAGAACGGCCAGAGGAAAGTACAAGGCTATTATTACCGTTATTATTACCGTTGCACCCCTAACAAAGTCCCCGAAGCACCGCGGCCGACAAGGGAAGACCCGAAAAATGACAAAAAGACAATATTGGGGAACCGGCAGGAGATGGGGGGCAGAGCCGGGTCAACGGGACGTGATTAAGGGCCGTGCAGCGAGGGATAGTGCAAAACGGGCCTTGGGCTCAGACAGCCCCCGTGGTACCCCCCCAACCCGAAAAAACAAAACCTGGCCCTCCAGGAGCTGGCCGGGCTGGTCAGCACCCTTACACAAGCACAGCCGAAACCCAAACGTCACCCATACCGCCATGTTTATAGTGTCTTTTTTTAGGGTCCCACCACTACAGGGCTTGATATCGCGCCCTGAATAGAACCCAGCCCCGCAGGGCCGCTCCGCACCCAGAGCTCCTGCGCTCTATCCTGGCTTCTACATTCCCGCCTTCGCCCTGGAAGAATGAAGTCAGATTTAATTTAATTAAAATATTCCTTATGCATGCTAAACCGCAAAGTCGCTGCTTAGAGAGAGACGCTCACGCCAGGGCCACCCCCGCGATAACACTTTGGCAGCGATTTTCTCGGCAATCAAAACAAGACATCAAGTAATCTAATCTAAATCGCTAACAATTATCAGCCAGGAGAGGCAGGGATTCCTTTGATCAATGTTTTCTATTAAAACTGAAACAATTCAATATTCTTCTGCGCTAATGCACTGGCCTCATTAGAGAGTCGTCCTTGGGAATTAAACGTTCTTGCATGCGACAAAAGTGGCGCAATTTAGAAGCAAAGACCTTCCCGACTGGGATGAAGGCCATATCCCTCGACAACATGCTAGAGCAGAGGATTTATTATTATATATTTTTTAAAAAGCACATAAAAACAGCCCTTGGCATCACTGAAAAAAAATTGAGTCTGTGGTTAAATTCTTAATTCCGTTTCTCTTCTGAAGGCTTTTAAACAGACTTGGTCTTGGAGGTTGTCATTTACTCCGAGATTATGCCGAAATTCTATTCCGCTTGCATTCAAAAGATTTAATTCAAGGACATCTCAATTCCTTTTAAAATTCAGACTGCAAACAGGGCTGCCACTTTTGAGATATTTCATTACCGAAAGGTATTCATTTCTTTTCCGAAATCCCTTGTCATGACACTCAATGCTGAGGCTGGAATGTTTTAGATTTTTTATTTATTTTAAAACACAATTGCAGAAAAACCTCCAAAACTATATTTGGATTTGACCATGCCTGTAACTGGAGGCTTTAAAAAGCCCTCTATATATGTGTTCAGCCAACCATGTTTATATTTTGTGCTATGGACCCTGATGCGGTCTTTGGTTTCGGTGCGAATGTGGGGCAAAAAGCTTCGCTATGACATTGAATTAATTAAAACAAGAATGGGACAATTTGTCTCATACCCTCGCCAGTCATAGAGGCAGAGAAAGAGAGAGAAAGAGAGAGAGAGAGAGAGAAAGAGAGGGCGAGAGAAAGGAGAGAGAGAGAAAGAGAGGGTGAGAGAGAGGAGAGAGAAACTGGTCTCTAGGGGTACAACTAATAGTCAACTTAATATTTCCGCCTCTTTATTCGAAAGCCTTTGACACTATCAGGCAAGCCGAACATTCTGTGAAGGCCCCCAAAAGAAGATGTTAATAACATGGCCTTTAGAAAACCTGAAAAACCGACTGTCCACAATTGAGTCTTTGTCGCTTTGGAGTGGTCAATAGGGAAGTGAGAAAGAGGTGGGGTGGGGAGTAAGTCACCCTGTAAATGTGTGTGGAGAAAAGTGTAGTTGGAATAGCTTTTCACACTGTCACGGGCAGAGCGACGGAGGCCTAATTGAAATCCTGAAACGGGGGGTTTGGGAGCGCCTCTTCCCTCTCTCTCCATCAGGAGCAGGAGAGGGGAGAGAGAGAGAGAGAATGAAGAAAGTGCTCAAACTTGTAAAAGGGTGGCAGTTTCTCTCTCTCCCTCTGTGCCTATTAAAGGCATTCTTGCACACAGCAGAGTTAGGGGAGCAGTGCAGAACAGTCTCAATGCTGTAGACACACACACACACACACACACACACACACACACACACACACACACACACACACACACACACACACACACACACACACACACACACACACACACACACACACACACACACACACACACACACACACACACACACACACACACACACACACACACACACACACACACACACACACACACACACTCTCTCTCTCCCCCTCTCTGCTCGACTATTCATCCTTGAGCTGACATCACGCCTAAAACTCATTCTTCGCATATCCACAGTCCTCGCCACCAGAACAGACAGAGATACATATGTTGGTGGATTTGGATTTAGCTTTAATATTTCTGCCCTGTTCCTCGCCCTCTCCCTTAACGCCAGGCCCTGACTGGAGGCCTCCATGTTGAAGACCCCATTACGGGGTGCATGACAGTTAATGGCACGTTAGAGTAATCACTCTAATTACTTGCGTGTGCGGCATGGTTCACATTAAGTGTGACTGCAGATTATGCGTGGAGGCCGGCTCACTCGCTCTCTAGTGGATATTTAAATTATCCTTCAGAGGGGAAACACAGCAGGCCTCCCCCATGGCTACAACACACTATTTTGCTCCGCAAATTTGATGAGGGGGAGTTGGGGGGAACGGGGGTAGTGAAACCATCCTGTGTGGCGTGTATGAGGCCACGCAACAGAGATGCTTGACATCTAAAGAGCAACGGCCCAGGAACCCCCCCCACCCCCCAGGGACCTGGATCCCCTGTTGCACTTACGTCGGTGCAGTGTGGCGGGCGGGGCAAGGCGGGTGGTGAAGGCGGGGGTGCTTGCTGCCGGCCTTCAGGGCCGCATCGCGTCGGGCCTGCTCCAGCAGAAGCCTGGCTCTTTCCTTTAGCTCCTCCTGCCGGGACTGCACCTTCTGTGGGGGGGGAGGAGGGAGAGGAGGGGAGAGGTCAGCTGCAGAAACGGTTAGCTGCACAGGTATTGCTAACTCACCTTGCACATATATGACAGCTTATTGTATTACGACAGTGAAACCCACTTGTTATAATTTGGGGTATAAGAGTAACCCAGCTCATGAAAGTCTATAGGATGGAATTGCTGCTATTCAAATGCAGTTTAAATACGGTGCATTTTTAATGAAAAGCATTTTCTTTTTTTTAAAATCTTTGTTGCTTTGCCTACCCAATATCTCAGGGCCTCACAAATGATTAGGTTAAGGAGATCATGAGAAATTAATGTCTGATCTTCAACAAAGAACAGACAGACAGCTTAAAGGAGCTTCTCTCTGCCAACAAAAAAAATATCTCCCGCTTCAACAGTATGGAAGTGAAATTGAAAATGAAAGCCAATGTATTCTGTTAAAAGTGACGTGAGAAACACACACGGCTTTGCGCACTGATATTGCGTTAATAAGACATGCCAGTCATTCGCAAATATATTTTCTTTACAGAAATTCACTCGCTCCGTTCATTCGAACGTCCCTCGCATCAATGAATGCACTGCCTGCAAGAATAGAATCCAGAGGCACGGATGCCATTCTTACAAGCGCTCTGCACTGTATCCCTACTAAACGATTCCGGGTGAAAAGGGCCGCACTATCAGCCAGGTGAGGAACATAGACGTTCCCCTGATTTATTTCCCTTTGCAGAGATTCACCATCCCGTTTTATCGGCCATATTTCATCTGCTCAAATGACTGGCGGGACATCTTGCCCAGCGGCGCATCTTTGATTTGCCCGAAACGCTCGGTTGTGAAGGATCACCGGCGGGAGCGTCTACGCTGGGTTTTCTGCTCAGGGGAGAGAATTTGAGGGGAATAATGTCGCCGTTACTTAGAGAGAGTAAGAAAGGATTCTTCACGGATGTGGATACGGCTCCTCAGCCTCTGGCACAGGTGAACCAGCGGGGAGGTTAGCGGGAAGGCTCCTCGGCGACAAAACAGACTCTTATGAGGGCTGGGCGCAGGGCTGTCCATGCGTAATATGGAAGATGCTGATTGGTAATGAGATTTTCTGCTGCTCTTCTGACAAATGTTGTTAAGCTTATTAGCAGCATTTGGGGGGGAAGGAGAGGGAGAGGGTTAGGGAGGCACTTCGGGACTAACCAGCAAAATTAGCAGAACAAATCAATCTATTGTGACATTTTGTTGATTCCCAACATAAAGGGTTAGGGATATTGTTTAGACAAAGAAAAGACTTTTGTATAATACTGCGAAGGCAGCAGGGCAGACTTTCGAAAGCTTGAATGTCCTCCAAATGGTTCTTACCTTCTCTTCTGTGACGTTCGGAAGCTGACCAGATGTAACCTCCTGAAAATGCAAGTGATAAAAAAATGTTGTGGTGTGGTTTGGGAAAACTTTTTTTGATAGGTCCAATACTTTCACCCCCAAACAGGGTCCCCGATTAGTATCTACCCTTAACATTTTTAGCATGGAAATTCTGTGCTCTCAGGGGTAGGTTTCTCATTACGGGGTTCAATGAGCAGCAGACTCCCGACTATCCGTGGAGCCTGGAATTATGACAGCCCCTGCGAGATACCTTCCCCTTCACCGACGGCACGCTATCATGGCTCCCATCGGCGTGAGAATAGACGCACGCGAGGTTACACGGTGTGCCTGGAATCGGGACACGGAGCGCCGTCGCGGCGCCTCGCTCCCCACGCTACGCAGCTACGCTTTCCCAACTTGGCAAAATGGAAAAAATAAGGCGAAATAAATCAATCAAGATTTAGCTGAACCACTGACACAACTCACAGGCTCTAAATACCTCTGGTGATAAATAAGGTTCAGTCAAGGAAATGCTCTTTTAGGAGGGAAAAAAAGGATGAGAGAACCAATCGAACGCATCCCGATGCGAGTGCGTGCGCTATCTTGTTAGTAATATGGGGACAAAAAAGCACAGTATCATCCATCTTTTTTTAACTCTATGTTGCCATTGTCAGTTTTTCCACAAGTTTAGGTCTTAATTTTTTTATAGTAAAGGATAAAAGGTAAAACAATAAAAAAAAGGTAGTATATCTAATTTCTAGTATATATAATATCCAAATTTTACAATTGACTAATTGATTTTTAAGCATTTTAAAGTTAAACAATATTAAATAAATATAAAATTCCATAGTGGGCATAATTTGACTGAGGTAAGTAAAGCCCTGTATTTCAGAAAACATTGTTTTCAGCACAAGAAATGATAAAACTGCTATCCTCCACAAAAAATGTGAAGTCACTCCAATTTTATAAACATTTTGAGTACAAATAGAAATACCACCCTTTGCTATATAGTAGTAACATTAACCATAAAAAGTGTGGCACATTAACAAAATTGTTTTAATTTGAAAAAATCTATTTATAAAGTCTGATCTCTATGATTGCTATGATCCAGTGGAAATACGGATACACGTTGACGTGAGTTTTCACATCTTGGATTCACATGCTGGTGTCGAATTAGAAGCAAAGCAGTCATATAAATACATGGAGCTACACAGTCTGTCTTAATCCTATCATTGTAGCCCTACCTTGATGACATCACCTGTTAAGCTGCACCCATGTGGTTTACCTGTGTGGGCTTGGTAGGTGTGTCTGTGCGTTTGCTGGGGGTGTTGGTGTCAGAAGTGGAGTCCGACTCGGAGTGATGCAGGCCGGCTCTCTTCTGCTTGATGAGGTCAGCGTCCCTGTTGGAGGAGGAGCCCAGTTTGTGGGGCGTAGAGGTGGAGGGTCCCGCCCTGTGGGCAGGAAAGCCGCGGTCCGCCTCCTCAGCCCACTCTTTGGCCTGTCTGTCCATGCTGTGGTGCACTGTGATTGGAGGAGAGGGTGCCCTTAGCTCCGCCCTCGCCTGCAGCTTGCTCAGGTCCATAGTGTCGGCCTTGGGCAGCCTCCTGCTGCTCGGGGCCGCAACAGTTTGCGCGGCGTCTCGCACCACGATTCCGGTCGCGGGTCTCGAGTTTGTGTCAGGGACAGAGGTCCTGGACGAGGGGTGCAGCAGCGACCCAGCGGTGCTGGCGGAAGCTGGGACGGGAACGGGCTGGGGGCGGTCCACCGCCGTCCCCGAGGCAGAGCCGGGCAGAGACGCCGCAGCGCTACCGACAGGCCCCGCCTCCTCGTCCGGCAACACGCCGGCCCCATTGGGCGTGCCGGCCGGGGGCGCCAACTCCGCCTCTCGCTGGACGTCGTTGAGCTCGGCGTAGAACTTGTCCTGGTCGATGGAGCTGTTGGTGTCGGTCTCGAAGTCGCCCACCTTGTAGGTGCTGCAGCTGCTGTTGGCCTCGATCTGGACCACGTTGAGCTCCTCGCCGCTGAAATGAGCGCGGATCTGGTACAGATAGGTCATCACCGTCAGCTTGTCCGGGATGGCCAGCAGCACCATGTCCGACGGCTCCAGCAGTCTGGAGATGCCCAAACTAGCAAAGCCATCGTACGCCTTTCAACGAGAGTAAAACAACACAGTCAAATGTAGGGGAGAAGAGAGCACTTTGTGAATGAGATTAACCAAAGGACAATGGGTAACATTTGCACGTACCCATGATTTTAAATAAAATGCAGTTCATGCATACAACAAGTGTCCATAAGTTAAATTACGACCCCACTGACAAAACTTTAAACTATGTGAAACGCAGTAACAGGGGTCTACCAGACAAGCAGTCCTTGTTATTTTAGAAAGTTCACATTCCCTGTCACTTTGGAAACGTTCTGGAAGGACATAAAGTTGCATTATGAGAGGTGTTAAGAGTGAGAATGTTTTGTAGAAACTTGGGATGAAAACAGGAGGAAGACTACCAAGTGAAATAATTTGGAAGGAAAAAAATCTGTTTTGTCAATACAAACAGACACGTACGGTATGTATATATAAATATGTATGACCAACTGTCATTCTAAGTAAGTTCCGCATGAGATGGAGCCCGTTCCCCAAACAGTAACAGACCACATCACTTCCCCACAGGACACCTCCGCTTTCTGCTCAAGGCCGTCCCCCCAGCCCAACGCGGGCGGGTACGAATTGCGCTCTCTAGCCGAAGGGGGCCTGCTCCCATCTCACTAGATTTGGAAGCAGGACAATCAGGGATCGCTGGGACGAGTCTGCAGTGACAGTGAATGTGAAGGATGGTTCCTCCAGATAAGAGAGCCAGATATAAAGAAACACTAAACTAATCCGTCCAGCGCCTTATCACCCCCCATCAGCCTTCTCCTTTCTGGTGTCCATGTAATTGCTGTGATTTGCTCTGATGAAAAATACAGGCAGATAATCAAGAAACAAAACTCAATCCCAGATCACCTGATAGACGTTTTTTTTTAAATGGAGGGGGGGGGGGGGGGGGGGGTAGAGGGGCATTTACTCAATGACAAAAAAAATGCATGTTTCTCCCCGCTCCAGTCCCCCCCCACCGCAACGCCAGCGGCACCCCCACCCCCCCAAAGCCAGCGGCAACCTCACCCCCCACGCCGCCTCAGCACCACCCCAACCGACAGCACCCTGGTATCGCAGCTCGTATCTAGAGCCAGGTAATGCCGGTGGTAATTCCAACCTGTTGACGAACACCAGTCATTGTCTCAGGGGCTTGACATTTTGGATTGGCAGGTTTATCAAGTTTTCTTTCTTTTTCTGTGTTTGTGTGTGTGTATGTGTGTGTGCGTGAGAGAGAGAGAGACAGAGGGAGGGAGAAAGACCAACAGAGAGAGACAACAGAGAGCAAGAGAGATAGAGTGAAAGAGAGTGAGAAAGAGAGATTGGGTGCTGGGTAATTGAGGTAAGCCATTTCTCAATTTACAATTAATTACAACTTTTTCCCCTTTTATCCTCTTCTTTTGTGTTTTTTTTTTTGTACATTTTTTCCCTCCTGTTTGGTTTTCACGGGCCCAAACAATGGTCCTGGCAGCAGGCGTGTGTGCGTGCGTGCGTGGGGGGGGGGGGGGGTTACTGGAAAAGAGGGGGGTCTACAGACAGGGTTGGGTTAAAGTTGTAGCTGCACCAGGGTCTGCAGAGAGAGGGGCAAGAGTTTTTCACTTTTCAGAGCAGAGACGTGTGTATGGCATTGGTCTCTTCTCTCCAGTCTTGCATCTCAATGGAAGGAGAAGACAAAGGTGAACACGAAGAAAAGAGAGAGATAGAGACAGAGAGAGAGAGAGAGAAGGTTTTTGTTGCGAGGTTCTAATTTAAGTTACTGTTCACCTTAGATAGGTGTGACACCAGTCAAATTCCCACTCCACCACAGTAAGTACCTTCCAGACCTTGAGTCCATTAAAAAGACATCTATAACTGCTGATATTTTATTTCCGGGGGGTAGTTCTGTGTTTCTGCACTTTAGACATTCTCTGTAAATCTCTTCCTCACTCCAAGCTCAAGAAACCCCTGAACCACCGCCCCACCCCCCCCCCTGCTGAGTGTGCGGAAGAACACATTGTTTTTAACTCTACAGATGTACCTCCGAAAAATACCCCTTTCAGGAGTGACTGACAGGCATCGGCTGCTGTCACTCACCAGCACAGCCACGGGCCACAGTCTGAACATTTGCCAATTATGCCATACAGCAATGCATTCACCCAGATCAGATATCATGGGAAACAGCAGTCCCTCTCTAACTCTGTTACACACACACACACAGCACACACACACACACACAGGAACACACACACACACACACACACACACTCACTCACTCTCACAGATCGACACAAACACACACAGATCTCACACAGACCACACACAATCCACAAATCGACACAAGCACACACAGATTGACACAAACACTGATACAGAACCATCTTTTTAATTCAGCGATTATAAACTGTCAAGCCCCGTGATATTCCCTTCCTTCCATATTGATTGGACAGTTCCGTAATGATTACATTGATTGCAGGATTACGGAAATGTTTCTTGTGAAAAAGGGGACAAGATTTAAATCAAATGGGATTCACAGGCTAGAATGAAGACAGTGCAAACTGTTTTTTTATAAAGAAAAACTCCTTCACACTCTTTCACAGCGGAACTCAGTTAACCTCCCCTTGTGGTCACCTGTGACTCCTGACTTAACCAGCCTCCCAGACTAAGGGCTACAAGGAGAGAGCGAGATGTCATTCAAGCCCGGACGCAGCCCTAATTGGTGGGGAGGGGCAGAGAAAGGGGAGAAGGGGAGGTGCTCTGCATCTGCGTGGGCCTTTAACACGGCCATTGTTACTCATGTGCCATTCATTCCAAACAAGGGCACTGGGGGTTATCAGTCAAAGTCATGTGAGCACAGGAAATAGACCTGCAGGAAGGAGGCCAGATATTCAATGTAGCCGTCATGCCGGGGGGGAAGGGGGCATCATGGCGATGAAAGACGATGGGGATGGGGAGGGGGCAATAAACAATATGGGCAGCCATGCTCTCCAAAGGGGAATAGGTTGGCCGTGAGTGATACACTTCAGATTTGACACAAAGGGGGAAGAGAGAGAGGGCTTTGCAGTATTGGCAGCTGGTTCCTGTTCCAGGCGCTTGTTAGAGTTGCACCCCTGTGTGCCTAACGTACCCAATGCCTCCTCCCAACATAGAGCGGGAGACTGTTTCTAAACCTGTTAGCATGCACACATATGCATACACCCACACGGATAGCATGCACACATATGCATACACCCACATGGATAGCATGCACACATATGCATACACCCACATGGTTAGCATGCACACATATACATACACCCACACGGTTAGCATGCACACATATACATACACACACACGGTTAGCATGCACACATATACATACACCCACACAGTTAGCATGCACACATATACATACACCCACACGGTTAGCATGCACACATATACATACACCCACACGGTTAGCATGCACACATATACATACACACACACACGGTTAGCATGCACACATATACATACACACACACGGTTAGCATGCACACATATACATACACACACACACGGTTAGCATGCACACATATACATACACACACACGGTTAGCATGCACACATATGCATACACACACACGGTTAGCATGCACACATATACATACACACACACACGGTTAGCATGCACACATATACATACACACAGACGGTTAGCATGCACACATATACATACACCCACACGGATAGCATGCACACATATACATACACACACACGGTTAGCATGCACACATATGCATACACCCACACGGTTAGCATGCACACATATGCATACACCCACACGGTTAGCATGCACACATATACATACACACACACACGGTTAGCATGCACACATATGCATACACACACACACGGTTAGCATGCACACATATGCATACACCCACACGGTTAGCATGCACACATATACATACACACACACACGGTTAGCATGCACACATATACATACACACACACACGGTTAGCATGCACACATATACATACACACACACGGTTAGCATGCACACATATACATACACACACACACGGTTAGCATGCACATATATACATACACACACACGGTTAGCATGCACACATATACATACACACACACACGGTTAGCATGCACACATATACATACACACACACGGTTAGCATGCACACATATACATACACCCACACGGATAGCATGCACACATATACATACACACACACGGTTAGCATGCACACATATACATACACCCACACGGTTAGCATGCACAAATATGCATACACCCACACGGATAGCATGCACAAATATGCATACACCCACACGGATAGCATGCACACATATACATACACACACACGGATAGCATGCACACATACACATACACCCACACGGATAGCATGCACACATATACATACACACACACGGATAGCATGCACACATATACATACACCCACACGGTTAGCATGCACAAATATGCATACACCCACACGGATAGCATGCACACATATACATACACACACACGGTTAGCATGCACACATATACATACACACACACGGTTAGCATGCACACATATACATACACACACACGGTTAGCATGCACACATATGCATACACCCACACGGATAGCATGCACACATATACATACACACACACGGATAGCATGCACACATATACATACACACACACGGTTAGCATGCACACATATACATACACCCACACGGATAGCATGCACACATATGCATACACCCACACGGATAGCATGCACACATATACATACACACACACGGTTAGCATGCACACATATACATACACCCACACGGATAGCATGCACACATATACATACACCCACACGGATAGCATGCACACATATACATACACCCACACGGTTAGCATGCACACATATACATACACACACACGGATAGCATGCACACATATACATACACACACACGGTTAGCATGCACACATATACATACACCCACACGGATAGCATGCACACATATGCATACACCCACACGGATAGCATGCACACATATACATACACACACACGGTTAGCATGCACACATATACATACACCCACACGGATAGCATGCACACATATACATACACCCACACGGATAGCATGCACACATATACATACACCCACACGGTTAGCATGCACACATATACATACACACACACGGATAGCATGCACACATATACATACACACACACGGTTAGCATGCACACATATACATACACCCACACGGATAGCATGCACACATATGCATACACCCACACGGATAGCATGCACACATATACATACACACACACGGTTAGCATGCACACATATGCATACACCCACACGGATAGCATGCACACATATACATACACCCACACGGTTAGCATGCACACATATACATAAACCCACACGGTTAGCATGCACACATATACATATACACACACGGATAGCATGCACACATATACATACACCCACACGGATAGCATGCACACATATGCATACACCCACACGGATAGCATGCACACATATACATACACACACACGGTTAGCATGCACACATATACATACACCCACACGGATAGCATGCACACATATACATACACCCACACGGATAGCATGCACACATATACATACACCCACACGGATAGCATGCACACATATACATACACCCACACGGATAGCATGCACACATATACATACACCCACACGGATAGCATGCACACATATGCATACACCCACACGGATAGCATGCACACATATACATACACCCACACGGATAGCATGCACACATATGCATACACCCACACGGATAGCATGCACACATATACATACACCCACACGGATAGCATGCACACATATACATACACCCACACGGATAGCATGCACACATATACATACACCCACACGGATAGCATGCACACATATACATACACACACACGGATAGCATGCACACATATACACACACACACACGGTTAGCATGCACACATATACATACACCCACACGGATAGCATGCACACATATGCATACACCCACATGGATAGCATGCACACATATACATACACCCACACGGATAGCATGCACACATACATACACACACACGGATAGCATGCACACATATACATACACACACACGGTTAGCATGCACACATATACATACACACACACGGTTAGCATGCACACATATACATACACCCACACGGTTAGCATGCACACATATACATACACCCACACGGATAGCATGCACACATATACATACACACACACGGATAGCATGCACACATATACATACACCCACACGGTTAGCATGCACACATATACATACACCCACACGGTTAGCATGCACACATATACATACACCCACACGGTTAGCATGCACACATATACATACACCCACACGAATAGCATGCACACATATACATACACACACACGGTTAGCATGCACACATATGCATACACCCACACGGATAGCATGCACACATATGCATACACACACACGGTTAGCATGCACACATATACATACACCCACATGGTTAGCATGCACACATATACATACACCCACACGGATAGCATGCACACATACATACACACACACGGATAGCATGCACACATATACATACACCCACACGGTTAGCATGCACACATATACATACACACACACGGTTAGCATGCACACATATACATACACCCACACGGTTAGCATGCACACATATACATACACCCACACGGATAGCATGCACACATATACATACACACACACGGATAGCATGCACACATATACATACACACACACGGATAGCATGCACACATATACATACACACACACGGATAGCATGCACACATATACATACACACACACGGATAGCATGCACACATATACATACACCCACACGGATAGCATGCACACATATACATACACCCACACGGATAGCATGCACACATATACATACACACATATGCATACACCCACACGGTTAGCATGCACACATATACATACACACACACGGTTAGCATGCACACATATACATACACCCACACGGTTAGCATGCACACATATACATACACACACACGGATAGCATGCACACATATACATACACCCACACGGATAGCATGCACACATATACATACACCCACACGGATAGCATGCACACATATACATACACCCACACGGTTAGCATGCACACATATACATACACCCACACGGATAGCATGCACACATATACATACACCCACACGGATAGCATGCACATACATACACACACACGGTTAGCATGCACACATATGCATACACCCACACGGATAGCATGCACACATATACATACACACACACGGTTAGCATGCACACATATACATACACACACACGGTTAGCATGCACACATATACATACACCCACACGGATAGCATGCACACATATACATACACACACACGGTTAGCACAGATATGTACATACCACACGGTTAGCATACACACATATACAAGTCATACACCCACACGGTTAGCATGCACACATATACATACACCCACACGGATAGCATGCACACATATACATATACATACACACACACACACACGGTTAGCATGCACACATATACATATACATACACACACACACGGTTAGCATGCACACATATACATACACACACGGTTAGCATGCACACATATACATATACACACATGGTTAGCATGCACACATATACATACACACAGACAGTTAGCATGCACACATATACATACACACACACGGTTAGCATGCACACATATACATACACCCACACGGATAGCATGCACACATATACATACACACACACGGTTAGCACAGATATGTACATACCACACGGTTAGCATACACACATATACATACACACACACGGTTAGCATGCACACATATACATACACCCACACGGTTAGCATGCACACATATACATACACCCACACGGTTAGCATGCACACATACATACACCCACACGGTTAGCAAGCACACATATACATACACACACACGGTTAACATGCACACATATACATACACACACACGGTTAGCATGCACACATATACATACACACACACACGGTTAGCATGCACACATATACATACACACACACATGGTTAGCATGCACACATACGTACACACACACACGGTTAGCATGCACACATATACATACACACACACACGGTTAGCATGCACACATATACATACACACA
>CM056380.1:60363788-60656808 GCA_029718625.1 Synaphobranchus kaupii
GGAGGTGGTGAAGTTGGTGATCTTCACCCCGCGGTAGTTCTTAGTCACCTCCCTACACCAGGCCAACAGGGACTGACTGGCATTGGGCTTCCCACCCAACACTGGGCTAGGAATTGGACTGGGCTGGAGAGGAGAGAGAGACAGGAGAGTATAATTAATTATTATTTTATTATACTCAAAACAACTCACAGAAAGAGTTAATGAGGAAATAAACGCAAACTGATAACTGCTGATTTGTGTTACTCTGTTGGTGGCCGTTATAGGGAGGAATCCAGGTCAGTGACTGGGCACTGTATTGGGTGGGATCCAGCACAGGAAATAGTCAGTGTATTGGGAGGGATTCAGGGCAGTGATTAGTTGCTGTATTGGGAGGGATCCAGGGCAATGACTTGATCAGTGTATTGGGAGAGATCCAGGGCAGTGATTGGTCACTGTATTGGGAGGGATTCAGGACAGTGATTGATCACTGTATAGGGAGAGTTCTAGTGCAGTGATTTGTCATTGTATTGGGAGAGATCCAGGGCTGTGACTGGTCACTGTATTGGGGGTGGGGGGGGGGGGGGGGGGGGTCTAGTGAACACTAGCTTTCAGTAACACACAGAGAATGTAAGCATTTCCCAATAAAGGGTCTTGCTAAAAAAACAGATTCTCATTGTGGATAATGTAAAAATGATTAATTACAAGACTCACTGAGGCCTTATCAAGAAAGGGTTTAGTGGACGTGAAAAAAATCCCAGAAAGTTTTTAAACTCTGGAGAGAAAAAAGCACACACAGTTGGCTAGTTTTTCCACGGGGAGACACATATAAATGTATTTAATAAGTACAACCATGCAAATGCACTCTCTTAAACATATGTGCAGGCATGATAACAGAGAGCAGCAACGATCCAAACAAAAAATAATAAAAGGAGAAAAAACAAAAAAAGAAGAAAATCTGAAGTGTAGGACTGATTACCACTAGGCTGTTATCTCCCTCCATCAAAAGCAAAGGGTTACACTGACAGGCCCCTGATAAAGTGGCCAGAGACCAGCTGCCTGGACAGCCAGCATGTTTCCAGCAGCCTAACAGCGCCCCCCTTTGGCCGCTTTGGGTCACTGCCTCAGAGGAGGGGGATAAATTGAAAGAGGAAGTCGCAGAGAGAGGGTCATTACCATGACGATGTTACTCTCTCTGGGAATCAAAGGCCAATCACGCAGCTTACTCAGTACAAACAAACAGGCCAGCGGACGCACGGGTCTGAAAGGTGTGTGTGTGTGTGTGTGGCAGGGACAGCCGCAGAGACGACCAAAGACCCCGTTTCCCCTCGGGGAGTTCTTAATCATAACTACCTGCACCTCTGATGAGCCCCACCCCTTTTCAGGTAGTGACGACTTGTACAGGTGCATTTTGGGTGAGGTCTAGCTTCTAATACACCCTAGTAAGACCCAGGCCAAAGCCTTCATACATGAGGAGTCAATCCATAATAATCATAATTCAATCCATAAGACCCGACAGCCACGACCAGCACCAGTATCAAACACTGAAGACTGGCCCACTTCTCCTCCTGCCATTTGCATTTTACTCTCCCTGACAGAATGAATGCGGAAACAACTAATAAAGAGGCTGAGGACGCGCTCGGCTGCTAACAGGAACTGTGACGGATCAAAGAGACTGAAGTGCACTTTCAATGACAGATCATAAGCTTTAAATGATTCTCCCTCCTCAGGGTCTCAGAGGGGGACAGGAGAGACAGGGGCAGCTCGAGGGGGTAATACTCGGCTGCTTCCAAAAAGGACCTTCACCTCCGCGGCATCACCATTTAACACACATTACGCCATTAACAGCCAAAACCTGAACGCTGACCGCAAAATAGGACCGATATGACAACTGTTTAGAGCACATTTGAGGAAAATAATAATAAAAATATGCAGAAATAATTATTTGAAGTGTATAATAACACAATGCTCCCTTCCCCCCAAAAGACGGTGTTCTGTTTACGTACCATCTCTCTATACAGATTATCTGTTTTTCTTTATCATTTTATCCGCGAGTCGTAAAACGGTTGACATCTCTATGAAGGTCAACTCTGCGCACGTAAGATGACCTCATCAAAGTAGTGTTTATGGATCACTGGGCTGAGGCCTCAATTTTACTATTAAATTATGTTAAAGTCATTTTTTTTATTGAAGGGCCCCAAATCCAATAAAGCATCACGGATGAAATACAGTCTGTGGGCCCCGCAGTGTGGGAGGGAGGGGAGAGAGGCCCAATTTAGCACAACAAGCACCGCTACACATACCACACAACACAAACAGCTACACAATACCACACAACACAGCTACACAATACAACACAACACCGCTACACATACAACACAGCTGCACAATACTACACAGCACAGCTAAACAATATTACACAACACAGCACAGCTACACAATATCACACAACACAACACAGCTACACAACACAGAGATGCACAATACCACAAAGTGCAGCACAAGGAAGCAGTAGATAACAATAGATAATACCACATAAAACAACACAGACCCACACAATACCACACACAACAGCACAGCTACACAATACCACACAAGGCTACACAGGGAAGAACAGAGCTACACAACACCACACAATGCTACTCAACACAGCAAAGAGCCCATCAATGCAATGCATGGGAGGAAGACACAATGCACTGCAACAGGGATAAATGCTGTACACAGGACACAGAAACACAACACAGTGCCCAGCAGCACAGCATACTACACAAAAACACACACAAACAAAAACAGTGTACAGCACAAACCACCCCATAAAAGCAAAACAGCAGTAAACAGCACAGCACACAGCAACACAAAATAAGACACTGAGCACACAGCACTGTTTTCAAATCCAGAATAAACAGCAGGCTACCTTCGGCAGTCTTTTCTTTCAAGTGATCTTAAAAGTAGCTGTCTAATTTTACTTATATAATTACCTGGGATTACCGGGCAGGTGCTATTAAAGCAATTAGAGAACAACACACTTTCAACTGCAAATGCACTTTAGGCAACCTTGACTTGTCAGCAATTGCTGGCTTCACTGGCTCTTGAGCGTGGAAAAAAAAAAAGACCCACAGATGTTTAACCCTTTCCTCAACCAGACCACGCTGCACAGAAAGGACATTTCATTATTCGGCCTCCATTAGGGATGAATGTGCCAATTCCACTTCAGTCGCGTCCTGCCTGTGAACCCAGTCAATGCCGGCGACTTCCTCTAATAGCTTTCGGTTCAAGTATTAATGTGTTCTATTTTTGCGACTATAATTAGTGTTACAGTTTAAAATATTTCAGCGCTGGTTCGAGATGAACGCCTTTTCGGTCCAAAGTGACCCACGCAGACTTCTCTTAGAACGTGAGTCTTCTGAGTAATTTCACACGCCGCAACTGTTTACTTATCAAATGATTCGATGTCTTGCCCAGAGGAAAGGAATAAAAAATAAAAAATAAGAGCGGCATGTTATTCTGCTTGGAGCAAGGATTAGCACAACCCCTGACACTGCCCATAACATAACACATTCAAATACAGGGATATTTATTATTATCCCTGACACACAGAAAATGACAATTACACAGAGCATGTCAAAACTGGCCAAAAATAGCATGATCTTAGAGAATGTATTATTGGGGGTGATGACCCAGTGTCAACAACACACGTCCCGGGGATGGAAGAGGAAACCTGTGGATGACTGTGGCAGCCATCCTTCTGGTCTGGCACACACACATACGTGCACACACACACACACACACACACACACACACACACACACACACACACACACACACACACACACACACACTCTACATTCATCATACACACCCGCATGCTCACGCACAGACCTACACAAACATGCACACACTCACACACACTCACACACACACACACGTGTACATATTCTAAACACACATACTCTACATGCAGCCCCACAAACACGCACAGACCCACACACACACACATAGTCTATTTGCGAACACATAAACACACTTGCACACACAACTGCAACCACAAACACACGTGCGCTTGCATACACACACAGAATTGGACCGGCTTCACTGGCTCTACAGCTGCGATTTTGCATGTTCCTCTATAAGGGAACGTGCACCGGAACACTGGAGACAGAACACACAGGCGCGATAAACACGACCAGCAGACAAAAGCTCCCCGCCCTCTGCACTTTCCAACCAATCCGATCAAGCAAATCTGGCGGTTAATGTGGCCCCTCCCCGGGAGGAGCCCTGGCCCCTTCCCCAGCCTGTCATCTGTGGCGCCTGCACCCTGCCCGCGCAGGACACCCCCGACCGCGGCCACCGCCGAGCCCCCGCCCGGCGCACCACTTCACAGGGCCCCTTCAAAGGGCCCCGCAGGGGCCGAGCTTTCAACCTGCCAAAGGTTACAGCAGCGGTGATTTCTGCTGGCATTAAGGCCGGCTCCGGTCCCTACCCAACCTTTTACCCACGCGCCTCTACCCGCCATCTTGCGCAGTTACCGCCATGCCACGGTGAGTACGGGTGGCCGTTAAAAAAATTACAACCTGCTGGTTTTTGGCGACTACACAGACGCTGCTGTGGGCACGTCGTTAGGTTAGCTCCATGGGCTTTCCCCTGGGTTTCAGCATTTGTTTTTCAGCAGATAACAACACCACAATGCCTAGCAGGCCCAGTCTCTCAACACGGCCTGTGTTTTAACTGCAGGGCAAACGAGCGCGTGTAAACCAACGTGACCTGGAAAACGGGCTGAATTAAATCACAAAACAGAGGAAAGAAGAGAATCTAAAGAGCTCAAAAACAACACTAATGTCATGAAGTGGTGTCACGGGGTGTCAGATTTGAGGAGGTGTTGAATCTCTTACTCTTTTAAAAACTTGTAATCCTTTCGCTCAGCTCCGGGCGAGACAATCGGCAACACACACACACACACACACACACACACACACACACACACACACACACACACACACACACACACACATACACACATACACACATACACACATACACACATACACACATACACACATACACACACACACACACACACACACACACACACACACACACACACACACACACACACACAGACACAGACACACACAGACACAGACACACACACACACACACACACACACACACACACACACACACACACAGACACAGACACACACACACACACACACACACACACACACACACACACACACACACACATACACACATACACACATACACACATACACACATACACACATACACACATACACACATACACACACACACACACACACACACACACACACACACACACACACACACACACACACAGACACACACACACACACACACACACACACACACACACACACAATGCCTTGCGTAACACAGTTTAAACGAGGAAACTCCAATGCATGCTTGTGCAGATTTCTGCAATTTCCCTTTTTATCCATCTGGGCCAATGACTTCAGGCAAAAGAAACAACTGTCATACAAACTGCAACATGATGTAGAGAGAAGCTTCTTTTTTTGAATGCCCCTCCTAAGAGGAACATGGAGGGAGGCGGTAAGAAACTGCACTGAGCAGCAAGGGACCGTTTCCATTTCTGATGAAAACAGAAAGGCAGGGGCAAGATAAGCTGGAAACTACTACTACTACTTCCTATTGTTTTTTTGTTGTGTTTTATTATGCATGTCGACCAAATGGTTTTCACATGCCATAAAACAAGGCATAAACCAGACATGTACATGGGTAACCCAACTAAGTATAAATATTACAAATTTTTTCTGCTACTAGTGGGAAGTATGTTGACACTCTGTGCAGATATGCGTATAATCACAATTCATGAGGCATTGGATCATCAATAATAAACACTTTTTTATTATTGATGATCCAATGGGCTGCGCTTGGCTGTCAGACTATAGGGCCCTAAGAAAAGCTACATCCTCTATGTCTGCTGTACTCTTACCAGCAAGGTCACAATAATTAAACAGTGCCTTTAATTAAACCGCTAATTCTCTCACCTGACCGTGTACACCTAATAGTCCAGCGCTTAGGTCGCCGTGACGCAAAACCCAGGCCAGGGAACTGGGCTGGAGAAGAGAGCTTGGAACCCTGGGAAACCCCATAGGGCAACAGGGCTTTCATTTAAAAAAAGAATACAATCACATTACCACTGTAATTATGCACACCCTTCTCAAACGTTAGAAATCAGGGCTTATACTGGTCTCCTTCTGTTAACGCTACCACATAACAATCTCTATCAGGGTAATTATGGCAAATGCAGTGTCTAAGGCTAAATAGCCGAGTGCCTTCGACAATCCACACTGGATGGCTACAGAAGAATAAGAAGGGAATTCGCTTTTTGTTCTGCAAAATGTTTAAGTATTTTTGCTTCATGCAACAAGCTCATCAGCAGGCCTGTTTGTTTAACAAACCAGAAAAGCTACTGCTCTATACCAGCTGAAAAGGAAGGCGTTTGGATTTGGCACTTTCAGACTTACGCAAAAGATAACAGCATGACTAAATGACACTTTGGGGCCCATTCAATGAGGAAAGCCAAATTAAGGAGGGAAAAAAGACACCTCCAAAAACAAATTTAAAAAAGGAATACATTTAGAAGATCCGAAATCCTACCATTCGGTCTCCATGTAAAAGAGCATTATAATAACATGTAAGCTATAGCTTTAGCGTGTCGTGAGAGGCGCCCCAAGACCGATAGAAAGCATTTCCTACACTCGCTCCTATGAATTAGTTCACATGCAGCGCATTATGGAGGCAGTGGAGACGGGCGCAAGCAATGTGCCAACATCTGTGCTGCTTTCAAACGTCGGCTGCTGCTGCGGCTGCACAGAAAACACACCAACAAACAAACAAACAAACAAACAAACAAAAAAACAAAAAACCCTGCCATTCATGCATGACTACCACACATCAACCACAAAGAAAACACTTTCTATGAACAAATTATTTTGTTATACACGTACACACACACACACACACACACACACACACACACACACACACACACACACACACACACACACACACACACACACACACACACACACACACACACACACACACACACACACACACACACATACAGAGTCTGCCTCCCCAACCCCCGCCCCCAACCCCCCCCCCCCCCCCGATGTCCCCTCCCTCTGAAGTCATTAAAAAATGAAAAGGAGGGTTTAAGAGCAAAGAGCCTCCAAAATCTGTAAGGCCTTAATCTCCTTTAACTGCTGCCTTCAACAAACAAATTAGGGGTGTCCAGGTTCACCGATCTGCCCGATAGAGCGTCTGTTTATCAATTAATCAGGGCTTCACCAGAAAAACTCATTAAGGAGGTACTTCTGAAATCATGTTCCACAAGAAAATCACCGCACGGCCAGGACACCCCGCCGGTCTGATTTTAGCATTGTCCAGACTCAAACTCATACATGATGAGAAAGGAGATAGCCAAAGCAATTAAAATTAAAATAATTACAAAGTCACCCCTCTAACAAAGTGCTTGATCAAAATGAGCGGGCGTCGATAAGTGGGCGAGCTGGCAGAGCGAGTGCGAAGAGGTGATCGATGGGTACTGAAAGGCGCAACTGAGCCCGGCGAGTTCCGCGCCGAATCAAAAGCCATCGCCTTCAGTGGAGATGAGAGGAAGAGGTGCTCTCTGCCTAATGAAAAAGCCGCTCCCTCACTCCAAAGGGGAAAGGAGAGAGAGAGAGAGAGAGAGAGAGAATGAGATCCCCCCACATGAGATCCCAGGTGGGTGCTACACATTGGTGGTGGTAGAGGTGAGTTTCCCCCTCGTCACTGTAAGCGCTTTGAGTGTCGTGAAAGGCGCTATATAAATGCAAGGTATTATTATTATTATTAGATCTCCTCCCGACAAAAACAAACTTTGAAAGGCTTACAAATTCCTCTCCCAGAACTGTTTGCCTGTTGGAAAACATCACCGGTCCATAGTCAGTGCCCACTGTGGCCCACAGCCTCACAGGGTGAGCCGTGATTGGCCACAGCATCTCCCTGGGAAGGAGGGATTTGGTTGGCCGGGACGACCAGCCCTGCTGGCCAATTGGGTGCCTGCGGTTCACTTTTTCAAGCTGCAAAGCCCCGACTTAAGTCCGTACAAGCTCAACTTGTGGACTGCGAGATGCCACTTCCCAACTATCTGTCATCCTACTTTTCAAAAGTTTCAGTTGTTGCTGTTTAAGAAATGCAACTACACTCAAAATAACTGCATTTTGTTGCAACCCAATGGGTAGGTGATGATTTGACGCCAATGTAAATTTTATGGCTAAACAGCTTTAAAAAAAAAGAAAAAGATTCTCAAGACCCAGCGAAAGCAATTGTTCTCAATGCGGTGAACTGCCCCACATCTTGGAATTGAATCCTGACTGCCAGTTTCTGGTGGTTTAAAAAAATAAAAAAAAAAATAAAAAAAAAGTCTTGTAAGCATAAATCTTTTCTTGCCATGTTGTCATTTTAAATAAGGAAATCACAAAAAACAAATGTGCTATAAATTTAGTTGATACATTAAAGGAGCTATATGTAACATTGAGACCAAGCATTAAAATGGGTACTGCACTCCAAATTCAGAATATTGGAGAGTTGTCTCCGCCCGCCCCCTCCTCCCCAGACTCGAAGCTCATGCAGGTTGCCAGGTTGAGGACACTGAACGAACACAAGACGAGCCGAGCGCAACATTATATTTTGAGACGAGCTTATTCTATTTTGACAATGACAAGCGACGACGAGTCCTACACTGTAAGTTGATCAGCTAATGTATACGTTTGCAAATTATAAACCAGCTCATGTGGATTTTTTATAACGCTGTCAATGTTAGCTAGATGCCTGGCTAGCTATGTTTACGGTCACACAGATATAAGCTAACGTTAGTGGTATGTTTAGCTAGTAACTATATACATATATATATATTTAAATCTTTAGCTAGCTAGCTAAATGAAAATGATGTTGAACTTCGCTTAGGCATTCGTAAATCGGGCGGAGACCTCGGATTTATCTAAACTTCCTCGGAGAATAGTGAATCACACAGGCCAAAACAAATACAGACGCTCCGACCCGGAATGGAAATTTCAAAGGAGAACATACTGGCTGTAGCATTGTTGTCGGAGAAGCCAGTATTTCGACTTAGCACGAAAACACCCACACACCCACACACACAAACACCCACGCATACACACACACCCCCACACACACACAGACACCCCCCCCCCCCCCCCCCACACACACACACACACACACACACACACACAGGCCAAATTAAACAGAACTTATAACCCCACACTAATGAGAAAGGAGAGTGGCTTTACAAAAGCAGAATACATTTTCTTTAATTTTATGAGGACTTGACAGAGAGCACTTCCGCCAGACAGAACTGAACCGTATAAGAAGAGCGGCGATGGGGGTTTAAAGGGAGATAGAGCCAGGCTGAAGGAGAGGCAGCTTTACCTTTTTTTCTGGTTATGATCTCCAGCAACAAGAGCAATATTGATCTTGTGGGCGGGCCAGAGAGAGGCTGGCCTCTTCCGAGCACAGGGCCACACACCTGTGGGCCAGGGCAACATAAGCCAAGATTAAGCTAAAGTTACCCCCTCTCTCTCCACCATGTCATTCAAAACCTCTCCAGGCAACCGCACTGAGGACAAAGCTCCTTTTGGGCCACCCTAATAAACACTATTAGCTTGGAGACATCAAACATGAAGGATTATGAGATTTTCAAAATTTGCGGTCCGTGGACTTCCTCACTCAAACAGGTACTCTTTCTGGAGATTACGCTACGATTTGTTTTCATTTTTCTCCTCTTTTTTTTCTTCTTTTTTTGCCTGCCTCTTCATTCTCCTGCTCCAAAAGAACTACAGTAATCCCTGGCAGATAAAACTAAGGACTTACCAAAAGGAAGATTACAAACCGCTTTGTAAACCTTTTATACCAGTCTGCGTGGGGACTGGAGAGCTCTCAAGTGCTTAACTCGTGAACCGCACACATAAAGACTACGAGAGTAGAGACGAGAGCAGTGAAACTGTAACCAGCTCAAAATACCACCGCACTCTGTGCGCGTGCGTGTGTGTGTGTGTGCGCGTCCTCCAGTGTGACATTATTGACACCTACACTGGACATACTCAATATTAGATTGCAGCGTTTTAAAGTGAAATGCAAGTTATCCTCTATAATGTACACTGAAGTAAAATGACATATTGCAAACTGGTACAAACCAAGAATTATCCAGCTTCATCCACACATCTCAAACTCAATACACACACTACCGTACCTGAAACGGCCAGAAGCTAGAACCAAAAGAACATCTCACGGACGCCATATTTTTCAAACCACATGTAGAGCAGTAGTTTTTACAGCTCAGGTGCACAAGTAAGGACACATTTGAAAACATGAGAAAATTTTTGGATTATTTTTGAACCACTGGTGAAATGTCAAACCATGACATTCTCAAGGACAGATGCACTTTGGTATCGGACGGAGGAAAAAGGTTAAGTTATTACTTTTTTTCCTCCATCTCCCCCCCTTCTCAACTTGAACTAACTTGGTGGGTATTTTCTTTTTTATCAAACTGGAAGATTTAAAGGTTAAAAGGCCCAGAGCTGTCAGTGAGGACCCAGCCGACCCCTGGCTGCGCTGACAGCCCCGACCCGCAAAGCCTGCCGCCGACTCCAATTGCCGGGATTTACTGCATCTCCTCTGCGCGGGATACTTTCTGCCCCAATATCCAATATCACTTACAAAACAAAGGAAAGAAGAAAAGGAGAATGGGGGGGGGGGGGGGGGGGGAGAAAAGTTGAACAGTCATGCAGCAACCCCCGAGGATTATTCTCCTAACGTTTCACAGACTACCAAGAAGAAGGCCACGTTACAGCACCCCCCCACCCCCTTCATTATCACATATAGCAGGGTGGACTGGGTCGGCCAACTGACCGTTACCTCAGCCTGCCTGTATGGACCCACTCATACTGTCCACCTAGGGGGGTCCAAGCTGGGCTGAGAGAGACAGGAGAGCGACCGCTCGTCCCTCGCAGAGGACGAGAGCGAGCGGCACGCCGCTCCGCCACCACGTCGCTCAGAATGTAACGCCGGGGGCCACGTTTTCAAGGTAATTTCCTGAGAAAGTGGAGCGGGGACCTGGCGAAGGCCGCGTTCTCATCGGGTCACCGTCCCCCCCCCACACACACGCACACACACACACTCTTGGGGAAGCAGGAACCGCGAGGCTTGACGGAAACCTTCTGCCACCCAATTAAGAAACACTGGAGCCTTTCTGCGAACTCAATTAAATCATGTTCATTTAATGAATTCAATTTACGCAGAGCGCTTTGGAAGAAGGGGGAAAAGAAATTATAAATCACAGAAAACAAAGCGCAGAAATTAAAAGGAACAATGCTGACCCTGACACCCACTCTGTCTTCGCGGGGCTCTTGTAATGTAATTTAATTTGGACTCATTTGATTAATTGAGGACAACACGCGCATTGTCACACTCACACACGCTTTGCGTGGGATACATTTAATGAGATATATGCACAGTGCGGCACTTCTGCAAGCAAAACTTTACTGTAAATAACAATTTTCCTGAAATTTAACAGCGCTTAAAAAGCAGTGATGCAGAAATATATGTTGCATCATAAAAGGCTTGTACGACCGTTTCTTGTACATTGTTCATTTGTACGGTGATAAATCATTCTTAAAGGATCACTGTACACTGTTTTGTGTATTCTATGCAATTAATAAACATGAGGAAAGCAAGTATCCCACAAGGGCAGTGTTTAAGAGCTTAATACAGCACCACTAGATAAATCAACCCTCTTCTCTGAAAAGCAGCTTCAGTGATACAGAGGGCATCACACAGTGGTTGTGTGTGAATATTTGTGCACACAAATACCTCCCAACTAGGAGCCAGCAGTATTTGAACCCTTGAAACAAACCAGGAGGGCAGTAGACCACCTCACAGGAAGTTCTACATGGCGACACATCTACATACAAATCTAAGGGTTTTTTGTGATGCAAACTTCTGAACACCTGGAAAGATCATTCATAAGACAATCCCAGCAGGTGAGTGCAGCCCAGAGCCTGTTCCTACTGAATCAAAGCAAACCAATTCTTCCAGCTTCGCAGTGAGACCTGCATTGTTCATTTAAATGAACCCACAGGAACTTTCTTTTCTGAATTCACAGATGCAAGAAAACAGACCTCTTCCAAACACTGTACTCAATTCTTCACTCCAGAACGCAGAACGATGCGGTACGTCATTTAACAGATATTGGGACGGCTGAAAACACTAAGTCCCTAGCTGGAACTTGAAACACTTTATGCAAACTCACTCACCTGTCAGCAGGGGGTAGTAGTGAGGA
Source organism: Synaphobranchus kaupii (assembly GCA_029718625.1). Classification (NCBI taxonomy): domain Eukaryota; kingdom Metazoa; phylum Chordata; class Actinopteri; order Anguilliformes; family Synaphobranchidae; genus Synaphobranchus; species Synaphobranchus kaupii. The sequence goes on from CM056380.1 coordinate 60,376,174, forward strand.
GTTACGATTGGATACTGTTCCATGACAAGAGTGGCACACTGGCAACCCATAAAGGAGAAAACAGCTAAGACAACAGTACTTGTGGAAATTCGTCTGGGGTCTCCAGAAAATCATGAAGAAGATCACCTCAAGCCGAAAGACCAGGAGAGTGAATGAGCGAGCGCTAAGAAAAGGGCTTGGTCTTCTACACAGCGCTCTCGTCTCCCTGCTTGATGGGGCAGAGACGATTAAGATTAAGGCCAAAACAAACAGCTTCTTGGGGAGGGAATGAAAACACTTGCGAATCTGAAGAGGTCTGTTGGCGCTAACGCCGTGGAGGGATTATGAGGGGAAACATCCCGCTTAAGAAACCAACGCTGAGCTCTCCAGACTGGGGTTCCCGAAGATACTGGGTCCCAGGGGCTGGAATAGGGTAGCTGTCGAGGTGAGGGGTGAGTCAACACAGAGAAGATGGGAAGGAGTCCCGTATCCAGGACAGCATGTTCCTGTGCTGTTCTCATGAAGGAATGGCAGATAACCTTGTCCATTAAAAAAAGACAGGGGGCAGTAGTGAGCTCCTGGGCCAGTTCTGCACTCTGGATTTCCCAGCCAGCGTATAAGAAGCAATCAACATGGTAATCAACACCATGTAATCAACCACATCACCTCGTAACCCAACGCTCGACTGTGGTTCAGAGGGTTTCAAAAGACCCCCGACTTCAGCAATCAGAGGAGAACAATGGAGGAAGGACAGCTCCGAAAGACGGGTGGTGCCAGGCAAAGAGAGCAGAGGCACACACACACCCTGCCTCCCGTCCCGGGGCAAACTGATGGTTCAGCTGCCCTCCTTGGCAAGGAGCCCACGCCCCTTCCAGAGCACCGGGACACTGGGCTGCAGTCAGTGGTCCAGGCCAAACCCCCCTCAGTCATTCCTTACACTCCCCGACAGTGCCAATCTGCTCCTGTCAGCTACAAGGACAGACAAAAAACTGATAAAAAAAGTAACCTAATAAAAATGTTATTAATAAACATTTAACAAGTGCTCCATATACTATATGAACCTCTACCATGGCACTGATTTGATTCCTTTCCTGATGTCTGGCACTAGATGTGCTTTTCTAGCCTTCTGAAAGTTGCTTTGGTAAAAAGCATATAATAAATGCCTACATAGATCCCTTGAACAGAGCTGCCAAAGTAGGCAAAACCATTTTACTTTTTAAACAAAAACAGTAGTATGGGATACGATGCCCTGGTGACATGGAAATATACATATTCGAGCAGGAAGTGACATTTACATATGAATCTATTATTTTTGTGTTAAAGATTATTTAGGAAGTAAATAAAATCAGAAACCAACCAGAAAAATCTATTATTTCCAAAGGAATTTAAATGTTAAATACATTTCAACATACTATAAATACAAAACTCAACCTGACCAAAAAAATATAGCATTTTCCTTTTCTTATTTTGAGGCCCGAGGGATTTAATTACTGCATCAGTATTGAAAATTGTGTTGACGTTTCTTAAGTCTTGGGCCATAATATCTCTATCTCCTACACCATTAAAGTAAACCCTTCAGTAAACCCTGAAGAGAGAAGGGGTTAAGAGACAAACAAATCAACATAAAAATAATCTGTGTAAAAAAAGGATGTTTCACATTAAATAAAAACGAGGGGGAAAAACTATTTATTACATAGGACAATTTTACCTTGCATACCTGCTGGGATGTTAAGTACAGTGCCCTGCCATTTTAAACATTACCATTTCCCATTACATTCCCGGATTACACTTGCCACTATAAAGAAGAAAAATCCCCCCCCCCCCCAACCCCACTTCCTCTGAATGCCTGTTTGGGCTTCTTCAGCCAAACACAAACACAGTCTCCTCATAGAGACAGCCTGATACTGAGCGAGAAGCATCAACAATCCCCACACGTTCAAAGTCGGCAGCATCTGTTACTGCCTGGCCCCGTTGTTGGGAACGTCTCTCGCTTAATCCTTTTTGACTTTATTCATGCAAAGGTCATCTCGAATTCTACCAATGGAAGGTGGGGGCGGCGGCGGCGGGGGCCGGGTCCCCGGCAAACGCGCCTGAGGTACGGACAGTAATCCCCCCGAGCCGGGAGCCGGGGAGGGGAATGAGTGTGTCTGTGCTATCTATCTGGGAGAGGCTCGGCGTGTATGAAAATCCTTTCACAGCTCCGATGTGACGGGAGCCTCTATGCGGGAGCATCTCTCTCTCTCACGCGTCCGATTGTGTGGCAACAGAAAGGGAGAAAACCAGCTTTTCAAGGCGGCGTAAACAAAATCCCCCCTTTTGAGGAGCACAGGTCATAAAGATGAATAAATAACACAGGGAACGGACACGGGGGCCTATAGAACATAGATTCACACTATACACACCGAACATACTGATATGGAAAACGTTTATCTGTGTAAAGAAATCTAATTGACTAAATTAATCAAAGCAGGCCACGTCCTAAAATCACTCTGTGATATCACATTCCAGCATATGCTTCCCACTTCACACAAACTACTTCATATTTTTAGTCGCACAAATATCATTTTTGATACATGACAAGAATGCCATGTTGAAAATCTTCTAAATGCTTAAATGTAATGTCATATATCAATATCATTTAGACAATACATCATTTAGTAATGTATATATGAATTAAATTTGTACATGATAAATACTGGGTTATTTGTTGTGTTGTACCTTTCCCTCCTGACAGACCTGATGCCCCCATCCATCCCACCCCCACCCTACACCAAAACTCCGCACCCCCCCTCCCCCTCCTGCTGCGGGCGACCCATCACAGGCCACTGAGTCAGGGTAATTAAAGCTGTTTAAGACCAGGAGGCCTCCTCATCCAGTTACACACAAGTGCGGCTGGGTGATAAAACCCCCTCGCCATAATTAAATATGGGCTACATTACTGCACCGAAAAATAAAAAGAGCCGCGGAGGGGGAGAAAAGCTGGCCCTTCTGATCACCCCAGCGGAGTTAAGCTGGCTGTGTTTAAAAACCTCGGGCCGCGCCCGGGCCTCCGCGCTGTTCACACCCACTGGGCTGTCTCTCTCGCTGCCTGTGTGGCCAGCACCCGTTTAATTAGATCCACCAACGTGCCGGAAAAATAAATAAATACATGAATAAATAAATAAATACATATATTCAAATAGGCTGAGAGGACCAAGCGAGACGCTCGTGTAGCGAGTTTAAAAAAAAAACCCAGAAGGGCGGAGATCAACCGGCACGTCTCTCCCGGGATCGTTGGGAACTATTCGGATGGGTTTGTGTCGGATTGTTCGGAATGCGTGGATACAAAATACAGTTGGAAATTCTGAGCGAAAAATTGCTTAGCTACACCGGCAAAAAGTTAAAGATAATTTGTAGGCATGCATTTGAAAAACACATTAATTTAGCAGATGCTCTTATCAAGAACTAATAAAAAAAAATACTAGCCATTTATACAGCTGGACACTAACTGAAGAAATTCAGGTTAAGTGACTTTACTGAAGGACACAAAGACAGTGCCCCAGTTGGGAACTGAACCCGCTACCTCTGAGTTACAAGCCCATTTCCCTACACATTATATTACACTGGGACCACATATAACGAGTTCCCTACACATTATATTACACTGAGACCACATATAACGAGTTCCCTGTACATTATATTACACTGGGACCACATATAACGAGTTCCCTGTACATTATATTACACTGGGACCACATATAATAAGTTCCCTGTACATTATATTACACTGGGACCACATATAACAAGTTCCCTGTACATTATATTACACTGGGACCACATATAACAAGTTCCCTGTACATTATATTACACTGGGACCACATACAACAAGTTCCATGTACATTATATTACACTAAGACCACATATAACAAGTTCCCTGTACATTATATTACACATTATAGTTCATTCTAGAGACCGTTTAAGATCCACCACAAGCTGCATTGTGGCAAATATTTAACGCACCATTACAAGGAAACACAACTACTTAGAGACGTCGCATTAGAGACCTTTATAAAATGATACCATTTAGCTATTAAGAACAATATACTGCATATATGCAATAAATACTATGGAATAGAATAGATGACCATAGCATTCCCAATGATCAGTAAGACCAGGGGTTTATTTGAACGGAAATATGCAAAGTGTGCAATATAGAAATGAAAATGAAAAAGTGGTGTGGTCCCCCCTGGGTTAATCCCAGTTCGGGGACCCCTTACCTGGGTCAATGCCAGTTCGGGGACCCCTTACCTGGGTCAATGCCAGTTCGGGGACCCCTTACCTGGGTCAATCCCAGTTCGGGGACCCCTTACCTGGGGCAGGGGTTTAGGTCTCACCTTGGGGGAGGAAGATGGCAGCTCCTTCCCCACCACAGCGGCTACAGCAGCGGGTCCGGTCGTTGCTCTCTCAGGGGTCTTTGGTGCTGGGGGTGCAGGCGCAGTGGCGGGGGGGGCGGGGGCCGTCCTCTTCTGTCTCCTCTCCGCGGCGTGGTCTGGGGAGGGGTGCGAGGGTCCGCTGGGGCTGGAGGTCCTGGGCTCAAAAAAGGGGTTGGACCTGCACGGGACACACCGAACGGGGCCTGGTTTTAGCATAAAGGATCTAAACATGGAGGGAAAGAGGCAGACCGATCGTCCTCACAACGTCCCTCGTCTCACAGCGTACATGCGCACCTCACCAAAGCTTTGAACGTTTTCAGTCCGGATGAGTTTCCAGTTTTCGGCTATTTGTATGTTACCAACAATTAATGACGATGGAGATAGAGACGTGTTGTTTAAACGCCGCTTTCATTTCCTGAGAAGCTTGTCTGGAATGAAACAGGACAGGAAGTCGCCCGGAGGCCAATACAAACGTGCGCAGGCATAACTGCTCACCCCTATCGGGGAGCTATCAAAATCTCTGCTAAACCACAGAATGCATAAAGAATACGTATGAATGGGGCATTGTTATTTATTTATTTACTTATTTATCTATCAGTGACAGTGTACAATTTTAAAAACAATTCATGACACTGTTTTCCATTTGTGTCACGAATGATGCTCTATACAACAGCAAGCATACGTTCCTCAAAACAAGCTTCAGACCCACAGAACACAACCCCCAGCACACCAGCTCAGAAAGGTCATACAAATGACCTTTGAACTCCAGTTGATGGGTGTTGCACACGGCAATTAAAAACGCATACAACATGCTGAACAATTTCACCACACAGGTTTGGCTGCATTTTGGATCGCCCAGCCCAACCTTTTTTTTTTGTTTTTTAGGGGACCGAGCAGCGTTGCTGCTGGTACCCTATTGTTTTTGTTCGGATTCTTTTTTTTCTTTTTTTTTTTTTTCTCCCCTTTCACCTAAAATTCCTGTGAGCTGGTTTGGCCTAGAATCACCAAACTTGGCACGCTTGTTGGGATTGCGAAACACTTGGATCCTCTATATTATAATGCAGATTGAACACCTGGTGGCGCTGTAGTGCATGTGACAAAATTTTGACATTGACACGCCCACTGCCGACGCCCGTTTCACCTAGAGTCACAAAATTTGGTATACAGGTCCCTTTGCTCATTCCAAACAAATTTGCCTTAAGGACCCATAAAGTCCGCCATATTGGATTTTCCGCTAATTAGCATTTTTTGTAAAACACTTAAAATGCTACTCCTCCTACAAGATTTCACCAATTGAGATGAAGCCTGGTAACCACACATCAGACCATGCTTCATAAAATGTATATACAGAATTTTGATATTTTAAAAGATGGCCGAATGACGATCCAATTAATTTCCAGTGGGCGTGGCTTATCACAAAAATGCTAATAATTCCAAAACTATTTGACAGAAAGGTATGAAACTTGGTAGGTCTGTTAAGAGTAACATCAGGACTTGACCTCTGCAGTTTTAACCCAATCGAGCCATGTGGTGGCGCTAGAGTTCCAAATATAAGACAATATTTAAAAATTCACTAAAAATCATTGACACGCCCACTGCCGACGCCCCGTTTTATAAATTTGCCTCAAGAAACCATGAAGTCTGCCATCTTAGATTTTCTGCTAATTAGCATTTTTTGTAAAACACTTAAAATGCTACTCCTCCTACAGAATTTGACCAACTTGCACCAGACCTGTTCGAGGGACTCAACCCGCATCTCTTCATACATGAATTACTTTACTAAGGCCTATGTCAAAACTTGGCTGAATGAGAAGCCAATGAATTGTGCATTGGGCGTGGCTTATCACATAAATCCTAGTACTTCTAAAACCGTTTGATATAAAGTTCTGAAACTTGGTGGGTTGATTGAGAGTTAGATCAAGACTTGAGCCCTGCAGTTTTAACCCAATCAATCCACGTGGTGGCGCTATAGAAATACAAATGTTGGGATGACAGGTATGCCATCCGCCAAGTACACTATCTATCCTTAACAGGCCGTCTACCTACCACACCAACTGTGAAAGTTCCTGTAGCTCAGTGGTTAAGGCATTGGACTGTGCCGTGTAGTAGGTTGGTGGTTCGATCCCCACTTCTTCCCACCATTTCTTTTGAGGCACACAATGTGCACATCATGCTAAGAATGTTCTTTTAACATAAAACAAGTTATTTTTATTGCAAAGGCTAAGAAATTTCACAATATTACCTGTTAACAGTTTGAATTATGAAGTCAGTAAGCCAAAACAATCTGATACCGCAACAACAAAAGTATTATTTGGCCACCGCATTTCTGTTAACCTGCTTTGGCCTAGTGGATACAATCTTGGCTTTCCATGTGTGTGGTCAGTGGTTTGATTCCAGCTTGGTACCAATGGCTAAGTTAATGTTTGGCAAAACTATTGTGCAAATGCTATGCTTCATTTAATGTTGTTTTCACATTAAGAAACACCTATTAACTGTTTCACTTGTACTTAAAAGACGTAATACGCAAGCCCTTACTGGATCGGGTTAAGATACCATCAGCAATGGCAAAAGCCCTGATTAGAAACAAATATTTGTATTTTTGGTCAACCCTGTCTAGAGTTGTCTACCATTTTGCAGTCTGTGTTTGACAAATGCTGCTCATGCCGCTCGGTCCCCGGGAATCGCTGCTTGCAGCTATATTTGTTATTGTTATTGGTTAAAGACTGGGATGCTATGCATGTCTATTGTTGTGATTTTATTGTATTGTATTTATCGCTTGTGTTTTTATGAATTGTGCAGTACGTATGCCGGCCCAATGAACTCTGTTCTGCATTTTAATGTCTGCATTGCATATTTTATTTCTGACTGACAATTGAAGTTCCTTTGGGATAAATAAAGTTATTCTATTCCACTCTAAATCCTGCATGTGCATGCCACCTGTAAAACATTAATACATGATTCCATCATAACTATAATGTAATCATGAATAAAACATTTTCCATGTAAAATGAATTCAAGTGGCCTGTCTGGGTGGTAAGATTACATTTAAAGTGATACTGCAGTCAAAAACCGACTTTTCCCGTTGACAACCTATGTTTTGAGTTAGATTATGATCATACACAACTGTTTATGTCCGAAAATTTTATGTTTAGTAAAAATGGTTTTATCTGAGTTTTTGTGTAGACTTACCAATATGCTGGCTTCCGGGGATTCGTGACGTCACGAAAGCCTTAACATAAAAATGGGTGGACTTGAGGTGGTCCTAGGGGTGGGTCTTGGCTGGGCATGTGGTATAAAAGCAGAGAACGACGATTTTTTTTTTCTTTCTGAGATTGAGACCCTTGTACTGCTAATTACCTAGTTCAAGTTCAAATGCGAATTGCTTTGTATTATTGCTAACGTTAATATTACGACTTATATCGAGCTACAGTTATTCATATACGACGTCTTACTACTTGGTATCTTTAGCTAACTTGCCTGCATTATGCCAAGGAGTCAGAGATGTATTGTTCCTCGGTGCAACGCCACCGGCTCTGCTAGCTTTCATAATCTGCCGAGAGACCCAGCGCTGCTTAGCCAGTGGCTTCAAGCTATCGGTGTAGAGCACGCGGACTTGCCGAAGAAAGCCTAGTGTGCAACGCGCACTTCACACCGGACTGCTACCACAATTTAACTGGCTTTGAGATGGGCTTCTATAAAACTCTGTCGCTGAAGCCAGGTGCCATCCCAACAGTGATGGATGTAATTTTGTAATCATTACATCAGCTAAGTAAAACAGCTAAGTACAATATACCTATTACATTGTATTTGTGACATTGTGTAATTGCACATGTATTTGGCCACTATTATACAGTTGGGCCAAGCATGCCCGACTACGGCACCGCAGTATTAGACAAATCAAGAATAGCTTCATAACTACGCTGACATAACGTTACCTCAGTAACCTCACGGCAACATAGGTTTTCTGGAGGGGACAGGTCCCAACAGGTGGCCACAAGCACACCTGTTGGGACATTAGTTTGTTTCTGTTTACATGCAAGTTATCTGTACAAACTACAACAAAAATGCTTTTGCAAACGGTTGACATTACTGATAGGTAATAGCTAATGTGGGGTTGAATGCAACCTATTGTGTGAGCTATCTTTTATGAATACGTAACGTTAGCTAATAAACGATAGCAATAATACATTTGATGTAGCCCTAGCAAAACCAGTAACCAGTTGGTCAGTAACTTGGACGGAATGTATCGATAAGTTAGGTAATGCAAGGCAGTCTATTGTGTGTGAGTTTAGCCCCGTTTGGTCCAGAGAGAACTGGTAACTTAGCTAGCTAGTTATATTAGCTATATCATTTATGAATAATGTTAGCTAATAAATGATAATTCTCTCCGGACCAAGTGAAGTTATGAGGGCGCTACAACCAGCCATGTTCAATATACTAACGTTACTGTGTGACTGGGTTTTGCTGTGTATTTGAATGTATTCAATAGTAACGTTACTTTAGGCAGACAAACAAGCTAACTTAGCTAGGTAACGTTAGCTTTACCATTCGGTTACATCCCGGGTCTTCTCCTCGCGAAGACGTTGCTCAACTAATACAGCCATTTTATTTAGTTGTGAGGAGAGAGCTGGAAGGGGGCTGAGTCAGTTCACCAAGACACACCCTTTCACTCCTTGACCGTATGAATATTCATAATATGACTACGTGGCATCATCGTCATATGACCACACCTACTCACGAGTTTCAGTTCAAATTGAAGCGGAAAAAAGGGCCTTAGAAAAGCCTCTGCAGTATCTCTTTAACAATGGAGGCCCAAGTTGTCCCCTTAATCAGGGGACAACTGATTAATTTCAACAATTTCCCATAATTCCCGGGCACTCACTCCTCTAGCTCCTCCTCCTGCTGTGCCTGGGCCGTGTGGGCATAGAGGTACTTGCTCATGTCCACAGGTCGTACAGTCTTCCTCTTGTTGGGTTTGGGGGAGGAGTGCCCTGCGCGCCCGTCCCCCCAGCCTCTCTCCGGCTGTGGTTCCTGCTCCAGTTCTGGTTCTGGTTCCGGCTCTGGCTCTGGCTCGGGTTCGTCGAACGGGTTCAGGTACTGTGGGGCCTCGGGCTCAGGTTCGTCGAAGGGGTTCGAGGAGTCCTGATCAAAGACGGGCTCCTCTTCCTTCTCTCTGGCCTGGAAGGAGGGTCTGTACATGGGCTCTGTCATAATGGGGCAAAAAACCCACGAGAGCAGTCCTTATCATATCAAATAAAATGTATTTGTATATTCTGTAACATTTGTCACAATACGCTTTACAATGGACCCTGGCCTAAACCCACACAAGCGCAAGGCTAGGGCAACGGCGGGTTGGAGGAGGTCATAGTGATTGTAAATGCGGTGACTGAAATACGCTGCCAGTCTGGTAAACAACAAACTGCCCTTAAAAAACTTGCAAGAACACCCATCGCTGCCAAAACATTCAATTCTTTCACTTGACATGTCAGTATTCACCCGTTGATTTTTGTTTTAGGACAGCCGATCCAAACAAATGCGAACAAAGGAACATGCTATCGCATAACATAAGCCCGTCTCCCATGAACACCGAACAACATCAAAAGGCTCCACAACCTGATCGTGCTCACATGGTGAAAACGCATTGAACTGTCCATCGATCCATCAACGACCGGGTCATTACATTTCACACCCATGTTAGACAACATGGAGTTATCTTGCTTCACTGGGTGCAGTTGAACTGTTTGTGGGATTCTGGTCTGAACACAGCCAGGCTTTTTTGGAACCCCCACTGGTGTTAAACGAAGCATTAGCAAGCAAAGGTAAAAACTGCTGATTGCACTGTCCTCCCATGTATGAATAATCACCTTAAATTTTTTTTTTGAAATGCTGCCCCCAGAAGGCAGTGATATAGAACTGAGTTCTGCACTTCCGACAGGGCTACTAGAAATTCTGCCCTCACAAGGCAGTGATACAGAACTCAGTTCTGCACTTCTGACAGGGCTACTGCTGGGCTCATCAAATAGTTTCACATGGGGCCCATGAACTGGAAGAGAAATGGAACGTCCAAACCAGACGTGTTCCACCCAGCCTCTAAAACTCTGTATGAACGTATAACTGCACACATATAACGGAGTTCTGAACACATTGCATATTTTTCACAATGTTCTGAACAAATTAACCAGAAACCAATAAGCAGAAAGCAATAAGCGAATATGTTACAATGGTACTTCATTCAAAAGTATTCATTCATCATTAAATTGACAAATCATAGTCGTATAATGACAGTACAGTGGTTAGAGATCTGGGCTTCTAACTTAAAGGATGGAGGTTTTTGAGGTAGAGCACTAAGCACTTGGAAGCAATAGCCTGTTGGCTTGAAAACTCGTGCTTAACACTTAATGTAAAAAAAAAACTGTGTCTATATGCTTTTCTTCTGGAAGACGGTCCACATCAACCGAACTTGATGTTAAGATCAACAGTCAGTCAATCAATCAAGTTTCTGAGGTCAAATATCTATGTATAATGCTGGACCCTTACCTGAAATTTGATAAACATGCGAAAAAGATTAGTAGAACTGTGAAAATCAATCTAAACACATTTAGACTAATCAGAGACTGCCTAACATTTGACGCAGCCAAAATATATATGCATTCAATGATTTTCTCACACTTCAGTTATTGTATTACCTCATGGTCCCAGGCAAGTTCATTAGTGACCAAACCTCTGGAGAGGTTATACAATCGTACAATAAAAACACTGGACAAAAGGCCGCTAAGATCCCACCACTGTCACATTCTGAGAAAACTGAACATGCTAAGTTTTGACAATTATATTGCATTTTCAAATGCTAATCTTATCCGCAAGTGTCTACATGACCAGGCCTCCCAGGCTCTCTGTGACATGGTGCGACCGTTACAGGCCTTTGGATTGTCCACTAGGAGTGCCACCTCAGGGAACTGTAAAGTGTCGTATCGGAAAACCTCCTTTGGTCAGACGGCCTTCTCTATAAAGGGGGCTAACACTTGGAATGCGCTGCCCATTGAGCTCAAAACAGACCAAAATACTCAACATTTCAAAATCAAATTGAAGGAATTTTTAAAAGCCAATCAATTATGTAATCATGTGTAGGTGTACATTGGAGGGAGGGGGGAGGGGGGGTATATATATACTTAATTGCCTGTCTGTTGTACTGCTGCTGTTTCAAAATAAGATTGAATAAGTTCAACAACCCACCACCTAGTTCTAACTCTGTTGACTGTAATGTTTTAATTTTGTAATGTATATGTCATATATCTGTTTTTTTAAAGGTCCTTCTAGGGACGGGCATTGGAAATTAGCAGAAGCTATAAATGCTGTGATGCATTACATTGGATTATTGTTCTACAATTCTCTATGTATACTGCATCTGTCCCTATCAAATAAACTTGAAATGAAATGAATGAAATGTAACACAGACAGACAGAGACGCGCGTGCGCACAAACACTGTATACAGTATATACACAATATAAAATGAAATACCGGCATTAAATACCCCCCCCAATAAATATATCTGAGTGTAAAGAAACTGCAGCATAGAGCATTGTGCATTCTTCTGAAGTGTCCCTATAGCAGAGAAGGGCTTAGAGGACTGAGTTAAACCAGTGGGAAAAGATAAATGGCGTAGTCCATATAGTTCAGATGTGTTATTTATGGTGAGTGCTGCCAAAGTTAGCGGAAACGTGTCTTTACAGCGCAGTGTGTAGCCAGAAGAGCTCACCTTCCTCATCAGGCTCCCCGAACGGGTTGAGTTCGGCAGTGTCGTCGAGGTCCTCGAAGGGGTTGGTGCTCATGCCGGAGGCAACCTGGTCCTCGTCCTCCAGGAAGTTGAGCTTGCTTATGAGCTCTGTGGTGAAGTCATGGTATCCCCAAAGAAAGACACGGAGAGGGGGGGTTACTGCACCCCGACCCACGCGACAGCATGGTGAGAACGCAAGGCTCCTTCACAACCCGTGTGGATGAGGGGGGAAAAAAAACGAACCCAAACAAAACAAAAAATATATAATCTCTGCACTTTGGAGTGAACCGGATTTTCAAATCTCAAGCCTCGTTACCCACAGTTCCCAGCGGTGAAAGAATGTTCAGCAGGTGTTGTCAGCCCGTTATTTTTCCTGGTTTTTCCATCTACAATGTGACTCATACACTGACCGCCCCGTACACCCCCCCTCCCCCTCTCCTCATGAGACCCAGTAGGGACAGCGCTGTGTGCCCCCCCCCCCCCCCCCCTTGGCGTGTTTGTTGGCGGCGTTTTCGGTGAGTGCCACGGAACACGTCGCGTCCCGACAGCGCGTCTCACAGGACAGATAAGAGGTGTTGCGTTCCCCTGCTGCCACTCGCACTGACCCCCACATTCTGGGCCTTATTAGGCCTGCCACGCTGGGGCTGTGACTCGGGGGGTGAGCTGGCACTCAGGGCGAACTTCCCTCTACCTCTGTGTACCGTAACATAACCTGCCAACACAGCCAACCTTTTCCAACAATTCAACTTTGTGACGAAATGTGATAATCGTTGCAAGGACAGTTTGAATAATGTGAGCATGTGTAAGACTGCTCGTCGGTTAGGTTTTGTTTGAATTCGATCCATCATTTTACATATGCCCGAGTCCCGGTTCATTGTGCAAAGTGCAAAATGATTCAATTCAACATTTCCCATTTCAGAAGTGCTGTATTCTTTATCGTAATGGCTCCATTTTTATGCGACTGTGGAACAGCCACAGATGTTCTGGTGTTTTTTATGTTCTAAAACATGCTTTTCTTTTTTTTTTTTTTGGTTGACCCTCCAATGACGTGATGTCAGGTCCGGGGGGACGAGGAAGTGCATTTGTTCGTTTCATTTGTTTTTTGGGGTCGGTTCACTTCAAACAGCAGACAGCCAGAGAGAGGAGAGGAGGGGGGAGGGGTGAGCAACAGAGCTAAGGCCAAAGAAAAAAAGGACGGCGAACAGACAGCACGTTATCTGATGACAAACATTGGGACAGATTTGGGCAACACCACCACAGGACCACACCACACCATGAATTGACAGGAATGGCGGGGGACACCAGGCAGGGTGGGGGGAGGGGGGGTGGGGAGAGGATGAAAGCTCATAGACCTTCAGAAGAACTGGCCGATTTAGCGGACGGCTTATTTGCTTGCTTTAGGCAGTCATCGGGATCCCCATCTAAGCAGCTGAGGGCATTCAACTGGTTTACTATTTCTGCAAATAGAAGCCAGTCGGGGAAAACGGTAAGCAAACCGGAGAACAGGACAGCACACGCCATAGAGCAGCGGTGCCCAATCACGTGGCATGGAGGGCCAAGAGTATGCAGATTTTCATTCCAACCAATCACCAATTAGTTCCCTCCTTTCTGGTCAAAGGGGTGTTAATTAGTAAAATCAGCAGGTGAAGTGACTGGTTGGAATGAAAACCTACATACTCTCGATGGCACACGATTGGGCTCCACTCCCATAGAGTCACAGAGAAAGGGCCCCATCCAATCAGGAGCCATTCCTCAGCTGTGTCACACATGTATTCATCTGGTACACCATTCCAAGCTTTGCGGTTACGGATCAGGCTTCCGCCGCAAAGGCAGTTAGCTCCTCCACACGTCAAGATCCCTCTGAAACTCGGCAGGAAGTTGAGAGCGGACATTAAGAATGCGCAATGCGCATCGCAGGTTATTTTTCCCCCTCTTCCATAGCATGTTTTAAAAAAGATGAAAGCGGCGTGAGCTCGAGCATGCATGGGACAGCTCGAGCGCTCCCACGGGCCGCAGACACATGACAGAAAATGCATGCAGGAGCTGTGCAGAGATTCCGTGCATTCCGAGAACTCAGGTCATGCCAAGCGAAGACGCCTGGGCGCATTTTCCAGCTCGCCGATCCTGGGAGCATGCAGAGTGGAAGCAGAGGAGCTAGAAATGAACCGCAGTGCATTCTCACAAAGGGTTAATTGAGAAAGAGACAGCAAAATATGCAGAGAGAGGGGAAAAACATTTTAAAAAATGATGAAAAGTAGAAAATGAACCAAACAAGCAAAATAAAAATAGCAATAATATATAAGCATGTCACTCAAAAAAAAAATGAATTCAAAAACGCGGTGCTTCCTCAGTCGTGAAATTGATGTCCCTGTGCGAGTCGAGCGGGGATGTTTGATATTTGAGTGCACAGAGAGGCAGCCATGGGTCAGCACAATGGGGCGGAGCTACAAACGCAACACTGCCGGTGCATTCCATTAAAATCCATCATTCAACCAGAAACGGGCAGTAGAAAGCATTCGTACATACATACAGGTTTCCTTTATTCAATCTTGAGACAGCAAACCAGCAAAAGGGTAACCTTGACTCACACAACAATTCAATACAAACCCTGGGGACGAGAGCACCTGTTTTCTAACAAACATGCAGGAAGCGCTTATGTCATTATGATACCTTTTTCCCGTTGAAAATAAAAACTTAAATACTGAAGGAATGAGATTTTGGGATACCTCTATTCAATTGCTGTTGTACAGTCCAACAGCCTCCCCTCTGCAAAGCTAAACCAATGCAATTCTAACTGATTGTGAAATCATCTATTCAGCCTGGCCCTACCCCCTCCTGTCTGATTGGAGGTAGCATTGTGCGGGTGGAGCAGGTTAACTGGAAACCCCTCCCACTCTTTGGGCCTGGGAGCTGGCAGCCAATGAGAGGCGGTGCAGGCCGGAGGGGAGTGTGGGCTCTGGTTGTGCTCCAGCAGAGGCCCACCAGCCTGTGCCCGGCGCTGACAGAGCACCACCAGGACGTGGGCGACCACCACACACCAGCAGTAACCTGGAGAGCAGGGCGTCACCTGGGCTGGGGCCGAGGCCGAGGGCCATGCCTCTGCGGTTTGGGGCCTCCAACTACTTCACTGGCCTTTCAGCCCTCCCATACTGCCTGCACACTTTTAAACTGACAAATCCAGATTTATTCATCTTTAAGGGGCCGGGGAAAAATAGTTTTTCTCCCCCCGAGTTTCTTTTATTCTCTCTGGAAAATATCCTTGTGCAGGTTGTGCTGTGTGACTGCCCATTTTCAAATGCCACTATAAAAAAATGATCGATTGATTGGTTGGTTGATTCTTCTACAAATGGTTTGTATTAATAGGTTTAATTTTACTGCAAACTGAATCTAATCATATAAGATTACCTTATAAAAAATGTAGTACAGGAGAGGACCAACAAGATGGTTTGGGACTTTGGTCAGAGATGGTTGAGCAAAGAGGGTTTGTTTATTTATTTTTACCTTTTCTTTTTTTTTAGTTGAGCATTACAGTCCCTGTAAGCATGCCTGGACTGAACCCAACCCACAGTAAATGGCTTGTCCACTCTTACCTGTGATCTCAGCAGCCTTCTCCTCCTGGTTGACCCGGTTCTCCTCGTCCTCCTCGTTCTCCTCCTCAAAGTCGTCCAGGTTGCCGATGTCGGCTTGCTTCATGCTCATTAGGCTGGCGAGGCTCTGCATGTCTTCATCCCTGAGATGGCCAATCACATCACCCCAGTTTACCACAAGGTGCAAAGCAACACTTTCCCACAGCAACGTTTAAAAAAAATAAATAACCGCATGTGATCAGGGCCGCCTTTCCACTTGTAATTATGACCACGCTCTTCACACAGCTGAAGCACTGGGGATGCATTCGAGCTCCTCTCACTCTAAGGACAAGCACAAACACAGCCAGAGTACATAGGAGTACACCCCGCCTGGAGACAGACACACATCCCCTGGAGACAAGACACACACATGGCCTCACTCGCACTGACTGCACAGATCTGGCCTTGTTGCATTTACATTTAAGGCATATAGCAGATACTCTTATCCAGAGCAATTTAGACAGCTCATATTCTTTAATATAGCTACAACCCACTTACACAACTGGATGTTTAGTAAATAACTGCAATACTACACCTGGGAATCAAGCCTACAACCTCAGGGTTCCAAGCCCAGTTCCCCAACCACTAATGCTACACTGCAACATTTAAACTAAATATCCCCAGAAGCCCCAAAGCAAACCCAGGAGTGGGGTGAGAACATATGGCTGTTAGCAGAAAGGAAGCTAAATGTAATGCAATGCAAATGTGAGAGCAGCCCACTGATGTGGCTCAGAGGGAAGAGCAGGAGATGGCTTCTGTTAGGTAGGAGCTAGCTGCAGTGAACAATGTGTCCTTCATGGGCTCGTTCATGGCATCAAACAGCACACATTCCTGCAGCTGCGGCACAAACGCAGGGAGATAAACAGCGAAGGATTAGCCTTCTCTCCTTCTCTTTGTCACCCCTCCATCTCTCTCTCTCTCTCTCCACCTCTATCGCCTGTGCTGCAGTTTTCAGCCGAAAAGCCGACCTGAACTTGTGTAATGGGGTTTATCCGTGAGCCTCTGACATCATCCCTGAAGATCACGAAGTCGGTTACCGTGACACCGACCTGAGTTCCTAGAATCCTGTTTTTCTGGAGGGGCAAATTACCACTTCAAAACAGTGCACTAATACGTTTTCACACAAACACACATTTTACTAAACCAAACACATCTACGAGGCTAAAATTACCAGAGCGTCATCCATAGGCAACGCCCCAAACTGTGAAGTAAACATTGTGCAATTCAACAACACGCACTCAACAACATTGAGCCGGACACTCACAGGTATGCACACACGCACACGCGCACGCACATGCACACACGCAATAACATTAGACCCCAAAGCAAAGCCGGCACTAACACACCAGAGTCACAGCTATCGCTGAATGCAAGAGGCCAGCAGGGAACAATAGAGGAGAATAAAAGCAGGGGAAGAGAACAATAAAGGGAAGGAGAGAGAGAAGTAGGGGAGGGGAAGAGAGAAAATGGGGACTGCTTAATACAGAGGAATGAACAGAATGCATGGTATGCACCAGGCAGGTTCACTGAAGTGTGTGAGAGAGAGAGAGAGAGAGAGAGAGAGAGAGAGAAAGAGAGAGAGAGAGAGATGTATTATATATGTATGTATCCCTCTCTTACTGACTAACTGAGCACTCCTTGGACACTGAAATAAAATCAGCCTTTAAAAACCAGCAAGGGTCTGCTGTGTGGCTCATCCTGTTAAGGCACTGTTCTAGTGCACGAATGGGACCCACAACATGGTATTAAATCCGGACTGTGCCAGTGCCAACTGTGGCAGCCCTGCAGGGTGACGCACAATTGGCCCAAAGCATCACTCAGGAATGGGAGGGTTTAAATGGGATGATAATGTCTCACTGCTCACCAGCGACCCCTACTGGTCATTTGGGTGCCTACAAGATACCTTCGGAGATGCTTGTCGCTCTCCTGAATCGATAGCAGAGGTTGCGGCAACAAATATGATTCGGTATTCCAAATTTGGGGAGAAAAGAATTATATATATATATTTTTTAAATTATTTTTTTAAAAACCAGCAGAAATATTTGTGAGACTTGTGAATAAACTTACGTGGCCTTTCCCTCTCGCAGAAAAATGCAGGACAGGGAGAACTGGAGAGTGGCTGCGACCACCTTCTTCGACAGCGGCTTGAATTTGAGCTTGACGTCGGTCTGCGTGGGCATGGGGCTGGCGTACTGCTTCATGTTAATGCTGCTGGTGGCCAGAGCCTTCCGCCGCCCGGAGGGAGACTCCTGAAAGGATGACCACACCAGTCAATTGAGATTTCCCACCCCGCTACCACCTCCCAGCAATTCACACGTTAAACAATTAGGACCACCTCCCCTCCATTTCTATTCATAGTGGAAAAAAAGCTTCAGATTTAAAAATTAAATTGAACTAAAGTATTATCCAAGTCCCACCTAAGCCCCTTTGTCAATACACTAGCCGGCAGAACAAATAGGCATAAGATTGTGAGTGCTGGCAGATCTTCTCCACTGCTCAGCTGTGGGTCTATTAGAACTGAGCCTCGGTGATGAGTAGCAACAGCAGCACAAACACACCCATTCAGCCACAGGCCAAATGTGGAAAAGAACTAAAGAAGCTTGTTCTTCTCCACCTTCTTCAACAGACATAATACACGGCCTGTTCTCCTCCACCTTCTTCAACAGGAATAATAAAGAAGCTTGTTCTTCTCCACATTCTTCAACAGACATAATACACGGCCTGTTCTCCTCCACCTTCTTCAACAGACATAATACATGGCCTGTTCTCCTCCAGACTTCATCAGGAACAATAAATAAGCTTGTTCTTCTCCACCTTCTTCAACAGACATAATACATGGCCTGTTCTCCTCCAGACTTCTTCAACAGGAACAATAAAGAAGCTTGTTCTTCTTCACCTTCTTCAACAGACATAATACATGGCCTGTTCTCCTCCAGACTTCTTCAACAGGAATAATAAAGAAGCTTGTTCTTCTCCACATTCTTCAACATACATAATACACGGCCTGTTCTTCTCCACCTTCTTCAACAGACATAATACATGGCCCGTTCTCCTCCAGACTTCTTCAACAGGAACAATAAAGAAGCTTGTTCTCCTCCACCTTCTTCAACAGGAATAATAAAGAGGCCTGTCCTTCTCCAACTTCTTCAACAAGCAATCTAGCCCGGTTCTTCTAGACCACATTCAACAGGAATAATAAGAGGCCTGAATTTCTCTGCCTTTTTCAACAAGCATAACTAAGAGGCCTGTGCCGCTCCACATATTCAACAGGCATTATAAAGAGACCTCTGTTTCTCCAACTTCATCAACAGGAATAATAATAAAAGCCTGTGCTACTCCACCTTCTTCAACAGGCATAATATGGGTATGTTCCTACAACATTTCCAGTATGAGATGGGCCTTTTCCAAAATATATGAATCATTAATATACCTTTAATATATTTTGGTTAATAAACATATTAACCAAAATATATTAAAGGGATGCAGCCACAGAGATATAATGTAGCTTAACTTCTCTCCATCACGTACAGTTTTTGGTTGCATACAACATACAGTATTAAAGTTGTTTCCACTGGTCTTTAGTTACTCTTGAACATTCATAATATATAACGGACTAGCTAAGTAACCTGCTAGTTATCCAAAAGATAAGTTAAATATCAAACTAATACACAACTAGCAGGCATTTAATAAAGTCTACAAGTAAATACATTGTACCAATAGCATGATTAAAACAAGCAAATTGGCAAGTTTTATTGATAAGCATGAGATCAGAAGTAAAGATGGCGACAGTAACATCCACAGAATAGATGATCCCCTGAGCTGAAACAGGCTTGCGGCTCTGACGTGGCAGGAGAAAGACACTAAAGCAGCAAGCGTAGATGAACCTGAAGCACTCCAGCATGTCACTATGCAGGCAGGGCCAGAGGTAAACCTTTAAAAGAATCAGCTATCAGAAATACACACACTAAAGAGGGGGACCCAAACAGAAGATCCGCTCCCCCCACTGATAAATGCTTTCCCATGGCAGGGTTTCAGGGTACTCGGGATGGGGGGGGGGGGGCTGGGGGGGTACCCCGCAGAGTCCTATAACGTCTTACGTGGGAATGGAAGGTGCCGGTAAATGGCGCAGGATGAAAGGAGGTAAAAGGAGAACCCAAGACAAACCGCTAATTAAAAGAAACGAGGCTCCATTCTCATGGTGATGAACTTGACGTTCTGGCACTCGATACGGCTGTCACCCCCCTCCCCTCTGCGGTTAGTCCCCCTAAATGAAGACATACCAGCAAGTTCATTAAAATAAAAAAGCAAAAAATAAAAAGCAACAAAATGCCCACAGCAGTCTTCGTCTGACGAGGGCAAACTTATGTTTTGACTTGCTGAGCATTTGCTTGTGTCTCTCATCTCTGAAAGCCCGGGGAATTCTCAGAAAGGGAAGAAAAGATTCAGTACCAAAGGGAATTACTCAAGTTGCCTTTCCTGTAGTCCTAGCCTTTGTTGTTGTTTTTCTGTGTTGGTGGCAGTATGGCGCGGTGGTTGAGGTGGTTATTTCTTTAACAGACAGGTTGCAGTTTGGACCTCCAGGTGAGGCTCTGCTGTTTCATCTCTGAATGATGTACTTAACCTACATTGCCTCAGTAAACATGTGCTTCTGGTTCAAACTTTGTGAGGACAGTTCTTATTGGTGACCAGGCAAAGGGATAACTTTTGATCAATAATCCAAACCAAAAAATAAATATATTTTAAAAAAATAGGACATTACAAAATGACTAATTTTACTTCCAGTTAGAGGGTGCAGAAACACATTTAATTTAGTGACATAAGCATTGTTTACTCCTTTAGAAAAATGTTATCTCCAAAAAACACTGTTCAAAGGACAAATGGACAGATTTGTGACACATAAAAAGTATAAAAGTATGAGAGGAATTAAGCCATAAAGTAACAGAGCAGATGATCCAAGTTAGTGTGCATTCTGTGGGAAACAGGAGAACCATGGCCTTGCCACTGTCTATTGCACCATGATGGCCTTGCCACTGTCTATTGCACCATGATGGCCTTGCCACTGTCTATTGCACCATGATGGCCTTGCCACTGTCTATTGCACCATGATGGCCTTGCCACTGTCTATTGCACCATGATGGCCTTGCCACTGTCTATTGCACCATGATGGCCTTGCCACTGTCTATTGCACCATGATGGCCTTGCCACTGTCTATTGCACCATGATGGCCTTGCCACTGTCTATTGCACCATGATGGCCTTGCCACTGTCTATTGCACCATGATGGCCTTGCCACTGTCTATTGCACCATGATGGCTTTGCCACTGTCTATTGCACCATGATGGCCTTGCCACTGTCTATTGCACCATGATGGCCTTGCCACTGTCTATTGCACCACGATGGCCTTGCCACTGTCTATTGCACCATGCAGTAAATTCTGCATCACAGATCATAGATTTGCCTTTCACTCTAGCCTTTTACATATGGCAAACATTTCACATGGACTAGGCCGGAGTGCATCAGGGACAGCCTGCTCAATCCCCTCTGATCACATGACAAGTGACATCACCATGAGAGCAGTGTGTGGTCAGTCTGCACCAAAGCCTGACGTGGAGGAAGTGCAGAAGTGAGGAGTGGGATTTAAATCATCAGGATATTAAATTACATGGAAAACCATCTAATCATAATATTAATATCATTAACAATAATTTCCACTGGGGGGGAATTCATTTGGTTCTGTAACAGCACAGGAAGGCACTGTTTTTCCCACAGCTTCAAAATGCATCAGGAATTTGGCCACTCAGTTCCTGTGACACCAGACTTGGTTCATTTTTTTTTCTCCCTTTTCCCATAATTGTTTTTTTTTGGTAAATCAGATTCTCTTTCAAAACTGTGTCCAGAGGAACTGAGGTTCTGCCTTTTCTCGAGTGAAATGCAGTCCTCGCCACGTTCGCCCATCTGTAATCAAGCCCTGAACATCAAGAGAGCGCTCGTGTATAGGCTGAATGTGTGGAATTCAATCACATGGAATTTCGTGTTCTTGGCCCCCGTTTCTCCCAACGCTTTCATTTTGGGATTTTGCCTCTGGGGCATCCTTTTCTGTTCCTGCCATATCTGGCGTTTCTTTTCCTCAGTAGCGCCGCACGCCGCTGAGGCTGAATGAATTTAATGCCAAGGCGCACAGCGGAGAACAAAAACAAACAAAACCCTTCCAATGAGCAGTTTGAAAAAAGAAAAAAATGGCTTCAAAAATCTCGTCTCTCTCTCTCTCTGCATGCAATAAAAAAAAATCTTCAGAGGTTTAAAAAAAATAAATAAATAAAAAGAAAGCTGTGACAACAATGCATGGCGCTTCTGCCTCAGGTTGGAAAGCAAGTGGTTTGGAAAGGATGCACGCGTTGCACACAGCATATATAGATATAACGTGCTCATGCTGGCGTCTGACGTCTCCACACAGCTCCACACCGCGCGCACTGGGGCCTTTATTACCCGAGTGCGGCGGCGTAATCTTATCGCGGCAGATCCAGGCCGATTCCCGCCGATGCGCTATCTGCCCACCACTGCACCGATACCAGACAGCTGCACCTGAGCACCTGGGAGTGCTTCCGCCGCCCCCCCCCCCCCCCCCCCTGCCCCCCCTGCCCCCCTGCCCCCCTGCCCCTCTCATCACCAGCAGGGGCATATAGGGCAGGTATCTCCTGTGGGAAAGAGAGGTGGGGGAAAAAAATACTGCTGGCTGTTTTGATGGAACTTCCGTGGCCCCCGCTATCGGCGCACATCGAAAACCGCGCAATGAAATGAGGTGAACCACTGGAGGATAATCAGAGCAGGCCTGGGAGAAGTGCGCTGGTGCGTTCTAACACCGACCCCCCCGACCCCCTCTCTCTCTCTCTGGATGCTCTATGAGAGCATCAGGAAAGAGAGAAAGATAGAGAGACAGAGAGGGAGATAGAAAAAGGGAGAGGAGAGAGGAGGAGAGGGAGAGACAGAGAGATAGAGAGAGATAGAAAGGGGGGGGGGAGGCGCACCATCAGACAAATTACCAGGCATAACCAGTTGTGCAGAGAGCTACTCCAATAAATGGAAATGATTAAAAAAAAAAGAATGAGAATCAAATGTTCACCGGCGAAGGTGCTTGACATTTGTTGACATTTGAGCCCGTTGAATCCGTCAGAAATATAGCATGTCATCCCACCAGAATACGCCGTACAAAACCCTCCTTATCGTCAAGATTATGCAGTCTTATTATAGAGAGCTAATAGTGCATGTAGATACTTTATGAATGAATTTCAAAATGCATCAAACACTTAAGAAGGATTTAGGTCCTCTCTGAAGGAATACTTAAGAATATGCAAATACCCCGAGAAGAATTAGGTTTAACAGATTTGACTAGCACAAACAATAAATGTGCTCTTTTCCCTGGTTGCCACTGTCAATCAGAATGAGATTAAGGTCCAAGGTTGTGACAATGTGTAAAATGAAAAGGGACAATAAAGCACTTTTAATTTATTACAAGGATATGACTATCAATATTCTCTTATTGTATCTTCAGAATTGCTAAATACCTTGCCGTGCAGGGAGCTGCAGGGTACCAGGGTGGCTGGATGCTGCCCCCTATCAGCCGCTCTGAGTCACCGCAGTTTCCACAAAATAATTTCCCATTTAATCATCTAATGAAATGGATCTCCTTTCATTCCATTTCTGCATTGCTGCAGCTTCAAGAGACAGAATCATTCTTATTAAATTATACTCTTGTGAGGATTCTAATTTAAATAAGACCTGAGAAGCGTCACCTTTCCTCAAAATAACCGATCAAACCCCACTATTTAACAGAAGGACCAAAACTAACAGGAGGGGAAGATGCTCATTCAAATATGACAGGTGATAAGACATGGGTAGGTGAATATCTGAACGCCACGTGGTTATTTCCAAGTCTCAAATCTTCATCGAGAAGGTCCCCCCCCACCCCACCCACAAAATGCTGGACAGCTTACTGAGGGACTGCTCAAATATCACTGAGAGGTACAGGGTACATCTCTCCATCCTCTTCCCGCTGCCAGCGCCAATGACAGCACCCTTCCGGCACCAGGCCCTGAAGAGCATGCCCTCACCAGTTCTCTCACACCCTGGCAATCCCAAAACACTTCATACGTCCTGCTGAGCAAGGAGAGATTTTATAACTGTGGTCTATCCCAGCATGCATTGGGCAAAAGGCAGGAATATCCCCTGGACAGTTCCAAAATCCATTGCAGGGCACATACACCATTCACACACACCATTCTTGCTCGCTCGCTCGCACACACATATGCCTACAAGCAATTTAGAGTACAACTTATTATAGGATTGTTTTAGGAAGTGAGATGACCAATAAGAAGTCGACTAATTACCAGGGAAACTGTAAGGGCAGCAGGAACCCTGGACCAGAGCATCCACACATCATGAAAATGAGATGAAAGGGCCTGGTGCAGATGTCACTGCTTGCGTGCAGACAGCCACGTTAGCCCTGATGCAGAGCGTCCGCCTCCCTCGCCATGCGCGACCGAGACGTGCTCGTTCCGGTTACTCCACACACGCCAGCCTGGCGACCGAGACGTGCTCGTTCCAGTTACTCCACACACGCCAGCCTGGCGACCGAGACGTGCTCGTTCCGGTTACTCCACACACGCCAGCCTGGCGACCGAGACATGCTCGTTCCGGTTACTCCACACACGCCAGCCTGGCGACCGAGACATGCTCGTTCCGGTTACTCCACACACGCCAGCCTGGCGACCGAGACGTGCTCGTTCCAGTTACTCCACACACGCCAGCCTGGCGACCGAGACATGCTCGTTCCGGTTACTCCACACACGCCAGCCTGGCGACCGAGACGTGCTCGTTCCGGTTACTCCACACACGCCAGCCTGGCTTCTTAATCACCGAGCACGATATCACACGCGAGCAGAATTTATTGCCCGTTCGGTCATTAGCATGCATGCCGTTCGGCGGTTCTCCGGGTTAGCAGGGAAACCTGCAGCCGCGCGCCGCCTGGAGAACGACAGCTGTCTCCGTATCGATCCACAGCCGGTCCCTGTCGGGGGTGCGGGGGTCAGGCCCAGAAGGGGGGCCCCCGCAGTACCCCAAAATGCCAGGAAGCCGCCACAGGGCATGGCTTTGTGGCTGCCAGCTATTTCACACCAGCAGATCAATAGCCCGGAACGATTCGTACACGGTTTGTCAAGTCAGAGAGCAGAACAGACGTACAACCATATGTCTGCCCCCGCTACCTTAATTATGATGAAATGTGTCTGCATTTCCAGCTTAAACATCAAAGCGTCCAATCTTTATGACCTGGCAATACGTGACACAGCCCAAGCTTAATTTGATTTCATTCTGCAATTAGAAAACTGCAATATGGTCATCAAGTTGCCTTCATTAAGGAGCTAATTGATAAGCAATAAGCTGAATACTGAGTTGATAGTTGGCTTGTGGACTATAGACTCTCAGAGGGAGAAGAAGCTGCAAAAAGCTAATACTCTCACAAGACTTTCCACAATCGACAATGTCACAGGCCTGTTTTATGGAACCGAGTAGCCAGTCACAGCCAATCACACCCTTAGTAAAGCTGTCAGTCATAATCAATAAATAAAAACAGTGCATGATCACTGCTTTGTAAATGCCTAAGTAGGAGTACATTTCCAAAAATGTTATGATTAGTGTCACTAGGGTTTAAGCTCTTGTATGTTACACAGCAGAGTGACTGAATGAGAGAATGAGAGATAGAGGGAGGGAGAGAAAGAAAGAGCAGGGGAGAGAGAGGGAGAGGGGGAATAATGAATAATGAACGCATGAATGTGACTGCTTCATTACATTCACCTTGCACCTTGCATCCAGGTGTAATTATGCTCACAATTAATACAAAAATAGGGAATCAATTGCATCTATTAAAACAATATTAGATGAATTATTATTTTTAGTAAAATAATAATACTGCATTATTATAATATAGATTACAATATTGGGCGATGTCCCGGTTTAGACGGGCTTTACCGCTTCATTCTCCCGAGTGAGAGTGAAGGAATGAAAACGCAGCGATCTCTCTTACACGGCGCATTCTCAATCGTCCCCGGCAATTGTCTTGTTTTGTGGGGACTAATAAGGCCACATTCAGGAGCTGTGATTGAGTAGTGGGACGGGGACTTGAGGCGCACAATGCCCACACAATGGCTATGACACCAGCGCTCCCCTCTGTCATTATTTTGGCAGGGGTTTCGGTTCTCCTGGGCAGTAGTGGATTGGGGCGCGGGGTTTTTCATGTGTAAATACACAAAAAAGAAAAGGGGGGAAAAAAAGAAAAGAAAAAACGAGAAGGCTTCCACAATGCCAAGCATAATAAGCTGTGAGAAGGAGCACAGCTCTTTCTTTCTCCTTCCCTCACTCCCTTTCTCTCACTCTCTCTCTCTCTCTCTCTCTACCTCAAACAGCGGCTATAATAAAGATTGCACCAGCATAATTCCCTCAGAAGA
The DNA here is from genome assembly GCA_029718625.1 of Synaphobranchus kaupii. Classification (NCBI taxonomy): domain Eukaryota; kingdom Metazoa; phylum Chordata; class Actinopteri; order Anguilliformes; family Synaphobranchidae; genus Synaphobranchus; species Synaphobranchus kaupii. The sequence goes on from CM056380.1 coordinate 60,402,464, forward strand.
GAGTGCCTTCACAATGAGCCATACTCAAATGCAGGCCTATACTGTAAATCTGGGCCATCTCTGAACAAACAAACAAACAAAAAGAACAAGCACAATCAAATCTCTCCTGTGTAGGGTTGCTTGTGTGTGTGTGTGTGTGTGTGTGTGTGTGTGTGTGTGTGTGTGTGTGTGTGTGTGTGTGTGTGTGTGTGTGTGTGTGTGTGTGTGCGTCTGTGTGTGTGTGTGTGTGTGTGTGTGTGTGTGTGTGTGGGGTGTGTGTGCGCGTATGTGTGTGTATGCACATGCCGACCCCCCCCCATTTAAGCCTGTCCAATATTTGTCAGGATATACTGTGTGCAATTTAAGAGAACATGGTCAACACACGGAATACATTGTAATGGATTTCTGGCAGACAGATTTGTATACCATGTTTATAATTACAACTGAAGGTCCTGCAACCTGACATTTCTTCCAACTGACATTCAGGTGAGACGTCTACCTGTTGGCCTGCTGATTGGGGAATGAACACTGTTCTCAGGTATCTCTTACCTGAGGTTAACAGACCAGCATGGAGAGAAAGAGAGGGGGGAAAGGGAGAGAGAGAGAAACCGGGCACCCTTCAAACATCTCTCGCAATGTCTGCTGCACACCACTCCTCACAGCAAGGCTGCACTGTGCACGTGAGCATCTTTTCTGTTGTGGAGCACAATGCATCCTGGGACATGAGTGCAATCACAGAGTCAAGGGCATCCATTACTGTACGGCCTAAACCCACAGCCCACTCCCCTGCCCCATGTCTCCTGCTGAATATCAGAAGTGAGGAAAGAAAGGGGACACACAATTACATACACAAGCGCGGGATTACGCACTTCTAAAGGAAAAGGGAACAAATTACACCACACAGTCAGTCACGGTCTCAATACTTTTCTTTTCTGACAAAAATAATAGTTTTAGGAGAACAGAGCTCTGGTCTGGTTTCTGACCACTCTGTAATGTGAGCAGGCATTGTTTCTGTTGCCGGGCGCTGAAACGGCGACATGGCCCCGCAGGGAGGGAGGTGGGTGGGGGCATCACAGAACGTTCCAAGCCCCATTTCCACATTCAAACAAAAACATCCACGCTTTAACCAAGTTTGAAAGACTCCATCCCCCTCGTTTATGAGACTCAGTATAAGCTATCGTTCCTCGTGCTAGCTTCATTAATCTAGTAATCCTGTTGAAGTGTAACTTCAATGTTGCAAGTCACACAGAACGCTCTTATGTTCCTACGCTGTGGTTTTGTACTTCCTGTATTAACCTCCAATATCGCATGTGACTCTGAAGCCTCAGCATCAGCCCTGCTCATTGTCTAAACCTCTATGTACATGCTTTTATGTAACTCACAGCTGCCTGATGCATACCTGTAACTGTGCTGTTACCATAGTCGACTAACCTACTGAACATATTCACCTACCCAGACAACACGGAGAGCACAAACTATATAGTTTACAAGAGGGTGTGGGGAGGGAGGGAGACAGGGAGACAGGGAAATGAACAATCTTGTAATCTGATGCAGAAAACCGATGTCTCCAAATAGATTGTGAAATACCCTTTTGACCCCAGACAGATACTTGGTGATGCTGGCATGTTGACATAACTCCTGCAGTCCTTTGAGAGACACAGATTCCAGAGATGTGGGTCAGAATAAGCTGGAGGTGACTAAGCACATTGGACTGACAGAGACACAGAGCCATGAGCACGTATCACCTACACCTTACAGCACGTACTTCTAAATACACTGCAGCATCCAGGACTGCTGGAGGCAGACAGAGGCAGAGATATACATGCACACAGGATAATTCAACGGAAGGACTTCCCATCGTGAAAAGTATCCACACCTGAATCAAAGGGGAAATTAATGCAGTTTACTCTGTGTGTGTGTGTGTGTGTGTGTGTGTGTGTGTGTGTGTGTGTGTGTGTGTGTGTGTGTGTGTGTGTGTGTGTGTGTGTGTGTGTCTGTCTGTATATCTAAGCATTTGTGCGTCATTGTGAAGACATGTTCCACATGCAGTATACACCAGGTGACAAACTGTTTGGGGTAACAACTGTACACATTAACACCCCTTTCCTCTTGCCCATCTGTCTATGCCACCGGCTATTACACCATAATGGGGAAAGAACCACTGCTCTGTCTCAGGCTCAGACTGTCTTTCTCTCTCTCCATCTGTCACTAACTCACTCTCTAAAACTTGTTCATTTTTTAGGCCCTTCTTTAATTTCCAAAAAGGCAGGAAATTTCCCCCAATCTCTCTCTTGCATACATGCACCCTGTGGCTCTCTGTCGCTGGGGAGCCTCAAATTTAGCTCAACGGGGACACAAATTCTACCCGTTTCATTAGATTTTCTTTTCAGACACAGTTAATACACACTGAACGCAGGCTATATCGTCATTTTCCATATCACTGCACTGCCTCCCCATTTCAAACAGCTCTATGTAATGAAGTTTTTACCTGATAGCCCTGATCACATGACCACAGGATCAGGTCATTTTCTGGACTCTAACAAACGCCGGACTGGACAAAGAAAAATGACACCGTTGCTGAAAAATGCCACTAAATGGCTTGCTGCATTGCTATGGAGGACAGAGCTGATGAGGCTTGGCCACGCAGGTTTAAAGGTATAATGTCTGGCATGGGAATTCCTGCTCTGTGGTTTTGCTATGGTCTGGTGCAGTCAATAAATATTACAATAGGATCCCAGAAGGACTAACGTTATTGCTGCGGTCATCACTTTTTCCAAAAATGCATTGTGGGAGGCGTAAAGTTACAAAAATAAATAAACAATCAAATAAAACCTCTATCTGTAATAAAGCATCGCAATGCTGACGTGCGGTAACTGCTACTTGGAATTGGAATCGACCCCAAAGATTCAGAGTTCACGGGGGTTCGAGACCGTGATTGGTCAGACCGGGGGGGGGGGGGGGGGGGGTCTGAACTAGATTTTGGTCCCTTTATCAATTTAGGTTTTTCTGAGACCTAGATTCAATTAGGACTCTGCAGGGTCCTGCAGAAGCCATCTCCCACAGATGGAGAGGCCTTGCTCCTCTTTGGCTCAGGGCTTATCAGCCTGTCCAGGGCGTCGTCCTGCTGCCCATTCGCCAGAGCCAAAGGCTCAGAGACCAATCACACTTCTGACGAGAGGACTAATGGGAAAATAAAATTGCCAAGCCCAAAATTCCCTTCCAATTCAATATTCCAGGAGGGGGCCAGGGGGGTGCCAGCTTATTTATCCGTTACAATAACAATAATAATAAAGAAAATCTATAAAATAGATACCCAGATTAGGGCCCTACAGCTCACTTGAGGGTAGGGCCCTTGCTGCATGTAGGGAACTGACCCCAGAGAAAAGCCCTATAAACCAGTCCAGAGAGGAAGCTTCACAGTGTGCAGAGAGAAGGGGGCATAGCCGTTTAATCTCCATTAAGGGTTTCCCTCTCCCTCGTTCTCCTGGCCAGGTACCCATTGGCTGGCTTTCCCACGTGAGACACAGACTACAACTTCTGTACTGATCTTTAATGCATAAAAAATAAAAAATAAAACTAACCTACTAAAAAGCATGATTGTGCCGTATATTCCCCTGCTCTGGCTGCTGAAGCAGTCGCTTTATTTAAAACCCTGCAATGCACATTATGAGTGTAATACCATGAAAATCAGATTGACTAAAACGGGGCTGAGATGACAAATTGAGCTGAGCCACAGGAGCATTTCCTTAAGGAGTCGTACCCTCTCCTGTAGTGATGCACTGATTACACTAATTGTGGGCACATAACTTTACAGGAACCCCTGCGCACTACGGAGGGGCGGTAGCTTGCTTCTAACAAACTGAACACTTGTCACCTGACAAAGATAATTACTGCGCTGAAACCCAGCATCGGTGCACCCCATTAAACAGTACACAGCAATAAAGAAAATTAATGTGGATTAAAAAGGGGGAGAGATTATCTTAAAAGCACAACAATGAACAATGTAAACGAGGGGGAATTACCCAAGGCATCTTGATAAAAAGAAGCTCTTACAGTCTTCCGTATCTTTATCCCTCCCCAACCCCCAACCCCCAACCCCCACCCCCCCCCCCCCCCCCCCCCACCCCACCCTCTTACAGTACAGTATTGCCTCTCAGATATGACCCAATCACATCTTTCATATTTTAATCTCATCGCTACATAAATCAATGCTACTCAAGTAATTAAAACACATAGCTCACGTCAACCCTGGGTCAGTGTCGCGAACGGGAGACGTTTGCTAACGTACGACGGGTAAAACATGTAAAATGACAGTCTAGACTTCCTGACTGGCCCGTTTCTGTTTCTGTAAGCACGCTAGGTCACGTCTGAGGGAAATACACTGGAACATTCTAAATTTTCCAACATTCCACTAGATACCAAACTATGAGGGGCCTCTCCCCATCTCTCCACCCATCCACCCCAGGTCAAGCTTGTGGATAAACACAAGGATTTGAGCAGGTATTGTGAGGACCACAACGTCTCCCTCGCAAGGCGCCTAAAATCAGAGAGAACAATCTAAAGACAGAGCGACAGAAAATAAATGAGTCTTGCTGATAAGCCCCGCCCATTCCCCTAACTGGCGTCAATCTGACCCCTCCGTGACACTGTAAACAGGGCAAGGAGGAAGAGGGCTTACAAACAAGTAGATAACAGGTGACTCTCTCCAACAGGTGATGTCCCAGGGTATCACACACAGATTCACTGATAATTGCATCATTCGGAATGCTTATCCCGTCGAATACAGCCACTGTACTGGGGAATTGAAGGAAACCTCTCAGGGAGATGTGACCTTTGACACCTGTGTGACCCCTGTGACTTTGGTGAGACACAGCTCAATCAGGATGCTGAGAAAGCCACCACAGTTCAGCTCTAACATTTCAATACTGGGTCTCATATCGGCTAGTACTGCCAACTCATCTGATGTTTTTTGAGGGGGGGGGGGGGGGGGGGGGGGGGGTGCGCTGTAGAAACCACAACACACACTAGGGTTCCAACAAATCTCAAATCAAACACATTTTCCATGACATTTCAGTGACTTAAGATTGACATTTTTAAACAACGTTTTTAAATGTTTTTTTTTTTTCTCAAAAAAAGTCAAATTCACAAAAAAATTGAAATACTTTGAAGATGGCATTTTAAGGGAGAAATTCTTTCTTTCAAAATAGATAGGACATACAATTTCAATTACAAACACCAGCCTTAAACACTGCTGTTATTGAACATACTGTACAAGCCAAAGATCAAGGGCTTTTTAACAAAAATCTCTGAACACTCGCATTACAAGACTTGATCCAATATTATGTTATATTATGTTAAACTAATAGGAAATTAAGTTAAGATGGGGGATGGACCCATTTTGCTTGCTGCATAGGAAAGGAATAATTATTGGTAAAAGTTATGTTTAACCCCTTCATAAACACAGGATACAATCACAAGCACATGTTTAGGAGTTTATCAGAGGGCTGCAGTTTCATCAAGATAACTAGTTCATGAAGTATTTATGTACAAATGATTTATACAGATATACCATCAGATTAATGGAGGAATTGCACTGCTTATGTACAGCTTTTGGACAGTAACAGTGGGATTTTCTGTCTTTTAAAAATTTTTTTTAAAACAATCTGAATTGCCTTCTCTCTCCCTAATAAGAAATGATCCTTGTGTTTCTCCAGTCACTCTCCTGCACACACAGGTAAGGAGGCATCGCAATTGAAGCATGTGATACACTCACCATCTGCTCACATTCCATGACTCTCCATGATGATGAAAATATCCTTAAGGATTGTGGGAAACATGATTCATCCACACATCGCCTCCCTGCCCTTCGGTCTCATACTTTCATATTCATAAAGTACTGATAAAAGCACTATAACTTTTCAAACATTTCTGTGACTGCTGGGCTGTCAAAAATCACCATCTGATATTAATGCAAATATACTGTATGTGTAGTGCATGACATCACATATTCCGTGGGCACAACTATAGTCTGTGGCTAAGGGTAGCTGTAACACGAGCCATACAGCAACAGACCTCGTTACAACTGGGTTGTCGCCACGCACGCACGCACGCCAAGATTCACAAGTATTCCCATCCTATCGTAAGAGTTTTTGTCCCATCCTATCGTAAGAGTTTTTGAGGCATTCATTCCCGCTTCTGGTTGGTATTTTACAGGTGGGTTTAAAAAGTGGATTTCTCCTCTTCCAAACCAAGTGCATGTCATAGTCTTCCTGCTCATCTCGTCCTTTTCATCCTTTTAAATCACAGACCACTCATTTCCAACAGAAAAAAAACCCCCAAAGGATCCAATTCAGCCAAAAGAACTGGCACCAGTGACCAGATAAAGCGTCACACTCATTCCTTACAGATTAATTTACTTTTTCTTTTTTTATTTAAAGCGTTGCATCCTTTCAGTAATTTAGAGATCGTTTTACGCTGGACTCTAAAACCTGATACAATCGACACCTCTAATGAACCCTGGGTGTGTGACCAGTGGCTGCTTTTTGGGTCTGAGACAGAGACAGGACAATAGGCCAGGAGGCTTACAATGTGGACACTGACAATGTGGACAGGAGAAAGCTATGCTCCAGCAGTCAGTTAGGGGTTACCAGTCACACGGAAAAATCTTTGTAGCTTTCGACAGAAATGGGGCTCATTCATTCTATATAGGCTAGATTTTGAGTACAAAATCTATGTGACATGATACAGACGTTGCCTTTCATTGGTTTAAAATAGCTTAATTTAGGCCTAATTACCAATTTCAAGCATACATACAGACACAGATAGAGACACCTTAAAACAGTGATATAATTAAACAGCCTTCATTATTACAGGTTGGAAATTATATCCTGTGTGAGGAATCAAACACTGGATTTTGTCCACACAGTAGACCAGACAGAGTATCTTTGCACTCCAACAGTGAGAGTCAGGTAAATTTATAATGGCTCCAGACACAAATGCAGCCAGTCACCCCGATATCTGCTAGCCAGTCAGCGCCATTCACAGCCAGTTCCTTATCACAGCATCTGAGCTTTGCGTCAATGCGAAACACTATTCCAAGACAACCGTAAGGTTTGCAAAACAGGCACCAACATTAACGGCGCATGCCAAAGCTTGGGATTAGAAATGTCACAGATGTTTATTTTGGGGGGAAAAAAAAGAGCTTTGGTGTTGCGTTGTTTCTTTTTCTCTTTCTCAGCCTGGAACATGTGTGGTAGTAACCAGTGACAGGGGTAGACACAGAGGATAAGATGAAAGACAAGGTCAAACGTCTGCCGCTGTTGGGGGGGGGGGGGGGGGAGCTGACTGAACACAAAGCATGAGCCAAAGCGGTTTCCACAGGCCTTATGAGGTGTGTGGGATGCTAGCCAAAATCAGATGGGCAAAAAGGCGAGGAGAGTGGTAAAATATGATCCGATATGTATCCATTGTCCCACGCCGGTAACGTTCGCCCACTCTTCCTCATTAGCTGACCAACATTCACTCACTATGGCGTTTACCCAGAGGGGTCCGATTCCACAAAATTCACCCTGCTTTAGAGCAGTAGGCCTCCTGTCCTGTTCCGTCAGGTACTGTATATTCAAGACTGAAAGAGAGGCGGCCAGGCACACGTACCACACGAAGACGTGCTGCTACAACTTACCCAGACACGTAAGAGTGTCACAACATGACAGGGGGCGCCAGCCCTAAATGGACCGCAATTTACCTTGGCGCCTCGGTCACACCGTCCAACAGGCAAAAGAGCAAAGACATTCAAAGAACAACATTGATGAAGAGGCCATTGATGAAGAGGCCATTGATGAAGAGGCCATCAATGAAGAGGCCAAGAGTGTTTCTTGAGGTACTGTACACAAAAGTGTGAGACAACAAAGTGAAGAATTACAAAAAAGAAAATTAATTAATAAATAAATGAAGAAAGTAAAATAAATTGGGGTCAGCAGACTTCCCATGTGACCGTACGCTGTCTTGGATTAGGGCCTGTAAGCCTATTAGTGTGGTTTGGACAGGGGGACCACCCCGGCTCCCCTGCCAACCCACCCTGACAAGATTAGCCTGTCCCTGGCCCCCTGCCGCCAGGCTCGCCACGCCCATCCACCCCGGCCATCTGGACCTGGCGCTGCCCCAAAACCGCCACTTCGGCTGCGAGTCGCCCTGCTCCTCATGGCTAAAGGGATTTTCTGCGCCCCCAGTTTCATCTCTCTACCCTTCCATCGGCTCAAATGGGCTTACGGGAAGAGAATTACTAGCATCTGTTGCCTTTTTTTTGTAATTAATTACGTTAATTGGCCTCTCTAAACAGAGACAGGTGAGGCTTTAAGAAAGAATGGAATAAAAGAAACACAAAAGGCACGTCTGTGTACCATATTTAATCCTGAATGACCCAATCAGCCAGCGGCTACACCACAGTCACGAGACTCATTTCTGCTTTACAAGCAAAATCACAATACAAGCAAAATACAAGGCAAAATGTGTACGCACGCAAACAATTTAATTATTTCTGATTAATGGCGGTGCATAATCATACTTTAGAAGTTGGCTGATGACTGGCAGAAATGTAACATCAAAGCTCTGAATACTAGCCTATTTATTTCCAGATACAGCACATAATCTCAGACATTACAGGCTCACAGTACACTAGAGAATAGCTCAGTCAAAATGTACTTCCTAAACTGATCACGCCTCCTGTTAAGGACCTGACAGTAAGATAATAAACAAACTGTCAACGACACTCTTGGTAAATATCCAGCGAACAAGACAAACACTATTCCAAGTCATCCACAAACACGAGCAGAGACAAGCACACAAATGCAAAATTAATCCGGACCTCAGACCTCCCGTTCAAACAAGAAAACTTTTTGGCTTTTCAAACTTTCACACCAGCTTTTTTTATGCCCCTCACGCATAACTAATTATATATTCTTGTTTTGGCTTAATTAATAAATTTGTTTTCCCCATGAGGCATTGCGGGACCTTAACCTAGTGGTTAAAATAATGTGTTCTTGAGGGAAGGGCCTGGCTGCCGAGGATGTTGCAGTGGCACAATATTGAAGTGCTGGAGTGGAAATGGGCTTTAATTGATTTGGAAGAGGTCCACAAGTGACAGCAGGTCATCATAGAGGCAACCCCTTTTATTGTTGATCTTCTGAGAATGGGGGAGGGGAAGAGAGAGAGAGAGAGAGAGAGAGAGAGAGATTTCCAGTCCTTCAGAAAAATCAGGCATACGCTGCAGAACTGCAAATCATAAATAATCCGGTAAGTGTTGGCGGCTGATATTTATACACTGGCGACTTGAGGAGAAATGAAAGAGCTGAAGCAGAGGAGGGGAGCAGGCGGCTCAGGCGCCGCAGTACGGGCCCGTCCTCCTCGGGCTGGCGTTTACGGCGGCGGCGCGCCTTTATTAACTGGGTAAATAAGCGCAATGGGGCTCTGAAGGGTATCAGTGATATTCAGCAGCTTTGCGAGACAATGCAAGCATACGCAAGGACGCAACAGCCTCTCCGGCGAAGAGCCTTTGTGTCCCTCAATACCGCCGCTTACGCCTTTCAAAAACCACCAAAAAAGGGGAATAAGGAATTGGCTTGATTTCCCACTTTGGCTAATATGCAAAGGCGTAAAAAAAGTGGGCAGGAGAACTGGGGCTAGCGCACAGCAGCCCAATCTGTAATTCACACGTATGCACAAAGGGGGACCCGCACAATGCACCAAATATAGCCGTTAAGTCTATGACCCCTCCATTTTTAACCTTTTGATAATGCATTTGAATTAGGAGAAGAGGATGGGAAAAGAGAGGAGATGCATGCAATTTCAAGATACTACTGAATAATCATATTCTGTCACAACCTCTTTTTGATTATGCAATTCTTTGCCTCCGTGTTTCTTCTTCTTCTCTTTTTTTTTTGGCAGCAGCCCGAATAGAAAAGGTACCGTTTGACACTGTGCCATTTCAATGACAAAATACAATCTAGCGCTCAAATAATTCTACAGAGGGATTAACATTTCTGAGGTTGAGCCAGAGATTAGGTGTGCGGATCTTAAATTTCATCATCTTCCCGTGGCACAATAGCTTATTCTTCCGTTTTTTCATCTATTCTCTGATGAAGGGTCAGGCCGGCTTACCTCCTCGGCTGCATTCATTTCGTTTCTACATTAACCAGATACCTCGCGGGTCCTCTGCATGCCCAATTCTCAGCTCCTGTCTCACCCTCCAGCCGCACGCTGCCCCCCGGTGGCAGGATTGTTCCACGCGTTCGCTCAGGACGCACAGCTGTGGCTGAGTTTTTTTTTTAGGGGAGGGGGGAGGGGGGGGGGTTTCAGCTGAGCGGAAGGAGAGAGACACTCTGTCCCGCTAAGACAGGTGGTGTCGACTCGTACCTGAGAACGGCTGGGGTGGAGGCGCGGGTTTCTTTTTGTTCTGTTTAGCCTGGCGCCAAAACGCCCGATTGAACTAGTCGACTAATCATAGCCTTCAATCAAATCTTAATTTGTTGAATTGGGCGTTTTAGCGCCGGGCTAGAACAAATGCCTGCGTGCACACCGGACCTTCTCAGATAGGACAGCACACCCCTGCACTAAGACCACAACCTGCACCAGAGAACAGTCAGAATAGCCAGCGAAAACCAACAGCGACTGTGCGTACATAACGGCCTATGCATGTTCGTTACAGCAGCTTCCACAGTACATGGGACATTCCACACTGCTGAGAGCCACTGGCATTTAAGAGGCAGGGTGTTTTTTTGGCCAATTATATCGATGTACGGTGTGCGTATCTCCACAAACGTCTGTCAGTTCAAAGTCTTGTCACTTCATGCATCTCACGATATACTGAGTGCACTTGTCAGCGTGTGAATGAGAGCCTGTATTTTTAGTCTCAGGTTCATAACAACTCTTAACTTAATACAATGATTGTCCCATAATGGTACAATTACACTGATTACACTGACTTTTGCAAACATGCTTATGTAGCACACAAACGTAATTCAGGCGTGGTTATGAAGCATGTCTTTCTCTGCAGCTCTTCCGTGGAAACTGTACCAGATCACAGCCACACTAAAACTACAGTGCTGGGGGGCAAGATGTTCATAACTGCAGAGTTCAAATATTGTTTACGATGTTACACATGTTTACGCGATGACAGTTATGTCACTACGTACATACATGTAATTACATTTTAAAGTACTCCTAGGAATATCCCTTGTCCCAGGTTTGGAAAGTGACTGTCACTCACTTCTCACTTCACCGCAGGCTATGTAGGCTCCATGACTGGGCCAGTCATTACATTATTACACTACTTTTAGTTGTACATGCATTTCATCTGATCTGTGTGTGGAGGTAGGGGGGTTCTAAAGTGTTTTGTCATATTTTTCAGCCTGGAGGGAGTGTTTGTGTTTGCATAACAGCTTTAATCTATTTTGATTTCATGGATTACCTAAATCTGGATCATTGACAACCTATTGCTCCTTAAACCTTAAATTTAAAACAGAAAATGCTAGTCACAAACAGTGCTCATAGAGCTCACTACATTATAAAAACCAGAACTGGCAAAATCAGAGCAGTTGGTGTTAATATGTTCTGTTCACACCTGATGCACACGGACAGCTTAATTTACAGATATACTGCAAAAGAGACACACATATTTGGTTAAAAAAAAAGAGGGCACTGATTAGAAGTGCCACGTTGCCCCCTTTGGAGAAGTGGGGGTACTACAAGCTGATGCTCAGACTGGCTGAGTGACATTCAGTTATCATTATGAGGTCCTGCTGGTGTAGCAGTAATCAGCGCCTGTGCAAATGCTTCAAAGACACAAACAACACTAAATATGCTGTACATAGACATTTTAATCAGACCCGTCAGGGAAGCAGTCAGTTTATAATACTCTCAGGGCATTTTGTAATGTCAAAATACTTCACAACCACTTCAATTAAACAAAGCACATTGTGCACAAACCTGTCGGTGCAGTTTACAGCCTGAAAAACAGCAAGCACTGAGTCTAAGTTACCTAGTTCGTACGTCAATAGCAGGGATTTGGAAAGAGATAAACATTTTGTTCCCAGTGCTAAGCTTGTAAATGGGAGTCAAATTATTTGACCATAGAAGATGCAAAATACACTGAACGAATGAAGCATACAGTCCCCTTGAACACAAAGCACAAAGACAGACATACAAACACATTAACAAACAAGCTCCCACATACACACACATACGCACTTGAATGAGAGTGCATGCGCACACACGTACAGTATATGCAAGCTCAAACATGTGCGTGTTCAGACGCACGCACGCACGCACGCACGCACGCGCGCACGCACGCACGCACACACACACAGGTCAGGGGCCAAGTGGGGACAGTTATGCAGCTTTGATGTAGGCTTCACATGGAGCGAGGATTCTCCCCCAGGGATGCTCCGATCAGGATTTCTGGGACCGAAACCGATTTTCTTTTTTGAGATTGGCCGATACCGATCCCGATTTATTTTATCAGAAAATAAGATATAAGATTTAACGATTATAATGATTTATTGAGAAACCCACTCTAAAAAGTAAAATGAACAGTCCAACAAGATGCATTTCTGAGCTAACAGTAGCAACAAAGCTCTAGAACATTTGAACAGCTTTTAATTCAAGAAAATTAATAAAAGACTCTGAAAGTGGCTGCATATGAAGAGCTTTTAATATATTTTTAGTATGCCAACACCGGTTAAACCGAAAACCGCAATAAGCCTAGTTCAAACATTTTTTTTTTTTCTGCGGTGTAAAACGTCACATTTTCGTTTTATTAAATATCCGCAGACGGAATCAATGCAGAGGGGAAACAGACGGTGGGTTTTTATTCAATTTAAAAATACAAACAACAAACTAGCATAAGTACAATAATGATTTTTATGTTCAGTAAGTGAAATTTCTAAATGGGACACAATGATTCTTGGGCTGCGTTCAGAATGGCTCCCTATGCGCATTGCAGTGCACTATTTAGGGACCATTTTGTAGGATGTCACAACAATTCTCAATATTTTCAAGTGAGAATTTGGAAACCATCAAAATAGCCAACCTGCTAAATAGTGCACTATAAAGTGTATAGGCAGCCCAGCTGTGCCTTTGCCTTCTTTTAAAATGTTTTTAAAGGCACACATTCTGAAAACGTGGCAAGATTAGGCGCAGCTACGCTAAACAAAAAATTATGTTCAGATAGCAGCATTAAGTATCACGTTTGCGTGAGATGTTGACATTTTTTATTTAACGTTTTTTTTCTTTTATATTTTGCTCTCACAAGATTGACGTAGGCCTATGTAAAAAAGGCACACTGTTTTATTATAACAAGCACATTAAAGATTGCTTCAGAGTATCAGTGATTTCAGGTTCTGCTGATTGAGTCACATGGAAAGGAAATCAGGTGATCGATCGGCTAAATCCCGTTCTCCCCCCATTTCTCCCCTGCTCCCTCCCTCTCCCGCTCTCTCTCATTACCCCCCTTTTCCCCTGCTCTCCCCCTTGCTTTTCCTCCATGTCTCCCCTGCTCCCTCCCTCTCCCGATCTCTCCCCCTCTCTGTCTCTCTGGTCAGAGCCAAGTGTGCCTCTTCATTTCTCCCTCCAATGTGTGGAGATGTCAGGCACTGGAGCAGGCCTGAGTCTGTCTTTGATCACTTTGTTATTAGTGAGGTATGTGCAGAGCAGAGGAATTCAGGGCCTTTTCCCCTGCCCCTTTTGTTTTTCTTCAGACTGCGAGAGTGCATGTTCTGGTCCTGTAAAAGAGGGAGCGGGAGAGCTGGGCACTCTCCTCTGCTGTTTGGGGAGGGGTTAATCTTTCCCCCCTGCCTTTTAGGAAATAAAGGGCCTTGGGCCCAGAGAGGGCCTGAAATATCCTCTCATCCCCAATTACATCAAACCCTCCACTCCAGTCTCCAATGCCTTCATTCTCCATGTCTATTGACACTTTAATTTCATTAAAAGATCAATTAAACGGACACCGAAAACTAAAGCTCCGCCTCTCCACCCCCACCCCACACTTCCAACATAGTTGTACAACACAGAAAGATCCGTCATGAAAAGGCCCGAATAGCATTTTCAAAGTGACCTCCCAGGGTGTGAATTCAGTGGGGTGATAAATAATTCACCTTTCAATTTCAGCAGCAATTTCAACTGACTGAAGCTGAAAAAGAAAAACACTAATTAATCTAAAGAACAAAAAGAAATCCAGGATTACAGAAACCAGACTATGCACCAATCACGGGATAACAGAAGCCAGACTAAGCACCAATCACAGGCCAGTACCAGGGTTTTATATGAACTTCTCTGAATTATAGAGACATCTCTGCTGTCAGACTTGGCAAAAGGGCAAAAAAATATATTGTGTCTTTTTCACATTCTTTTCCCCTTTATGTGGTAGCTGAAACATGGACCCTTGGCGAGAGCCGTTAGCGAGCAGCTTGGCCCGCGTGCGTTTGTTTGTGTCTGTTTGCGTGTTTGTTGCCGGGTCGGGATGAGAGCCAGCAGGATAGAGCGGTACGTGGTGCTCTCCTCCGCCCCCCTCCCAGGGCCCTCTGCTGAGGGAACAGATGGGACGGGACGCTCCTGCTTGGCCCAGCGCCCAGGCCTTTGGTACCGATCCAAAGTGGAGCCCCACACCAGTCCCTAGGGACTATAAACCAGAGACCGGACCGGGGAGAACGTCACACTGGATCTCATGGGCATCGCAACATGGACACCTCTGCCAACAAGCGTGCATAAACTGTACTGTGCGTGCTAAAATAGCCCATTACTCTAATATGTGTGTGCTAAAATAGCCCATTACTCTAATATGTGCGTGCTAAAATAGCCCATTACTCTAATATGTGTGTGCTAAAATAGCCCATTACTCTAATATGTGTGTGCTAAAATAGCCCATTACTCTAATATGTGTGTGCTAAAATAGCCCATTACTCTAATATGTGTGTGCTAAAATAGCCCATTACTCTAATATGTGTGTGCTAAAATAGCCCATTACTCTAATATGTGCACGCTACAATACCCCATTACTCTAATATGTGCGTGCTAAAATAGCCCATTACTCTAATATGTGTGTGCTAAAATAGCCCATTACTCTAATATGTGTGTGCTAAAATAGCCCATTACTCTAATATGTGCACGCTACAATACCCCATTACTCTAATATGTGCGTGCTAAAATAGCCCATAACTCTAATATGTGTGTGCTAAAATAGCCCATTACTCTAACATGTGCACGCTACAATACCCCATTACTCTAATATGTGCACGCTACAATACCCAATTACTCTAATATGTGCGTGCTAAAATAGCCCATTACTCTAATATGTGCGTGCTAAAATAGCCCATTACTCTAATATGTGTGTGCTAAAATAGCCCATTACTCTAATATGTGCACGCTACAATACCCCATTACTCTAATATGTGCGTGCTAAAATAGCCCATTACTCTAATATGTGTGTGCTAAAATAGCCCATTACTCTAATATGTGTGCGCTAAAATAGCCCATTACTCTAATATGTGCACGCTACAATACCCCATTACTCTAATATGTGCGTGCTAAAATAGCCCATTACTCTAATATGTGTGTGCTAAAATAGCCCATTACTCTAATATGTACACGCTACAATACCCCATTACTCTAATATGTGCACGCTACAATACCCCATTACTCTAATATGTGCGTGCTAAAATAGCCCATTACTCTAATATGTGTGTGCTAAAATAGCCCATTACTCTAATATGTGTGTGCTAAAATAGCCCATTACTCTAATATGTGCACGCTACAATACCCCATTACTCTAATATGTGCACGCTACAATACCCCATTACTCTAATGTGTGTGCTAAAATAGCCCATTACTCTAATATGTGCGTGCTAAAATAGCCCATTACTCTAATATGTGTGTGCTAAAATAGCCCATTACTCTAATATGTGCGTGCTAAAATAGCCCATTACTCTAATATGTGTGTGCTAAAATAGCCCATTACTCTAATATGTGTGTGCTAAAATAGCCCATTACTCTAATATGTGTGTGCTAAAATAGCCCATTACTCTAATATGTGTGCGCTAAAATAGCCCATTACTCTAATATGTGTGTGCTAAAATAGGCCATTACTCTAATATGTGCATGCTACAATACCCCATTACTCTAATATGTGCATGCTAAAATACCCCATTAGTCTAATATACGCATGCTAAAATACCCCATTAGTCTAATATACGCATGCTAAAATAGCCCATTAGTCTAATATGTGCATGCCAAAACACCCCATTACTATATGTGCCTATCAAAATATCCTATTATTCAAATATTTGTATGCTAAAATAGTCCATTATTGTAATATCTGCAGGCCAAAATACCCCATTACACTAATATATGCATGCTAAAATAACCCATTAGTGTAATATATGCTGTAACATACCCCATTACACCACTATGTGAAGTAGAATACCCCATTAGCCCACTATGTTCTCGAAGATACCCAATTACTCCACTATGTGCTGTAAAATACTTAAAATGGATGTTGAGACCTGAGAATAAACACATTTAGCCTGTTTTGCGGGGCTGGGAACTCTCTAAATTTACTGCATGCAAAAAGATACTCAGTTTGACCACATTTCAAATACTAAGAAAATACAAAATTTAAGAAACAAAAAATATCAACAAAAGAAAAAGGAGCAGCATCTCTGGGTGATTCAGAGGGGAAAAAAACAGCTTCAGTTGGTTTCCACTGCCGGTTACAACTGAGAATTCCTGCCAGCAGGTGGCACAAAATATCAATCATGAGGCCCAACCGTTTGAACGCAATGCAAATGAGCCCAACCCAGGGACAGAGCGTTCCCCCCCAGCTCCAATACTGCAGAATGGAGGGAAGAGGGCTGCAGCCTGACATCACCGCTGAGCCATTTAGCGTTTATCTAACAGTTCCTCCCCTAACTCCACTCAGTACCACAGTGTCCACAAACGTAACCAGACACGCAGCATTTACTGAATCACAACTTAATCAAGATTACAGGATTATTATCTATGCTGGAGTTCAGCCAAAGCAGCCAATGAGAATCACCTTGGAAAACCCTGTACAAACGGCCAAGCGCAACACACCCGTTTACGCAAGAAAGCTGGAGCCGGGCAAGGAGAGAGCGGGTCCGTGGTGCTCCTAAGAGAAGCAGAGAGGAGAGAGCAGTTTGGCTGTGAGAATAAGCAGGCTGACGGGTCCCTGCTGGGAAAATGACAGAGGATGGCTGAGCTCCACCCGCAGGCGCGATTACAGGCTTCGGGCACCGGGTTACCCCCCCACCGAAGAGGAAGAGAGGAGCCGCGCTCCTCCCTGCCGGTTTGCAGCTACCGGCCCCCATCCCAAGACTGACAGAGACGTACTCCGAGTGTCAGAACTCCCAGCTCACCACAGCTTCAGCTAAAACACCCCCCTCCCTCCTCCTGCACGGCAGCCACAGGGGACAGACTTTAGCACACGCCATCGTTCATTTCAGTCCCAAAACAAACAAGCTGCCCATGAACAGTTCCTTCAGTCTCACAAGCCAGCAATTTTGCAGCTCCCTATTATGTGTGTACCGTCCAAGACACTGGGGGTGCCAGTGAGCTGTGTGGCGTAAAGTCTCGCATGGTTTCTGATGAGGTTTCAAAAGATGCTCATTTTACTCTCTTCTGTATTTTCAAATATTGTACTGTGTCGTTGGGTACCTTGAAAGGAGCACAACAAATAACATGTATTATTATTATTATTTAGAAGCCGCGGCAAGGTCGGAATCATGACCCCTGCTAAAGACTTCACCTACAGATGAGGGAATTCCTCCCAAAGCAAAACCAAACAACACCCCTACCTCACAGCAATGTGCTCCTTTCTCCCTATACTCCTACTTCACAGCGGTGTGCTCCTTTCTCCCTTTACTCCTACTTCACAGCAGTGTGCTCCTTTCTCCCTTTACTCCTACCTCACAGCAATGTGCTCCTTTCTCCCTATACTCCTACTTCACAGCGGTGTGCTCCTTTCTCCCTTTACTCCTACCTCACAGCGGTGTGCTCCTTTCTCCCTTTACTCCTACCTCACAGCGGTGTGCTCCTTTCTCCCTTTACTCCTACCTCACAGCGGTGTGCTCCTTTCTCTCTTTACTCCTACCTTACAGCGGTGTGCTCCTTTCTCTCTTTACTCCTACCTCACAGCAATGTGCTCCTTTCTCCCTATACTCCTACTTCACAGCGGTGTGCTCCTTTCTCCCTTTACTCCTACTTCACAGCGGTGTGCTCCTTTCTCCCTTTACTCCTACTTCACAGCAGTGTGCTCCTTTCTCCCTTTACTCCTACCTCACAGCAATGTGCTCCTTTCTCCCTATACTCCTACTTCACAGCGGTGTGCTCCTTTCTCCCTTTACTCCTACCTCACAGCGGTGTGCTCCTTTCTCCCTTTACTCCTACCTCACAGCGGTGTGCTCCTTTCTCCCTTTACTCCTACCTCACAGCGGTGTGCTCCTTTCTCCCTCTACTCCTACTTCACAGCAGTGTGCTCCTTTCTCCCTTTACTCCTACTTCACAGCAGTGTGCTCCTTTCTCCCTTTACTCCTACCTCACAGCGGTGTGCTCCTTTCTCCCTTTACTCCTACCTTACAGCGGTGTGCTCCTTTCTCCCTTTACTCCTACCTCACAGCGGTGTGCTCCTTTCTCCCTTTACTCCTACCTTACAGCGGTGTGCTCCTTTCTCCCTTTACTCCTACCTCACAGCGGTGTGCTCCTTTCTCCCTTTACTCCTACCTCACAGCGGTGTGCTCCTTTCTCCCTTTACTCCTACCTTACAGCGGTGTGCTCCTTTCTTCGTCGTAGTGTAGTGTAGTTAGTGTGGGGAAAAGACAACTTGCAAAGGAAATATAGCCACTACCTGGAAAAAGAGACTGTGTCGACCAGGAATCTCAAATTCTGGAGGGCCGCTTCAGCTGGTTTCCGATGTGTTCCTGCACTTAGGTGTTTAATTCTGATTGGTTAAAGTCACTGATTGACTAAAGGGTCTGCACACCGTTCCCAAGGCCACTCCTCAGAGTTTGAGACCCTTGGTGCAGACGTACTATGGGTGGGACCATATAAAATTTTCACAGGATGATAACCGTGCAACCAAACATCATGATTTTCAATATATTGTCGCTATCTTTATTTTATTTAGTAAAAAATGTATCAGTGTACAACCCAGTTTATTGTTTGATTCTTTGCATGTTTTTATACCGTTTTACTTCTTAATGAACAAAGCTGCAACTGAACACTTACGCATATTTTAGACCCTAATGAATCATCACATTTTTATCCGTTTTCAAAACTCATTTTGTACGTATATGTACTCTCAATATTTGAAAACAGAACCATCACCTGTGTATTACTTTAAGATTCATGTCAATTTTCTATCTAAGGAAGATTTTCTTCCAGGAAGACCAATATGTTCAGTTTCTCAGGTGCTGGGCCTGAACGATAGGGTGATGGAACACGAGCAGAAGAACTCGGCACTCTTACAGCGGAGAATGAAGCTGGGCACAACAGTATGACCAGCTCCGATGGCAGCACTCTGCCAATGTTCAGTGCTTTTCCAACGGCAAGATTAACATCATGTCCATAGCAGCTCATCTATGTTACAGGAAACTCTGCTGTGTTACAGGAAACCATGGCGGTCAAGTGTAAATGGCTGTTAAGGGCGTCCCATACGTCTTGGCCAGAGCTCATTGGTGAATGTGTGTCTCAGATAACGCCAAATCAAATTGTACCTTGAGTGTGGTAACTTGGTACATATTAGGTACTTCCTGGTCAGAGAAATAATTTCTCCCGAAAGTTTGTACTTTGACGTCAATTTTCTATCAGTGTTTATAAATCACACATTTCCACAATTTGTAAAGGCATTACATCTTTAGCAATAAAGTATGCCATAGCAGCAGGTATGTTCTCTTCCTGGTTTCCCCTAGCCATATCTGACTTCTCTTTCCTCTCAAGAAGCGCAAACAGACTGGGCTGGCCAGGATCCCTCGGCTGGACTTAGCCTGACCTACTTTCTCTCTCTCTCTCTCTGTTTGTTTGTTGGATGCCTGGCCAGAAAATAGAAGAGAGAAAAAACCTCCTTAAACATTCCCTAACATTACATTTTTAGTTAGTCATCTATAAAGACAAATCCCATTTTATTTTTTATTCTTTATCCATTATATTTATGTGTACCATATCTGTGTAAAATAATTATTTCATGACTATGACGCAATGATAAACTTAAACATGGTTAGGGTTGGCTATATGTAGACAACCTTTTCCTGAACCACTAGAGGGCACTCTGACATTACAAATGAGAATATGGTACAAATATCAAGTAACGTTGGAACAGTCAAGTTAGTGATGCAAAGAGAAGTGGATGGACATTATTAAAAGTGCTTTATGATGGATTACTGTGTCTTTCAATGAAGCAGAGGGCTTCCTTTAGAGTAGATTAGAATGTAATAGACATTTACAGAAATAAAATAGACATAGTGAAGCTAGCATATTGCCAGTATCAATGCTATTTCTACTCTTCACTGACATTTTGTTACATTGCTCAAAGGTTATTCAAATACAAGGCTACACAAGATATGGTTGGCTAATGGCTGAAATATTTGATGAACGCAGTAACTTTTTTTGCGATGATAATTATTGTAACATCACTTCAGGAAAAAGCCCTAGAGACATACACACATCAAAAGCGTGCCCCTGTCTAAACAAGCTCATGTCCATGAATATTAGAAACTTAAAAAAAAAAAGAAAGAAAATGTGTTTGAAGTGTTTGTAGAAATGGGACAGGTCAGGGTATGGTGCAATTAGGGTTTCTGACCACTAGAGAGCAGCATGAACACAGCAAACACTGAAGGCCTTCGAAGAAAGCAAGAGATGGAGAGAGGAGGAAGGAGCTCACATTTTCAATCACGAATGTCCACTCCTTGTCTTCAAATTCTTCTGCGTGAGGGTCCTGAAAGAGACATGTAAAATGAAATATTAAAGTAAAACTATGCACCTCATTTTTTTATTTTTTTATTTAGCCTTTAGCCTATTTAACCAGGTAGTACACATTGAGATTAAAAATCTCTTTTCCAAGTGAGACCTGGCCAAGAGGGCAGCAAAAACATATGGGTCACACACAACAATAAGTTACAATTTGACCACATTTAACATACGAGAAGGTTAGTTTAAAAACATGTACAAGCCATAAAGTTCTGTACAAGGTCTGTGTTTTTCTTTAAGTACATCTGGGGATACAAGAGAATCAAGTTTAAGCAATTTTTGTAATTTGTTACATGATGAATGTGCAAAATAGCTGAAAGCCCTCCTGCCAAATTCTGTCCATGTCTTAGGGGAAATTGACCGATAAACTGTCATGGGAACGTAAAGTATAGTCTTTAGAATAAGATATGAGCATAGATACAAAGGCAGTAAGCCCAAGACAGTTTTGTAAATAAAAAGATACCAATGTGACAGTCTACTAGTAGTTAGAGATGGCCATCCTATTCTTTGATACAGAGTACAGTGGTGAGTTAGTGATTTGGAATTAGCTAAATCAGGTGCAATCTTTTTTGAGTGGCTCCAAGAATTACCATTGAGAATTGGAGTTACAAGTTTAGAGTTTTCACAGCCAATCAACATAGGATACTCATTTCTTTAATTCTTTTCACTTGCTATGGAGTTATAACATGTTTTTAAAATATGTAAGGATACATTTTATTCAGACGCTTCAGTACTATTGATTATACTCTTGACCCTGTGTCATCAGCATCAATTGTAAAACAAACACGTTTCAAATTGACAAATTTGTATGGATTTTATGTCTTTGTACACAAATTTTCAACTTGCCAATTGTGCTTCCCAAAGTGACGGGTGTGTAATCCACACCCACAAAAGGAGAACCTCAGCTGAAAAATCACAGCTATATTATATCTATAGAGGTAAACAGTATAGTGCAATAGCACGGCATAAGCCTAATAAAACCTCTCCAAGACGTGCAGTTCTCCTGGTATAAATGCATTTCTGGGGTGGCCATTAACACCCCACACATGCACATATCACAAAAACCTCATGGCTCGTGCTGGTCTATTCCTTACGCATACTGCTTTTTACATATCCAAATATTAAAGGGAGGCTAATTTCCCCCGCAGCTGGACTCACCGTTTCTGGCAAGTACTTGCAGTTCTTATATTATTATTTGAATGCCATTGCTTTACAGTGTTCATACTGTCGTCTAACAGAAAACAAACACTGTGGACGTCGGGGGGGGAAAGACGCTGCAGTCAGCAGCATAAACCATACAACAGGAGGGTGGCACGGCACACAAATCATACCATATCTGTACACCCCAAGGGCAGTTTGGATACATGTCAAGATATTTCTATTGAGTTTCACATTCAAAATGTGGGGCGTTTCAGAAGTCCAGTATCGTACTGAACATAGTCATTAAAGAAAAGATGCTTGTTGCACCTGAAAGAACAGCAGGACTAAGAAAATGTGATACAGCAGATGGACACTAACGGGTACGTGCAGCCCAGCGCCATTTCCCTGTTCCCAATGCCTGAGCCAGCTGTGTGAATGAGTCTCCTGACTGTCGGGCCACAGTTTCCTTTATGAACGTGATGAGGCCGGTGCTCATGAATACAGGCCACATCAAGCTATTAAAGCTACATTTGGCTACGGGTGGGTTATCACGTTTCCCTGCACCCCCAAACCATGCGGGATGACGAGGGGAAAGTAATGACTGGGGCGGGGCTGGACAGGGTGAGTAAGCAGAGAGACTGATCTGTGTGATTTGAGTAGCAGGTAAGACGCAGACCCTCCAGCTCACCCAGCCTGTGGTGGATAATGAGTGCTGACTTGGCTTATGGAGGCATTCAGTGAGAGACATTATCCAACTGCAGCCATAGAGTGGAGAGTACCTGCCGCTGGCTACAGACAGCGCCCACGGGAAGAGAACGCTTATAGCCACAATACTGATCTGCTCACCGATACAGATTCTGCATACACTCACACACACAGTCAGTCAGTCTCCAAATTCAAGCGTGCATACACACACACATGCACGTACGTGGTCAGTCTCCAAACACACACACACACACACAGTCAGTGTCCACACACACACACACACACACACACACACAATCACCAAATGCACACGTATGCAGTCTCCAAACACACACACATACAGTCAGTCAGTCTCCACACGCACACAATTAGTCAGTCTCCAAACACACACACACACACACACTCAGTCTCCACACACACACACACACACACACACACACACACACAATCACCAAATGCACACGCATGCACAGTCTCCAAACGCACGCACATACAGTCAGTCAGTCTCCACATGCGCACGCACACAATTAGTCAGTCTCCAAACACAACAAGATATCTGAAACCAGGTTGTCACCAATGCTCTCCTGTTTCTGCTCTGAGATCTGATAACTCTGCTTGAGTACGATCAAAATGCCACTACTAATTAACTACTCACGGTCTTAACTACTAATCACACCCACCCACAACTACTTACAACTACTCACATTCAACTACAGCAAAAACTCACGATTGTCATGGGCAAATTAATGCAAGACGGACTGTATTTCCCAGGTCTGAAGGAAACCTAAATACACAAAAAATAAATAAGACATGAATCATTTTGCTCTAAAGTGCACTACAGGCTACGTACACCATTTCAAGTGTTTCCGGTGGGAAAGTGACCTTAATTTGATGGACAAGAGGCTACACAACAAATCAAAACATTATCCATGACCTAAGGGGAGGAGACTCAATCCACCCTTCCACAACATAACGACAGAGATGTACTGAAAACACTGAAAGGCCCAACACTGCACTGAAACACCCCACGCCACATGACAGACAGTGTGAGGGAGGGTGTTGAGCTGTGGTCTTAACTGCTACTACAGCCACGAGGGGTCACTTAAACTCCAGCTGGCAGTAACGGCTAACACTCCTCTCCCATTAGAGCCACCCCACTGTCCTCTGCAGTCCACTCACACTCCTCTCCCATTAGAGCCACCCCACTGTCCTCTGCAGTCCACTCACACTCCTCTCCCATTAGAGCCACCCCACTGTCCTCTGCAGTCCACTCACACTCCTCTCCCATTAGAGCCACCCCACTGTCCTCTGCAGTCCACTCACACTCCTCTCCCATTAGAGCCACCCCACTGTCTTCTGCAGTCCACTCACACTCCTCTCCCATTAGAGCCACCCCACTGTCTTCTGCAGTCCACTCACACTCCTCTCCCATTAGAGCCACCCCACTGTCTTCTGCAGTCCACTCACACTCCTCTCCCATTAGAGCCACCCCACTGTCCTCTGCAGTCCACTCACACTCCTCTCCCATTAGAGCCACCCCACTGTCCTCTGCAGTCCACTCACACTCCTCTCCCATTAGAGCCACCCCACTGTCCTCTGCAGTCCACTCACACTCCTCTCCCATTAGAGCCACCCCACTGTCCTCTGCAGTCCACTCACACTCCTCTCCCATTAGAGCCACCCCACTGTCCTCTGCAGTCCACTCACACTCCTCTCCCATTAGAGCCACCCCACTGTCTTCTGCAGTCCACTCACACTCCTCTCCCATTAGAGCCACCCCACTGTCTTCTGCAGTCCACTCACACTCCTCTCCCATTAGAGCCACCCCACTGTCTTCTGCAGTCCACTCACACTCCTCTCCCATTAGAGCCACCCCACTGTCTTCTGCAGTCCACTCACACTCCTCTCCCATTAGAGCCACCCCACTGTCCTCTGCAGTCCACTCACACTCCTCTCCCATTAGAGCCACCCCACTGTCCTCTGCAGTCCACTCACACTCCTCTCCCATTAGAGCCACCCCACTGTCCTCTGCAGTCCACTCACACTCCTCTCCCATTAGAGCCACCCCACTGTCCTCTGCAGTCCACTCACACTCCTCTCCCATTAGAGCCACCCCACTGTCTTCTGCAGTCCACTCACACTCCTCTCCCATTAGAGCCACCCCACTGTCCTCTGCAGTCCACTCACACTCCTCTCCCATTAGAGCCACCCCTCTGTCCTCTGCAGTCCACTCACACTCCTCTCCCATTAGAGCCACCCCACTGTCCTCTGCAGTCCACTCACACTCCTCTCCCATTAGAGCCACCCCACTGTCCTCTGCAGTCCACTCACACTCCTCTCCCATTAGAGCCACCCCACTGTCCTCTGCAGTCCACTCACACTCCTCTCCCATTAGAGCCACCCCACTGTCTTCTGCAGTCCACTCACACTCCTCTCCCATTAGAGCCACCCCACTGTCCTCTGCAGTCCACTCACAGCTACAGCAGAGAGAGCCAGGCACGGCGCAGGTGCAGGGACAGGTATAGCATCAGGTGTAGGTCAGCGGTACATACCTTGAACAGGGTGACTGTGATTTCTATGTTCTCCGGTACAGGCCAAACCACCACTCCTCTGTAAGGGTTCTTAATCCCGGGCTGCCAGCTGTGAGACTGTAAGAGGAAAAGCACACTTTAAAAAAGCACATAGTAATATTCACTGCACTTATTGTGATTATAAGAACACTTCACTGCTGAGATTGTAGGATAACACAGCTTCAGCAGTAGAATCACAGTCACCTCTGCTATGCAAATTTAAGGAGGAGTAAGCCTAACTTCCAGGACACCAATGAAAGCCATTCAATGTTTATTGTACAACCCAAACCCAGTTTCAGTGACTGTGACCTGCTTCCCCACTGTGCTGAAGATGAAAGGTTAAGCCCATTAGAAACGAATGACACAGACTGGTCAGGTCAAACAGTCTGTGAAAGAGATCGAAAGAGTCAACTCTCTAATCTTAATTCAACCAGTCACTGACTCCTTCTGGATGAGAGGATAACATTGACCCACTCCTTCAACAGGACAAACACAAAATAAAACGCACGCACGCACATACACACGTACACATACACACACGTACACACACACACACACACACACACACACACACCTTGGAGGATTTCCGCCGACTCCTGCGTGTCCACACGACCACAAGCTTGTCCGGTTGCCTGGTGGCAGAAGAAGTTTCAAATTAGTGTGAAAGTAGAAAGTACACATGCAGCCTTATAACATCCCGTCAATAAAAAATGAATAAAAATGAAACAAATTTAGTCAGCAATTACACCATCGGACACTAGTCCTCCGTTCTGATTCTGTATGTTCTCTCCTGTCTCTTTCATAACTTGTACACCTTCAGCATTCTTAAGTGTTTCTAACATGCTGCTTATAAACGGGGGCTGAGAGAGTGACAGATTGACACACACTTCACACTTGTTAACACAGTTATGACTCGTCACTACCCTGAGTAAGGGTGAATATCAGGGCTAACACTGTCATGACTCGTCACTACCCTGAGTAAGTGTGAATATCAGGGCTAACACAATTATGACTCGTCACTACCCTGAGTAAGGGTGAATATCAGGGCTAACACAGTTATGACTCGTCACTACCCTGAGTAAGTGTGAATATCAGGGCTAACACAGTTATGACTCGTCACTACCCTGAGTAAGGGTGAATATCAGGGCTAACACTGTTATGACTCGTCACTACCCTGAGTAAGTGTGAATATCAGGGCTAACACAGTTATGACTCGTCACTACCCTGAGTAAGTGTGAATATCAGGGCTAACACAGTTATGACTCGTCACTACCCTGAGTAAGGGTGAATATCAGGGCTAACACGGTCATGACTCGTCACTACCCTGAGTAAGGGTGAATATCAGGGCTAACACGGTCATGACTCGTCACTACCCTGAGTAAGTGTGAATATCAGGGCTAACACGGTCATGACTCGTCACAACCCTGAGTAAGTGTGAATATCAGGGCTAACACGGTCATGACTAGTCACTACCCTGAGTAAGTGTGAATATCAGGGCTAACACGGTCATGACTCGTCATTACCCTGAGTAAGTGTGAATATCAGGGCTAACACGGTCATGACTCGTCACTACCCTGAGTAAGTGTGAATATCAGGGCTAACACGGTCATGACTCGTCACTACCCTGAGTAAGTGTGAATATCAGGGCTAACACGGTCATGACTCGTCACTACCCTGAGTAAGTGTGAATATCAGGGCTAACACGGTCATGACTCGTCACTACCCTGAGTAAGTGTGAATATCAGGGCTAACACGGTTATGACTCATCACTACCCCGAGTAAGTGTGAATATCAGGGCTCCAAATTCTCCAGCAAGTGCTGCCAAATCAAATTTAATAAAAAAAATAAAATAAATGAAACATCCATTTATATCATACACAATAGTACTCATTTTCACACATGTAGACATGGCAACTGGATTTAAAGCCCAAATGCTTTCAGTATTCTTGCCACAGTGCGATGTGATCGATCCAACGCAGATAAAACTGTTAGCGTTTCCGGCCTCGCGATGCCGGCAACCTGTACGCCCAGAGGATCCCGCCGTTGTCATGGAGCTCAGAGGTCTGGCGGCTCTACAGTCTGAATAAATAATAGAGCGGATGTGGAGCGGCTGCAGGGGGTATCGGGTGTGTCCGCCCGCGTGGGGCGGTGAGCGGCTCCTCCGGGCGGGGCGGCAAGCGGCTCCTCCGGGCGGGGCGGCGAGCGGCTCCTCCGCACGGGGCGGCGAGCTGCTGGGACTGAGGGGATCCTGGGTCAGAGGCTCAGTTTGGACTGCGCTGACTAATCTCAGTCAGGTCCCTGCACGGCCCAGTGCCAGTTCTGCACAGGAACACCGCACCACTGGGGCTCCCCCTGGTGGCCAGTTTGAACCACACCAGGATTCCCAGAGCAGCCAGCTTCCAGTCTTAAGCCCTATTCGGACGGGATAAGTTTTACAGGGGGAGGTGGGGTAATGTAATAATTACCAGAGGAGCTCCGCTATTTTAGTCCCGTCTGAATCTGCCATGTTCGTAACTTTTACGGACTGCGCGCTCCCGCGCCAGTAAAGATTCCAGAGTCTTTTACCTACTGTTAAATGTCCTGTACAAATTACCCCAGGTTAAAGCAATCCCGTGCGAATTGACATGTCCGGTAAAATTCTGTTATTTCCTGTGAGAAATTAGTTTTCCCCAGTATTTTCTACTGGGTTTTCACGTAAGCACCCGAGGACGCATTTGGTTGTGCTCTCTTCGGTCCAACTATTGACCGACCTCTAAATTAATGTAACATTAGGCTACATTAAATAAGAAGACAGAGAGCAAAAAAAAAAAAAAACAGGCTCAAAAGTAGGCTACAGTGGGACAACGCTTGTGGCAGCTTTAGGTAAGCTATTGTAGCCTAGCTATAGCCTTACATACATGTTATGGCTTAACACTGTTTCTTTTCAAGCTAACGTTAATAAAGAGGTGTACCGTGTAATGCAGGATTCCTCACGCTTTTTGTGGACATGTTTGCCATGCCAACATTGTCTCCACGTAGTTTTTTTTTTTTTGGCGCCTGTATCTTTTCAATTGCTCCCTGACAGCGATTTTCTACCAGAAGCAATCAGTTTGCAGCGAAGATAGGATGTGTAACGTTGTATGACTCGTGGGGAACATTTTCGGTGTGACGACAACATGGAGTAGACACTCCCATCTCTGTAATTCTAGACGCTGTTTACGGAGATACTTTATCCCGTCCTAATCGGCCATTAACATTACAGACATCCTGTGGTAATAATTACTTTACAGACATTGTCCTGAAAAAAGCCCTATTTGGACGGGATAAGTTAACTGGTGACATATTACACGATTTATTAGATGAAAAGATTGAGCAGCGAACATTTAACAACTGAAATTAGCAGATTTTCACTCTCTTCTGTTGCACGCGCATAACGACGGCCGTCTTTGAGGAGCACAAATTTAAAGACGGAGAATAGATGGACGCAGTTCTCTTGCGAGAACGAGATTTTTCATGGTTCACCTGCACTCGTGAGAATGTATTTTTTCCACAATATTTTGAGACAAAAAAATAAATATGGAACCCATACAGCTTCCAAATTTTGTGGCACAGTTGACATTGTGCAGACGCTCATGTGTCTGCCACAAATCCACAAGTCCCTTCAGCACTCCAGAAAACACGTTTATCCCGTACACGTTGGATCCATAGAGCGTACATGGGAACTGGAGAGGGTCAGAGGGGTCAGGCGGTAAAGCCTAGAAAGTTATGGGAAACAGCCTCTACTGCGCTTGAGTTGTTCAACGTTGAGTGCAAACGAGCTTGCTGCCCATTGAATTCTACATAGGTAACCAAGGTGATTTAACAACCAAAGAAAACCTCATCCGACTATTTTTGGGTGATCATAAATACCATTACGTGTAGCAGTTTGTGAAATAATGATTGTTTTGGTCCAGAGGATTTGGGAAAGAATTGCAATTTGAGCTTTTGACGAGCCCAAAACCACAGGATTATGCAAAAACTAGTCCCAATAAAATCAAGCGTTTGATTTAATCGTGGCCTTGCTGACTGGGATTGTACGAGAGAAATTTGAGTCTTTCACTCCCACACACATAACAATTACAGCTACGAGTATACAATGCGACCGCCCTGGATTATCACAGACTCTGCCCGATCTGCCCGATCCCAAATCAGGCTTAAAAATCCCGTAAAATGTCCCCAGCTTTAGTTCCTGGATTTCCAGCTCCACAATGCACGTGTCAAATAGAGGTCAAACTAATATAACTCAGCCTGAACTGAACCCGACTCTTTCTTCGAGAAGAAATGCGTGGCAATGCAGCCACCTGCTCTGAAATACCTCGGCTTGCTGGGGAAATATCGTTTCAGTGCTGAGGCCAGCACGCCCTGCTCAGAAGAACACTCCGACCGGTAACGCTTCACGGCTGAATGGAGCCCCGTGGTCATCCCTCCAGCGCAGACCTGCTCATCACAGGCCTCAGCACTGTAGACTTAAACAGAAGTCGCGACCCTGATCCCCCGCTCGTCTGCGGTCAGACCGACGGGTCCGTGGGACAGGGAGCGACTGACAGCTCGAGGGAGCTCCGACAATCGGCCGGTATCGCGCGGTCTCTCCGTCCCGCCAGCGGCGCACGGTTCGTTCTGGGGAGGGAGAGGGAGAGACGGTTTGACACGGCGCTCCTGCCGCCGCACAGCGAGGCCTATTGTTCCTTCTCTCAGGACAACATGGCACGAACACGCTCCTCTGCCTTGTGAGGCCCTCTCCCCTCAACGCACTGCGCTATGCAAACAATTCTAAATATGCTTTTCCTCAGAGCGATTCCAGGCCCCGCAGTACATCATGAGCGGCCCGCCTTTCAGATATATCCTCCCTCCTCCAGTCTGACCCTCTTACCCCCTTCCACACCCCCCGACCCAACTCCATCCCGCAATTTATGTGGCCCGACCCATTCCTTCCCAAAACCAGCCCAGATGTCATAAATCAGTTATGCCGCCCTCTCCGTCAGCCCTTTGGCCAGTGTCACGGCCATGTACTGCAAACAGCTGTCTGTGTCAAAGACTGTCTGCTCTTAGTAAGACTCCCAAAACCCCACTTCCCCACCCCCACCTCACTGACATTCCTCTCTGATGGTGCAAAGACTCCTCTTTGACACAGAGAAACCGCCCTGAGACGTGTGAAATATCCCAAGAGGCACACATTGATATTATTCTTAAGAACTCATAAGAGAATATGCGGCGGTTTCATTCTTCCCCCTTTATTTCCTGATCAAAATGTCTTTTTTGTTTGTTTTTGGTTTTTTTAACCTGGCAAACGTACAGCAGGTAAGTGCCAGGCTGCCAGCTGATGAGGTCTGACCGCTCACCTTGCTCTGGCAGAGGTCATAACTCTGCTGTGCCGTTTCTTTTCTTCCTCTGGAAACATACTCCCCGTTTCTTACCACCCCGGTCACAGGACAGCCCAATCACAACGGTAGGCAGGTCGGTCTCATCCTGAAAACCTCGCCCGTCGATTTGCGAAGCAGGAGGAACCGCTGCCGCTCCACAAACGGGAAATGCAGATCGCAGGCATCTGACTGACCAGAGGGGGAGCTGTTGTGCACAAAGCTGAGGGGATACCCTGCCAATCCAAAAAAAAAAAAGCCTCCCTCCCTGGGCGACTCTATAGCCTGGTATGTCCCACCCCACAGAACCCCCAGCCCACCTGGATTCACCGTTATGTCCTTGGGGGTTGGCGGCTACGGAGGAAGAGAGGTATTCTGGGTATGAACTGATAAACAAAAATCACTCACATAAAAAAGAAGCAACACCACAGCTCTTCCTCATTGATAAAGTTCAGAAAGAGATGATGTGGTATGAGGCAAGAACACAGCTCACGGTTCCAATAAAGGCCCTATTGGAATGAGCACAGCAAATTTAAACCGTACCCTTAACAACCCACCGGTGGCTTGTCATCACACCAGAGGACATCATTTCATTAGGCACAGCTGTCAATCAATTGAGTTCAATTACTCACTCTCTGTCATGGCTACAGCATATTTCTTTAAATACCACTGAGAGGTTCGAGGCATTTTATCAGCGAATGGCTGTGTAAAAGACATTGATGTGAAAGCGATCCCACAACTAATACGCCTGTGAGGCAATGTTTCATTTACAGTTATCATTGTTGTGATCAGCTCCGGTAATGAGAACCTGAGTCAGAGGAAGACGCGTCACGCATAGCTTGAGCAAGCAGACTGTGGGCGGCTGACAGGCCAGCTAGTATCGCTGGCAAGTGACCGGACACGGTCGTCTCACCCGACCTAACCCCACCCTCCCCGCCCTGTCCGACGCCAAGGCCTATCACCCTGCGGGTCCGCCGGACTTAGCCAGCGCCGGAAAACCGGGTTCCACGGTCCAGACCGTCCGCATCATTATCCATCCTGAGGCCACCGAGCCTCAAATGTGCCCGTCTTCCAGCCAGATAAATCACAGCCTGGTCTGTGCTCCTGTCTCTGCGCTCCTGTCCGTCCGCCCTTCTTCAGTGTGATAAATGACACCCCTCACAGTCACATTCATCTTTCGGTCCATCTGTACGGTCTAGTAATAACGCCGGGGTCTATACGGTCCCTCTTCCGCATCGCAGGCTGAAGACTCCATCTATTTTTATCTTTTTGCCTTTCCTTTTCGTGGAGTCGGCACCGGCCTTGTGCAGCGCTGACACAATCTGTAGATTTACCTCCCGAGAGAACGGGCGGTTTCCGTACCGGGAGCTGGGAGAGTGTTCAGAAAGAGGCAGAGAGTCAGGCATTACCAGCCCCCCCCCACCGCCCCCCAAACACACACGAGCACTGCGCAGTTACGCCAGGAGGATCATGGGAGCAGCTGTACCCATCAGCTGCGATCCTCAAACAGGTGAGTGATTTATCAGCCGTCCTAAAGCACGAGGGAGGAGGTTTATTCCCTCACTGCCGGTAACGCAGAACAAAGCGAGACCGACCACAGAAAAAAAAATGCTGTGCCTTGCGCACGGCGAAGCACGCAGTCGAACGCAGGCATACCCAGGCATTGAACGCACAGGAGGGAGGGAAGAAAATTATCAGACAGCAAACATTACGTCCGCAGGCTCTGAACACAGCTTTCCGCTGCTGAGCAAGCAAACCTTTTGGAGCAAAATAACCCAACAAAACAACCACATAAACAAACAGAGGAGAAAATAAGGGTAGGAGAGTGCAGCCGAGAGGGGAGAGGAGTGATCTCCAGGAACTGAAGGGCCCACGCAGGTATCACAAGCCTGTGTTAATCTCCTACAGCACAGCATCATACAAGCCTGTGTTCACCTCCTACAGCACAGCATCATACAAGCCTGCGTTCACCTCCTACAGCACAGCATCATGCAAGCCTGCGTTCACCTCCTACAGCACAGCATCATACAAGCCTGTGTTCACCTCCTACAGCACAGCATCATACAAGCCTGCGTTCACCTCCTACAGCACAGCATCATGCAAGCCTGTGTTCACCTCCTACAGCACAGCATCATACAAGCCTGTGTTCACCTCCTACAGCACAGCATCATACAAGCCTGCGTTCACCTCCTACAGCATCATACAAGCCTGTGTTCACCTCCTACAGCACAGCATCATACAAGCCTGCGTTCACCTCCTACAGCACAGCATCATACAAGCCTGTGTTCACCTCCTACAGCACAGCATCATACAAGCCTGTGTTCACCTCCTACAGCACAGCATCATACAAGCCTGTGTTCATCTCCTACAGCACAGCATCATACAAGCCTGTGTTCACCTCCTACAGCACAGCATCATACAAGCCTGTGTTCACCTCCTACAGCACAGCATTATACAAGCCTGCGTTCACCTCCTACAGCACAGCATCATACAAGCCTGTGTTCACCTCCTACAGCACAGCATCATACAAGCCTGCGTTCACCTCCACTCTGGGCTCCCGATGCGCTAATCCGGGCTCCAGAGGCGCCACTCTGGGCTCCTGATGCGTCAGCGCCACTCTGCTGCACCAGATGTGTGGCTACAATCTCAGGCCGCATG
This sequence comes from Synaphobranchus kaupii, assembly GCA_029718625.1. Taxonomy (NCBI): domain Eukaryota; kingdom Metazoa; phylum Chordata; class Actinopteri; order Anguilliformes; family Synaphobranchidae; genus Synaphobranchus; species Synaphobranchus kaupii. The sequence continues at coordinate 60,435,918 of CM056380.1, forward strand.
GAGGACACAGTATATCCTCCACCACAGCATCTTAAAAACTTAATAAATAAAAGCAGGGACAGGAAGTTGTGGCCTCACCTCAGCGCTGCAGGGCTGTGTTTTACTGCAACATAGAACCAGACACTGTTAACAGGGTCCCAATTAAGTACCCCCTCCAGACAACATCCTCACTTTCCTGTGTGTGTGTGTGTGTGTGTGTGAGAGAGAGAGAGAGTAGTGGAGTGTTTCAGGTCCTCTCATCCTGTACAGACTGTTGAGCCCTGGAGGGCAGCGCCCCCCACTGGCAGGACTGCAGTGAGGCGTGGAGCGGCTCTCATATGCTGCTGCCTGCAGCCCAGGCCATGTCATCAGCAAACACTCTCAAACCAAGCAAATGCCCTCATTACCGCCGTCGCCTTTCAGCGCTTAAAACATTCAGAGCGCTAGGGACAGAGGCCTTTGAAGTTTCACTAAATTATTTACCATCTTTTTTTATCACTGTTGTGGCCGTCATCTTTTTAAATTACTTTGAAACACTTTCCCACAAGGGATGCATATTTTCTCCTAAAGCCTGCCAGCGCCATGTTTAAGGTGCCCAGCTATTCGACATGGCATACAGGTCCACTGCTGGAGTTTATCTTCTGTTTATCTTCATCAAATTCTATCATCAACAAAATTTAGTAGTCAACTTTTCATATAACTAGTAACCAATATTTTTTAAAAACAATAACTGAGTGGAAGGTGGGTCTAATGCAGAAATTCAAACAAACCATGCGACACAAGGAAGATTCAGAACTGCAAATGCGGCGTGTGCCAGGGACTCTGACTAGGACCCATGTCTACACGCCCATGTCTCCGGCTTGCCCATCGCTGGCACAGGAAGTGCTGTTCCCAGATGAGAAGGCAACAGTGTCCTCAGAGACTTTAGATCTGCTCAACTGAGACTAGAGGCACTGGACACACACTGGCCTGGCCTACGTTGTCAATGAATGAACAAATAATAATCCTCCAGTTAGCATCCAGATGGCCACCCTGAGCTAAAAGTACAGGAATATAATGTCCCTTGCACTCACGGAACCTACAAGGAGAGACACAACCAAAGTCAAGTTAGTATGCGTATCCCCGCTATACTGTGATGTTAGCCCTTGGGAACAATAAGATTGATTAGTTGGCTGGGGACCTTGGTCTTTAGCTCAGTGGGCTAAGCTAATCTCAGCTACTGTTTTGCCCAGTGGCCAGCTGGGGCTGAGGTTGGAAAAATGCAGCAGACCTGCCCCCGATACATCTAGGCAGGGGCAGTAATGGCTACCAACCCTCCCTCTGCTCACCCCCTCTTTCCTGAGCCGGAGCAAATGATCACAGGCCAGGTCTCTGAACTACTCTCCCACAGGGAGGATGGTCTGCATCCGAGGTAAAGAACAGTGTTGTGCTCTTCAGCTATAAAGTCCGCAACGGTTAAGATATGGAACGCCAAAAAAAGAAAAAACAGCAAATTTTTTTCTCCTTAGCAGCAGGTTTGGAGCCGACTGGTCTAAAGTCAACATGCAGTTCACTGACTCCACCCCTGGCCAGCCTGTAGCCATGCCAACCACTGGAAAACTAGATAATGGAAATTCACCGTTATTGGATGGAAGTGAGTCAGCCCGGTTCCAGCATCACTGTGGAAAAGGCTAAACTGTTCCTGCCAATCAACAGCGGCAGAAACTGGGCCATGTAAAAACTGACACGGCCATGTTGCACTACCAAAAATGCTGGAGGCTACATCTAGATGACCGAATCACCTTAAGGACCCGTCATCCAAGGCAGCAACCTCAAGTCTCCCTCCCAGAACAGCGGGGAACACCTAGTCATCAGCACGAGAAGCACCTTTCAAAGCGGTGTCAGCGGGGTGTAAAAACAGTCAGCACCTTGCAGGATACGCAGCGGAACAGTTAGTGATCTCAAATTGGAGCAAAAGAAAAAATGCCAACAAAAAAGTTAATAAATAAAAAATTATGATAAAAAACCCTTTGCAGGGCTCCAGAGTGTGACCGTTACACTCTAAAAATCAGCCGAGTGCCACAAAACATTTTCATAGGTCGCACCAGTGTGACTGGAATCGAGCTGGTCTGATCCACATTTGATCTAGGTCACCTGTAGGAGGTGAACACAGGCCTGTCTGAGTGAGTCTTCTCTCCCTCCGGTAATGTCTTTGTGGTGACGCACAGAGACAACATTCCCCGTGGAAACATTTAGACTACACAGAGCACATTGCGCTGTAGGCAAATCGTGACAGATCATACATTACAGCCAGTAGCTAAAGCTACATAAACTGAAGCATACAACAGATTCTTTTTTCAGGAAGAAATCTACTGAAGTCAGGCCTACGGTGCCCACTCCACCTGTGTCTCCCAAGCCTGACATAACACCTGATGATGAGGCTCATTGGGATTCCCTGTTATTAGCAGTTTTTGTTTCTGAATTTCACCAAAGCATTGATTGTAGCATTTTGTGTTTTATGCCCGAATACTGACCTCTGCTTGTAGTGCATTTAAAACATTTTTTACATTAAAAATGTCAAGTAAAATTATTTGTTGCACCTTATTCCTGCTTTAACAGTTATTTGCATGTGCTGTGACTAAATAGCAAATGTGATGGTAAGGGAAAATGGGCAGTTAAATACTCTTTTGTGTGGAGCCTAATTTTGTGCTGGTGCCAGTAACTGAAACAGTTACTGGCACAAGTGCCACCAATGTAAGAAGTTAGTCTGGAGCCCTGTTTGCGAGATTTTACTTGTTGTGCCCCACAGTGAATACCAAGAAGACTGACTACCAATCATGAAATGACAAATATGGCATTTAACTACTTTAATTTGACTTTATCTGGCTTTAGAATAGCACATAGACAAAGACACACACTGTCCACACACGCAGGCAGTAGATCAGGGCAGTGATATCATCTGGATTAATGTTAATGGTTTAAGAGCTCTTATCATATCACCACAGAAAAGACTGTTTTAACAGTGGCCATCAAACAGGCTAGGCCACGCGGAAAAATCAACAGAGCGCTGCACGTCAAATATATAAGACGTTCCATTCAGTTAGCTTTTAAGAAAGGAAAACAGCATTGGTTACAGACTCAGACGTAAATCCAAGTGCAGTGCTGCACCCTAGCAGCTATCGCAGACAAAGACAAAGGGTCCATTGAAAGGCTATTAGCCGTGTAGCGCTTGTAATGCATAATGAGTCTGTTGGCACAAAGAGAGTCTCCCCACTCTGCTGCCTCCAGTCCAGTCTTCCGCGCGACTGATGGAACCAGCGCCAGGGCTGCTGCTGTAAATCCCTGGAAAGCGTTTGACTTACGGTCCTGTCTGGTACCCTGGAAGCAGCCCGCTTAATTACCGAAGTCGGGCAAAATAACATTATTACTCAGTTCCAGCCTGCCGCAACGCCGGCGCCCCAAAGTTACAGTTGGCAAAGCGCGGCAGGCCGCCAGCATTTTTGTGCTCGAGCGCGGTCGGTCGCCCGGACGACGTGTCCCTGTACACGCTATTGCCTGTTGCCCCGAGTAAACACGGTGATGTTTGAGTGAGAGGGATAATGGGAAAATGTTTCCCTCACGCTGCTGGTGTGCAACAGTGCGATCAAAAGGAGAGCTTCGGCCTCCGAGACCTTTGGCAGGTGCAGATATGAGTGGGGTAGGAATTTTTCCACATCATTTACTCTCTCTACTTTGCCATTGCAACTGTTCTGAGGGCGCCCATACCCTACTGTGTTCTGAGGGGTTTGTTTGTTTGTGAGCCCGGAACTTTCTCTAATTTTTTTCACGTCAGGACCATCCCCTGTCCCCGTCCCTCAGGTGTCTTTAGCGTTGTGCTTCAGACAAAATAAACCCATCAGGAAATGAGGACCCAAAAGGGAATTTGGAAAGGATGCGTGCAAGCGTTTGCAGAGTGAGCGACGGTGGCGGGCTAAAGGGAGCAGTGACACCAGAGCAGAGGCGAGACAACGCCTCAGCGTGCAGCCCGTGTCACCCCGGTGGAGCCGACCGGGCCTTCAGTTTACCGCACCACAGCCTGTCAGGAGAGTCGGGTAAACACGCCCCGTCAGCTACCTGAGTGCCTGAGGTGGCTTTCGCCACAGGGGGCGAGATAATCGCTTCTTGATGGCCAGGAGGCCACTCATTCGCTCGGACAGAGGGCGCAGCGGTCTCTCAGCACCTTGGCACCACCGGAGGCCACTCATTCGCTTGGACCGAGGGCTCGGCGGTCTCCTGGCACCCTGGCGCCCACAGGACATCTCTGACATTTTCATTTGCCAAGTCAGCAAGCAACCTGCCAGTGCTAATGTAAATTAGCCTCTGATTCCTGGGGGGATAATCACTCACAAACTGAGTTTGTGTGTGTGTGCATGCATGTTTACAGTGAGTGTATGATTGATTGAGTGAGCGTATCAATTAAGTACGTGTGCATGTGTGGGTATGTGCATATGGGGCAGCCGTATACCCTTAACAATAGTTTTCCAAACACAAAAATTTTATTGAGTAGTACAATTTTTGCTGCAAAACACAGGTTTCAAAATTATTGGCACACCGACGATTAATGTTTGGTGAAGCCTCTTGGAGCACTTCCCCACGCAGAAAATTTTGATCATGCAACCATTTCCATGTTGATTTTGATGTAGGCTATGTTTGGGGCCATCAACTTGTTGAAAGGTCCATCTAAGGCCAAGTCTCAACCTCCTGAAAGAGGCAACCATGTTTTGGGCTAAAACATCCTGGCATTCAGTGGAATTCATTATGCCATCTTAACAAGTGCCCCTGGACCACTAGCAGCAAAACAGCCCCAAAGCATCAATGATCCACCACCATATCTTACTGTGATATCAGGTACTTTTCCTTGTATGCAGTCATCTTTTGTCGCCAAACATGCCGATGGTCTGCATGGTTCTTCTTTGCCTCACTCACCATCTTCCTCACTGTGCGTGCAGGCAACATGCACAAGCAGGCAACATGCACAAGCTTCCTCGTCCCAGCAAATTTTCAACTATCCCAGACTTCGGAAACGTTTTGATTATTGCCCTGGCTGTGCTTAGTGGTAACCGTTTGTTCTATTACTGAAAAAAAAGGTTTTTATAAGAATATTTTTTATTAGCGTGAAAGTAAGTAGTTTCCACACACGTTAGAGCAGAAAATTTAAATTATGTGTATTGTTTATTTTATACAATAATTTTTGCTCTGTGCGCGTGCGCGTGCATGTGCATGTGCGTGTGCGTGTGCGTGTGTGAATGTACTGTATGTGCGTGTGTGCGTGTGTGAATGTACTGTATGTGCATGTATGCGTCTCATCAGTTCCCAAGCCTTGCTGGGAGGCAATGTAACAGCAGCACGATACTGCAGCATTGAAGAGCTGCAATGAGCTTCAGGCCGCAGCCTGTTGAAGTGAAATTACCAGGCACCGTATGTGGGGGGGGGGGGGTAATGACAGCTACACACAGCGCACTCCAGATTACACTGGCAGGCATCATGCAAGGGAACAATAGCAGGGTGGGGAAAGGGGGAATGAGAGCCGATTGGCCTGGTGCCAGAGCTCATAACAGGTCGAAATGACAGCTCAAGACCTCCGCTGTGCAGCACCCCCACTGGCAACAGGTAACAAGTGCACCCCGACCACATCACCATACGACACAAGGGCTGCTGCTCTTTAACGATAGCTAAAACACGTACCGGCAGACCAGCAGAAACAAGGAAAAATAAGAAAGGACTAGCCAAAAAACATAAATTAATTCAACCTGACCAACGTTGAACACGGTGTCGTGTGAATGTGGCCCTGCTAACGGCGCGGGCCCGAGAGAGAGAGACTAACGGCGCGGGCCCGAGAGAGAGAGACTAACGGCACGGGCCCGAGAGAGACTAACGGCACGGGCCCGAGAGAGAGAGACTAACGGCACGGGCCCGAGAGAGAGAGACTAACGGCGCGGGCCCGAGAGAGAGACTAACGGCACAGGCCCGAGAGAGAGACTAACGGCACGGGCCCGAGAGAGAGAGACTAACGGCACGGGCCCGAGAGAGAGAGACTAACGGCACAGGCCCGAGAGAGAGAGACTAACGGCACAGGCCCGAGAGAGAGAGACTAACGGCACAGGCCCGAGAGAGAGAGACTAACGGCACAGGCCCGAGAGAGAGAGACTAACGGCGCGGGCCCGAGAGAGAGAGACTAACGGCACGGGCCCGAGAGAGAGAGACTAACGGCACAGGCCCGAGAGAGAGAGACTAACGGCACAGGCCCGAGAGAGAGAGACTAACGGCGCGGGCCCGAGAGAGAGAGACTAACGGCACGGGCCCGAGAGAGACTAACGGCACGGGCCCGAGAGAGAGAGACTAACGGCACGGGCCCGAGAGAGAGAGACTAACGGCGCGGGCCCGAGAGAGAGACTAACGGCACGGGCCCGAGAGAGAGAGACTAACGGCACGGGCCCGAGAGAGAGACTAACGGCGCGGGCCCGAGAGAGAGAGACTAACGGCACGGGCCCGAGAGAGAGACTAACGGCGCGGGCCCGAGAGAGAGACTAACGGCACGGGCCCGAGAGAGAGACTAACGGCACGGGCCCGAGAGAGAGACTAACGGCACGGGCCCGAGAGAGAGACTAACGGCACGGGCCCGAGAGAGAGACTAACGGCACGGGCCCGAGTGAGAGACTAACGGCACGGGCCCGAGAGAGAGACTAACGGCACGGGCCCGAGAGAGAGAGACTAACGGCACGGGCCCGAGAGAGAGAGACTAACGGCACGGGCCCGAGAGAGAGAGACTAACGGCGCGGGCCCGAGAGAGACTAACGGCACGGGCCCGAGAGAGAGAGACTAACGGCACGGGCCCGAGAGAGACTAACGGCACGGGCCCGAGAGAGAGAGACTAACGGCACGGGCCCGAGAGAGAGACTAACGGCACGGGCCCGAGAGAGAGAGACTAACGGCGCGGGCCCGAGAGAGAGAGACTAACGGCACGGGCCCGAGAGAGACTAACGGCACGGGCCCGAGAGAGAGAGACTAACGGCACGGGCCCGAGAGAGAGAGACTAACGGCGCGGGCCCGAGAGAGAGACTAACGGCGCGGGCCCGAGAGAGAGAGACTAACGGCACGGGCCCGAGAGAGAGACTAACGGCACGGGCCCGAGAGAGAGACTAACGGCACGGGCCCGAGAGAGAGACTAACGGCACGGGCCCGAGAGAGAGAGACTAACGGCGCGGGCCCGAGAGAGAGACTAACGGCGCGGGCCCGAGAGAGAGAGACTAACGGCACGGGCCCGAGAGAGAGACTAACGGCGCGGGCCCGAGAGAGAGAGACTAACGGCACGGGCCCGAGAGAAGAACAAACTCATTTTTCCCCACTTGGAAATGCTTTTGAAGGGTTTATGACAAATGACTCAGTCCATAAAGTGAGAAAACATCTTGAATTTGAAGAGAGACTTGGAGAACTAAAGCAACCCTGCAGCCAGCTCCTCAGGTTGGCTACAGGCTTGTCAGGAAAACAAAAAACTCATACCTGTAATGGTTCCACCAGGATGCTTCAAAACAAAATCGAGTCCATCTGAAAACAGGGGGGTATACTACAAAGCACGATTAGCTGGATAACTTCAGAGTAAAACCCGGAACAACCCTTTTCACTTCAGTCCATGTACCAGATCTGGGACGGTTCTGAGTTTCTCAGTGCAGTTATCCAGCTAACTCAGTAATCCGGCTTTGTGATATACCCCCCAGGTGTTGCACAGTTCCACTATCGGGACACGACTGTTCCACAGACACCAGAATGGTAGGGTTGGGCCAAAACAGACAGGTAAATTAGCAAATAATTCTGGGAGTTATGTGTAAGCACAGCTACTATAGTGACTATAACTCAAAAGGTCTCGATTCCTAGCTGGGGAGCTGCTGTTGTACACTTGAGCGAGGTACTTAACCTGAATTCCAGCTGTAAAAATGGACGCTATATAAAAATGTAATCAGCGCGAATTGCTCTGGATAAGAGCATCTGCTAAATGTAATGTACATTTCAAAAGCGCAACATCAGAAATACATTAATGCAATGCTGTTGGCTACCCAGTCACCCAGCTCATTAAGAGGCTCACTCTGTAGGGAATGAGCTCTCCGCAACATGGACAATGTGAAAGGTAATTAAACAAGACATCACGCAAAAGATGGACGTGAATTCTGTAAAGGAACACAGAATGTAGTATGGAGAAGATAGTATAAATCAAAGTGCAAAGGCTGCGCAGCTGAGCTGACGGATTGCTGAGAGAATGAGAGAAGAGTAGCGGTGGAAACTGGCTGGCAGTGCTAGCAGATGACACCAGCACTAGCCTGTGGTGTCCTGGAGCGCTGGAGGATGTTCCAGCAATGAGGCGTTCTTACAAATATTAGTGGGCATTCCAAAAAAAAAACCAAAAAAAAACCCAACATTAAATATATATTTTTCCCCAGTTATTAGTAGTCTCTGCATTTCAAATGCTTGCTGAGCAATGGGCCATGGGGCCCATTTAAATAAAGGTTAGGCAAAATCAAGACCGATTAGCACTAAATCCAGAAAAAAGGTTAAATAAGAAACGCTCTGACAAGGGCAGAGAACCAAATGCGCCAACTATTCGTTATCCCATGTTCACGTATGGAGACATAAATCAATCAAATTCCAACTTCAATCTAAGGTCTGAATCATTACAATCCTCCTGCTTTCCTTAAAACATATTTAGCTTTTCAAAACAGCTATACTAGCAACCGAATTTCACTTCACTTTTCCATATGCCATAATCAACTAAATTCGTCAAATGAGAAGCAACACAAACAATTAAAAAAATAAACTTCTGGAGATTTCACTCAAAGCCAAAACACTGACCCTATTCTCAAGCCTGATTTTCAATAGCATTTTGTTTTTCCTTTACAGGCAGACATACAGACATACCAATTACTGTCGCCCCGGTCTGGAATAGCTTTGCCCTTTCAGTCAACCCCCCCCCCCCCCCCCCCACCCCCCACAAAAAAACAAAAAAACAAAAAATAAAATAAATAACAGTGATTGACGGGTGACATTTACTCAACGAAATCGAGCAAAATTTTTCAAACTTCTCGCAGCATTTCAGAACAGCTCAGAAGAAAGTTACCGGCATTACTTTAATTATTTTCAACCTTCATTCATCGGGATGCAGATATGCAGTCAAATCATTAAGAATTGTGCCCTAATTAGAAACACACTTGAGCATTGAGTAGACCCAGATTAGATTTGATAATAGAAGCTTTCTTCCATAGGTCCAGACTCAGAGTATGGCCATTTTACCAGAGTATGGCCATTTTGTACACAGGGTTACTAACAAGAAAAAGAAAACAAACAAACATGTTAAAATTTGCATGCTTTCTCAGATTGTGCCAACCTGACAAGACTGCAAGGCTATAGTATTGTAGCAGTTAAATAGATGAAAACAAAGCCAACATTCCATGTATAACCACTGTACAACAGCAGCACACTTCTGCACCAAAAATATGGTAGATAACATGTTCACACATCTTCTAGCCTTAGACATGCAAGAGATTGATTCATTTTGTTTGCAGGTGCGAGATGACGCATGTAATCTCCAGATCATGCTTGATAGCTTCAGTGCTGTACACACAGGCCGACACTACAGAAGGTTTAGTATATAAATAACTAAATAAATGATGAAAATGTCAAAAGTGAGTAATCTTATGGGGGAAATATAAAATGCATATTATGAACAAATATCATCCCATTAAAAAAACTTTTAGAATTTACAATCCTCCACAACAGAGACTATTTGAAGTTGTGCATGAATTTCAGAATACCACATTACAAAGCCAGAGAAGATAACAGTCAGTATAATTTCAGCTACACTTAGACCAAATTTATGAATATTTTTAGCTAACAAGTTGACCACTACACACATTCACAGGACTCACGTGTTTCTAATCCCCAAAGGTAGGTATTTGGGTACCAATTCAGCATGAAAACAACTGAGGTACTTGTGGTGGAAATGTATCATAAAATGATACCCATGGGAAGCACAGCATTGCAGTAATATAAATTATTGTAGGCCTGATTATAGCTTAGGCTATGTTTAAAAAAATCAGATGCTGTAGAATACAGAGAACAGCTGTGAAACCAGAAGTTACAGACCTTCAAAAGTCCCAAGACCTCTCGACTCCCAGAAGAGCTGCCACGACTTGCGCACCGTCTCCGACAGACCATGCAGGCACCGTCACACAACACAGGCTCCGAGCCCGTCTGCCGTCTCCCCGCACGGAAACTCATTCTACGGTGTACTTTTGGGAATTTGTGTCCAGTAACCCAGCAACACCATTCTGGAACGCGCCTACACTGAAGGCCTTGCCGTGAGAAGAAACCGTTAGCTCCACAACCAGAAGTGCCGCATTTATTCACCCCGTTCTCTGAGGACGCAACAACACATCCTCTTGTGAAGTATTCCCATAAGCCCATCCAACAATTACAAGGTCCTTTGGGTTTATTTTCAGGTATAAAAGACATAACTGTGGAAGTATGCATTGATTGCGATGTTGAGAAATGACAAATCGTTTATGTTCACGCATAACTCCCCAGGAAAATAGCAGAGTGCACAGGCTTAGAAGTCTCTGCTTTTTGTTTTTGTGAGCATGACTGCTTGAAATATGACACGTCAAAACATCTGGGGTTGGGAGCTACGGAAAGCGTACATGAAAACTGCAGTTATGTTTATCTTAATCACATTGTAATTAATTACATTTTCCTGACTATGGCTAGTTCAGGCTGCAGACCTTAATGCTCAATTCCCAGTTTTTGCAGAGTTCATATTCATGTTTTACAGTGACCCAACAGTACTGCCAATGCAGATTCATGACGACATTAAGCTGTTGCATGAGAGTGGCATAGAAATTATTTTGCCGGTGTACCTCCGGTTGGGCGGGGAATGCCATTCCGTACCAATCCTGCCTGATCGAGGACATACCCACCCCAACTGGTTTATACCAGGTTACTATATTGGACTGAATGTGGATTGACATGTGTGGACGGACTGAACAATCCCGGTTTGAGCGTCCACACACAAGCTTTGGGCAAGTCACATGGCTATGTATCCAGTTTATTTCCACACACAAGCTTTGGGCAAGTCACATGGCTATGTATCCAGTTTATTTACACATACAGACGGAAGTCAAAAAAAATGTGACTCCTTATGTTTGCCGTTTATACTGTTCTTAAAAAAACATCTCACTGGTTCATATATAGGGGGGATTAAACAGAATTTGGCCACTTTTCACTGCAGTCTGAACATAGCTTATGAGAAGATACACAGCAATCCTTATCTAGCCGCATTGCCCACTACAATACTGCTGCAATGTAGGATCTGCGTGTAGGTACACAGATCCTACTAAAAAAAGGTCAGTGTAGAGAATGGAATCAAAGAGCATCTTTGACTCACTCGCATCTAGTGATAAAGAGTAGTCAATAAAGGTGAGACACCTTCTTGCAGCATACACAAACTTAAGCAATTGAGAAGTGATAGTAGTCACAACATGGCAGAAACAAAATCATTCGCTGGCTGAAATTATATGGAAGTCCCCATGCCAACCTGCTTTTAAGTTGGCAAAGTCTTCTTGCATATCATACCAATGTCAGATTCACATCACGTTAGATTCCATGAATCCAGGCGGTAAGCTAGTGATAGCACTATATGCTTGTGAATCAAGTGCACAAATGGCTGTGGTCTTCCTCCATTAAAACAACAAGAAATTCAAAATATGAGATCCATGTGAGCTCTCTGGGCTGTTTCCACTGATGATAGATGAAAACTTTTCACTGTAGTTATAACAAAAAGGCTAATTAGTCTATAGCCAGCAATTCCCAGCATCCACTGCATCAGTCCACACTTCCCAGTAATCTCCAATTCAGAGAACACGACCGTTCCCATAACGGACTCTCCACATCCCTTCCTTCATCACAAACTTTCATTATCTCAACTCTTGATCAGTTAAGAAATAACTTTCCCCCCCCCCCCCATAAGCAGCCAAATTCAGACAGGATCATTTTCAAAGCTATACAATACTTAAAGCTACTCAGATGCAACTTCAAGAAAAATGTGTGAATATAGCCAAAAAATTTGATTACTTCATTCCAACAAGTTTTTCCTTCCAACCTATTGCCATCCAGTGACATGTTAGCATTGGTCCAACACAGTGTTATTCAGGCAGAGGGTTGGAGGGAATTTTCACTGAAATCGGATGGCCTGGATTTTGTGTGAATATGTCTTGATTACCACTCTGATAGGAAAGAGCAGGAGCCAGGGCTGGGCTTTGGAGGGACAATCCCTTAAGCCCCTTGGGGGCGCATATTTGAGTGCACTTCGTCAAAAAGCTTTTGAGTGGGCGACTTTTTCCTCACAAATACCAGGATGAAACCCTTATTTCCAGGGTTTCGTTGAGGGGATTCAGGAGAACACTCAGCCACAGAACTGTGCACTCATCCGACAATTTCGGGAAGTAAACCGGAAGTAAAAACTAAAACTTGGAGTACAAGAGCGGGACATATTACGAACTACTCTTTTTATTTTTGTTAATTCTACCTTCATTCATAATCTACACTTTGTAACCATCGTCATATGTGAACTGATTTATATTCTCAATAGAAATTAAACTAGAAATAACCACCTTAATTGCGGTTGTATGTCTCCGCCAACAAGTCAAGTTGCAGTTTACATCCATGTCTGTCCAGACTCATAAAATATATGTAGTGAAGATTTTGAAGGAATTTAATTTAAAAGCTACTAGTGCAGTGCCCGTTCAAAATGTGCCGTTCAGAGTGATGGGCGCTTCTTTTTGGGTATTTCAGTTCAGCAATATTTGTTCTTGTTCTTCTTGGGTTTAATGGTGGTCGGGCAGTTTCGGATGCGGCTTTGATGAGAGATGGTAGGTCTCAAGTAGTTCCGGGGAAGATTTTGCGCTGTGACATTAGTTCCGGATTCCGCATTCTTAATAGTGGACGGCAAATGCTATTAAAAGAAACAAAGCCACTTGTAAACGACTGCCGATTTTTTTACACTGCACTTCCTAGGGTCCTGAGCAATACACCTAGCGAATTTCAACTTCATACAGTGCCCGGTTGTCGAGCAAATCAAAATACAGAGACACAGACAGCAGACACACAGACACACAGCAGACACGATTCCTGCCTTTATAGTTAGATGAACTGTATTTATTGGCGAAATGGAAGTTATCACTATATTGACATGTATGATTCCAGTGAATAATTTCCAGTGAGAAACATGCTGTCTTCATTTAGAGACTATTTTTACAGCGGAGTACAGAGGACTGATAGAGGCTAATTAGCCAGCCAATACGGTTTTGTCATTTTTTATTTGTAAATGAAATTAGGAAACTGTACAGTCATCTACCTGAACATGATAAGACAGAAATTTGGCCACTGATCACTGAGACATAAGTTGAGATCAAGCAACTGAGAACCGTGCAAAAAAAATAAATAAAATAAAATAAAATAAATAAATCTTTTGTGAGGTCTCAGTGACCTTGACCTTTGACCACCAAATTCTAATCAGTTCATCCTTGGCTACGGTTACACTAGTCACTTCAATCCGACTTCTGGCATCCGATATCGCTAGGCTGCATTAAGTGACAGGTCTGGACGTGCACAAATCGGATTTTGTCCACATTGGGATCGGATGCCAAACCACTTGGCGAGGTGGCCTGGCACACGTTGAGATCGGAATTGCTTGTAGTCTGGACGGAATCAGACTTCTCAAATGCATTCAACGGAAAAAACGTCATTAAACTCGCCCACATTTTAGGCTCAGGAAGAGGAGAACGCCGCACAGAACTGTTCTGTGGTATGCAGAACAGTTAGGCTACTATCAGATGAAGGAGAGTTGGAGGGAATTTTGTCAAAACACCAGGGATCCGCCCGACTCTCCGCGAGAAGTATCAGGGGATATTTAATGAGCAGGGTACGTCAGGTCTTTGGTTTAACTTCTCAACTAAACCTCTTAGCGTTGGTAAGACGAGGCTGAGCAGTTCACAAATGTGATAGAATGTGTGCTTTTGCATGCGGAAATTGAGCACCCAGTCAAAATCCGTGAAATCATGCACACTATGGTTCCACCAGTGCTGGCTACGGTCCCGAACCCAAACCCTCCTCTCCACCGAAACAGCTGTTGCACCCAGAAACGCAATGCTCACATTAATAGCACGCCTCCACTGCTGCCTCCTGATCAGTGCACGCCTTGTGCAGGTCCTACCTCAACTACACAATCTGAACAAAATGAAAGTAAGTACAACTTCACGAACACCGAAAGTCATTTTCCAGGAAGTGTATGTCTAGTATTTAAATATTGTGCGGAGGAATGAAATTCGAACTGCCATCTGACCACAGGAGGTCGCATTGAACTGTCATTACATTACATTACATTATAGGCATTTAGCAGACGCTCTTATCCAGAGCGACTTACACAGTATTTGCATTTATACATAGTATCCATTTATGCAGCTGGATATATACTGAAGCAATGCAGGTGAAGTACCTTGCTCAAGGGTACAACGGCAGTGTCGTACCTGGGAATCGAACCTGCAACCTTTCGGTTACAAGCCCAGTTCCTTAACCACTGTGCTACACTGCCGCCTGTCAAGTATGGACGCAACTCAATCTGACTTGCTGTGATCGGATGTTGGAATTCAGATTCCAGAAGTCGCATGAAGTGACTAGTGTAACCGTAGCCCTTGAGTCCAAGTGGACTTTTAGGTCAAATGTGAAGAAATTCCCTCAAGGCGTTCCTGAGATATGGCGTTCCCAAGAATGGGACGTACGTATGGAAGAACAACCCGTTATGTTGCCGGTGTGGAGGCATAAAAAAATATTATGAACTACTTCCTCACTAGCTTAGAAAAAGTTTTGCAGGATTTATTTCGCGCACTGCTTGCAAAGTGAGGGACAGGGCACATAGTAGACAGGGGTCTGAGTGGACAGGGGACAGGGGGCATGGAACAGGGATCATATTCGGTCACGGCCTAGGAGTGCATTACATCTGCACTGCACTTCATGCTGCAGTGGAGGATCCCCTGCCCAACAACAGCAGGAAGAGCTTCAGTACACCCAAGGGTCACAACGGGAATGCACACCTTCTCCTAAAGAAGCAAGCCAATAAATAATATAGGATCATAATAATAGTAATTGCGTACAAAATTAACGCAGTTATCCTTTACTGGACCACTGATCAAGTCCCAAAGTAATGATCCAGGGCTATACTCAATTTAATCACAACTTAACAGTTTGACACATTTAATTAATTCACTAATATAATGTAAGTCTCTTTTTGAGGAGAAATCTGTACAACCATATTTTGAGCTTTTCCAAATTCATCCGGTCTTCACAATCACGTGCGAATACTAATCATTCCTTATACCTGCCCCTTGCGAAAAACGGGCTACTTCCTCAGCTGCTGTTATTCTGCAGCACAGGGAGTAAATAAAGCCTCGACTAACTACTAAAGCAGATGTGAGGGTCATTCGACGACCAGGGAACATACTCGTATTTTTGTTACAGCTCAAATGCAGAATATATGATGCAGCACGCCGAGTTCTACAGCACGCGCCCCTCCCTGCCTGCAGACCGCGAGGACTTTATAAATCACCGCCACGCGCCACCTAGAGCGGAAGAGGCCAGCTCAGCATTCCTATGTGGCAACATATGAATGCATTATATTGTACGAATACATTTACCTAGCTAGGCAAAATAACAAAGCAAAAACGAATCTGCTGCATGTCACTCACCATTTCTTTGTGCATTCCACCATGAGTTCCTGGTAAGATGCCACGAACTGAAATTTGGACGCATGTTTTCCCACACGTTGCAACCTTTTCCACACTGAAGCCATATTTCTTGATCACAACGGAGATATTCTTTACGTGCTCCTCGTTTGCTTTGTCGCGTTTTCTTGGTGGCTGATGTTCAAAATTAACATGAAATATTTAGCAACTTCTGCACACGCGTCGTTGACATAAAATGAAAATATATATACACAATAGTATCGGTGCGATTCCTCTTCTTTTGCGGAGTTGGCATGCCTTCTCAAAACATCAGGATAAAAGTAGAAGAGGGGGCATGAGATATTTCCAATGATGACAGTCGAGACTAGCAGAATCGTGCATGGTTGTGAAGTAAACGGACTTTCCCAAATCTCATGCTTTGCAAATCCTGTTGAAAGATCAAAAGAGAAAGCGTTACACAGCGACTCATCAAATGACAGAAGAGAATAAAGCCATTTCCAACCTAAAATAAACTTACAACCCCTGCAGCATGTCTTCCATATCGCTATCTACCGTTTCGATGTCTGCTTCTCAAATACAATTATTGTAAAAACAATGCAAAACCATGTCACGGTGAAATTAATACGATGGGTTAACTGACTGTCTGACTGGATTTAATTGGTCTTATTCAACATTCCTATTTACTTAACTGATGTTGCATCACGCAAAACTAGCTACGTGCACTTGAGCAAGCCAGCCTGCCAGCGGGTCCTGCAAAAACAGTCCATGCAAATTAAATTAATTAAATTAACAGTCTCTTGATTGTGGCTGTTAGTGTAGAAACTTCTTTGTAGAAAACGATCTAGTTTCTTGTGGTTGCGATCTAGATCGTTAGCAATCTTATACACTGCTTGTTAGCTAACGTTGGAGAATTCGCTCTCAGTAAGCAAGTAGCCTGTACCGGTGCAAGCTAACGTTGGCTAGATCAGTATCACTAGTTACAGTATCCAGCTAAGCAGCAACCGCTGCATGAACCGGTTCTCTTTGCTATACTTCTCTTAATACTCACGTAACTGACCAACTTAACTATTATATTAAGCAAGTCCGCTGTCATGGAAGACTTCAGTGTTAGTTTGCTAGCTATCTAGCATTATACGTGTATTAGCCAAGCAAAACCCCTTTAAAACGATCATAGCGTGTATCACTTGTACTGTTAAAGGCATGTTCATATCTACGTTACAACAAGCGGTGGCTAAACTAACATTAGCAGCCCAGGTTAGCCAGTCAGCTAACAATTAGCCAAATTGAAGATAATATCGTCTTATTACCATAGCCCCAACTGGATAGGTGAGCTAGTGGTATGGGAGTTAACGTTTGCTATCCTCACTGACGCGCAGAGTTGTGTCTGTCGTTAGCGCCAATTTGGTGAGCCAGCTACCGCGAAAACTTTAACGTTAGTGTCCTGCATGCGATTGAATGACAGCACGTCAGCCACACAAAAACACTGATGAAGATGTTTGTTTACTTACCTCAATTATTTAGCTTACTAGCTAACTAGTCTCTTATGTGGTTGCATATACGACTTGCTAGCGAGAGAATTAACGGTCAGCTTCTTATGCAGTATCATCAACCATTTAAAGCAAGCGCCCGGATTGATCTCTAACCACAGCTACGTTTTCAGTCGCTTAAGAATGCTAGAAAGCTTGCAAGCTAAACAGAAGTAGAAAATATGGTTTCCCTTCATGGAACAACGGGGAAGTCGCAGCAGTCCAATATGAGAATGTGTGGATTCCAGCAATCTAACGTAGCACTTACAAACTCTACAATCAAGCCTCCATCATTGCCCCCTACCATTCACTCAAACTTATCTAGCCAGCCAGCTAGCTAACTGCTCAATGGAACGCCTCCCGGCATTCGCTATTGGTTCTTATAGCGGACTAACTTGTAAATATTTACTAACCTCCTCTCATACGAATAGCCTTTCCTGTCCTAGATACATGCATAATAAATTACCTTATTTGCATTTTCTTACAAGGTGACGATTTTATTGGTCAACTGAAATATCTTTCTGGCGCGGTTAATCCGCCTGTGAATACCAGCATGCTAGGCTACGCTGCGACGCGCTCGTTCGCACAGCGCATTACCTCGATTTATCATTGGTTGAATTTCGTTGTTGGAGAGTGCATTTGTTTATATAAACGTTCCATCTCCGTGGTCCTTAGAGATGCCAATCAATTTTTTTGTACTGGTGGGTGTGCTTTTCTATATATTGCGAAATGGATCGAGGATTGAGATAGTTGTCCCATTAGCTTCATTCAATATGGGACAACTAGGGTTGGGAAGGGGTCCTGGAATTTGACCCTGTCATTGCTGGAAACTAGGAACGACGCTTATATGAATTATTCAATTTCCATTCAATTTCAAATTTTTTTTTCTTCCAACTTAGGCTCGTACTTTTCCATATTTCTATTGCACACTTTAAAAAATATCTAGATAATGTTACATGTTTTGTGACAGCCATATGTGGCCATATTTTGTTGATAATTGAAGTAATATGTCGTGTCACATCTTTATTAAGAACACACATTACTTAAAAGAGACTAAAATCCTTGTGAGGTGTGATTAAAGTAGTGTCACACCAAGTTGTAGCTATAATGTTCCTGTTTTTATCCTAGTTATAATTATGTGTAATGTATTTATGAATACAAAGGCAAA
Source organism: Synaphobranchus kaupii (assembly GCA_029718625.1). NCBI lineage: Eukaryota > Metazoa > Chordata > Actinopteri > Anguilliformes > Synaphobranchidae > Synaphobranchus > Synaphobranchus kaupii. The sequence continues at coordinate 60,454,388 of CM056380.1, forward strand.
TCGAAAAGGTTGCTGCATATAGCAATTAAGGCCACATTGTTTAAAATATACAGTCAGCACCAGAATTCATTGGACAATGAAGTGACATTTTTAGTTATTTTTGTTCTGTACTAGCACTTTGAGTTTGAAAGGATACAATGACAAGGAGGTTGACGTGCAGACTGTCAGCTTTAATTTGAGGGTATTTTCATCCATATCGGATGAACCGTTTAGAAATTATAGAACCTTTTGTACATAGTCGCCCCCATTTTTGGGCGTCAAAGAATATTGGACTGCTTAACATAATGTAGAATAAAGTAATCATTTTTTATATTTGGTCACATATCCTTTGCATGCCATGACTTCCTATGGGAATTGGGGAGTGGGACTAGATTTAGTTGTAAATTACACTGGAACGGTATGGAACACATGGCTGGCTAGATGGCTCTAAATCAAACAAGCCTTAAACCATCACTCTGCTGCCAGATATGCAGTAGATATGGGTGGATAACTTGAAGGGTGTCTTTTCCTTATTTTTCCATAGAGTTCAATAGGAAAATTGGTCAGGAGAAACAACCCTTAAAGTGATCCATCCATATCTACTGCATATCTGGCAGCAGAGTGATGGTTTGAGGCTCGTTTGATACCTCAGACCCTTGATGACTTAAAGCCATTTTACCAACCTTAAATTTCCAGCATAATTTCCAGCTAAATCTAGTCCCACCCCCCAATTCTCATAGAGATCCATTCAAATGCAGAGACGTTATAGTATCGCTTGTAAGAGTACCAGAAAATAAGATATCAAAAGTCTTTTGATGTTGTTGGGTCACATACATCAGGAAGTCTTGGCATGCAAAGGATATGCCATCAAATATTAAAGATTATTTTATTCTACATTTTGTTAAACTGTCCAATATTTTTTGGTGCCCAAAAATGGAGGGGGGCTGGGGCTATGTAAGGTTCTATAATTTCTAAACGGTTCATCCAATATGAAAATACCCTCAAATTAAAGCTGACAGTCTGCACTTCAACCTCATTGTCATTGTATCCTTTCAATCTCAAAGTGCTAGAGTACAGAACCAAAATTAAAAAAAATGTGTCACTGTCCAATGAATTATGGTGCTCACTGTAGTTTTCACTGGCCACTTTTTTTTACTGTGCTCTTTGTATAAATTAACACTATTGAACCATTTGAGTGCTCATTGCATTGAGGAGACACCCACGGAACTGGTGCATGTTTTTCTGTTGAATTTTAAGATTATTAGGTTACATTTCACTTTACTTGGCAAGACAGTATAAAAATTAAGATATTAGTTTATTCACAAAATAATCATCTCTGCATAAATACATAAATAGCTTTCTTCCAACCCCCTGGCCCCACTTCCATTTTAAAAGCATGGGTATATTTACCATGTCCCTAATACTAGCTCTCAGCCCATCAAAACAGTTTGAGCTGTTTAACACTGAGTCCCTCTGGGTCTAGACTTTAATGAGGACAGCTCCCATTTCCTCATGGTGTCACACAAATGAGAGCATTTACCTTGTGGTACTGGGGCTTCTCCACATAAATCAAGCACATCAACCCCCCCCCCCCCCCCCCCCCCCCCCTCCCCATCCTCCCCATCCTCCCACAGAATCCATGTCTGCCCCCCAAAGGCTCACTGTGTAATGAGGCTGTTAATGTAGGCTGGATCAGTCAGCTATGATCTACACGTAAGTCCGTCTGTCTCCAGTCTCTTGTTTCCAAAGCCTGTGGAAACAAAATTACAGTGCAGTCTTCGCCAACCCAACACATTTTTCTTTCTATACCATGCTCTGCCCCCTACTGTATTCTTTCTATACCATGCTCTGCCCCCTACTGTATTCTTTCTATACCATTCTCTGCCCCCTACTGTATTCTTTCTCCGATAACCACTTTCAAATGGAAGGAAAAAAGAGGTAGCTTCCTTTTGGAAATTCTTCCTAGTGATCCTGCATCCTCTAACTATATCCCTGAGATGCTTATATTTCAAGACTTTTGAAATAAGTCATAAAACAAGCTTTTGTAAACAAATATTGCATTGTTAATACTGATTTTCCACGAGTGAATTTACTGGTCAGGCATGTAGATTTAACCTCTTGATGTCTGTTGTTTATTAATTCAGTGGAAAGATTACTGGGAGACATGCTCTACATTGAGGAATGCTTTGATCTGATAAGGATCTTGTTCAAAATATTGCCTTGTCTGTGTGGGTGCAGTTCTTTGATACAAGGCACCGGGTGGGAATAAGAAGTGGGGGTATGATGTGGACTTCTCCCATCTACAGCTCTGCTTGTAAGTACAAAGGGGACGGACTCTGTGGTTTATACCAGTGGGGATCAGCAGCCTGCATGCAGCCTCTCCCCGCAAGGAGCTAATGACAGATCCGAGTGTCATAAGATCTAAGCTGACCCTTGAGCACTAAGAAATCTGCTTGATGCTGGCACTTAAGAAGACTACCTGGGGGAAAAAAACCCAACTCATGAAATTGTAATTTTCTTAAATTGCTTCCAGGTTGTCGTTGCCCAAACAATGTCTGACAAATAACAAACTTCCAAACAAAATATATTGGTTCACCGTCTAAGGGGCAGATGCAGGGCATGTTGTGCTGTTCTGCGTGGCTGCATTAAAGCCCAGGTTTTAGCAAATCGGTTAAAGTAAGCAAGAAAACAAAGCTGATAATAACGCTTTCTAGATATGCAAAACTCCGATTTGGGGCAAGAACAAATTATTTATGTTTTGGCACCTTTATATGTTTGTACATTTTAGCTATTTCCAATATGCTTTTTCTTTTGATTTCAATCTCTGGATGTCGGAATATTTCCAGCCGTTCCGTGCGATATTTCCCCCTCTTCAGCTCCTTGCTTCCTGTTTGTCTCCCATTGGTTATACAAGAATGAAGTCAACCTTTAAGATAAGCATCTTTACAGTAAGTGATGCCATGCTGACTCATGATCATAGTTTTAGATCTGGTTTTCTCCGCATGCCTCTGTTTCAAGGCTTTCAGGAAATGCACATACCCTTAACACCATGCCATCTAACATCCTGTGCTAGGTGCAGATATGGACACTCGCAGCTTAATGGCTAACAGAGGAGATAGTGGGTTTTCTGTGACTTTCCAGATAGTTGTCAGCTTGAAAAAGTTTGTGTGGTTATTGGTTACAAATGTTTGGATCTCACATGCACAGCATTATGGCTTATAATACTTGCAGGTTCAGAATGATTTTCCACCACAATGTTTTATATTGTTTCTCACAATGGAGAATTTTTTTTATTTTATTTTATTTATGAATATATTTGTTGAGAATAATTCAATGAACACTGTTACATGTAAAATCTGCTAGCCCAGACTAATTTACAACCACAATCCCCAGTACAACTTTTATACTGAAATACATTATAATGGTACCAAATACAAAATTGACAATTATTTGTTTTGGGACACATAATTACAGTTTCTCAATCGCTTACACACTAAAAGACTAATTTCCCAAAACTATAAACACTATTCTCCTGTTTTCACCTGACATGTTTGCAGATTTGGTAAACCTTTTTTACCAAAAAATAAAGCACATGTAACCTCATGTTTTCATCTAGAACACACTGCCATTCAATACAGTTTTTATCAATTAGTTACACACTAAAATGGTGCTATGAACAAAACTTTACGTTTATGTGGAAAAAGAAAGACAAGTTTTTCAAAATTATAAGCACATTTTGCTTGTTTTCACACAGTCGCTTTAACACTTTTCTAATACACTTCACACAATTATCCTCTTTAGGCACAATTTGCAAAAAGTATATCTCTTGTGTTCACATGAAAAACACTGCCATTAAAAGTTATAAACTCCAATTATCAATTCAACACACCCATTCTTCACAGGTAAAACACTAGTTGCTTACAGTTTTTTACAATCACTTTGGCGCTAATCTCACAAGTTTGTGCTCAATTTTCAAAACCTTAGACACAAAACTCAAAACGGTCAGCACTTCAGAATCATTGGTTCAAATAACTAATTTATCGTGGAATACAAAAGATCACCCAAACACAACATACCGATAGCTTCACTGTTTAGTTGTTTTTACAATCCTTTAATATTGTTAATATTGCAGTAAAAAATACTTGATACATGTTTCAATATGGTTCTTTTTGTGGTTCTAAATAAAGGGAATAGTAGAGACAGTAGAACAGAGTGGAATCATTGAACAAAGTCAGGATTTATTTTTTAAAATACAATTACAACATAGGTTTCTTTGAATCATAGCAACAAAAAAATACAGTAATAACAGTTCCGACCTGGCTAGGTTGCCTGCCTCGTCCACAAAGAGGAATTTGTGGTGGTTCTCTGCAGCATCCAGCTCCATCACCCTCTAAAAAGAAATTGAAAGAAAATTACGCAACAGAATAATGTAGATCAAACTTGAATCTTTGACAACAGGAATCTTGAAACTGAACATACTCTGTACGCAGTTGCTTCACTCTATTTGCATTACTTTCAAAAGGCACCATCTCTTTTAGAGACACCTGATGCCTTTTCAGAATGCATGCAATAGTTTTCAGACTTATGGCGTCCACCTTGTTGAACATGTCGTCATTGTCAATGATGTGCCACTGAATTTTGATCAGGGGTACATCAATTCTGTCAGGGAAAACAAAGAATACATTCAGTCCCAACACCTACTGTGTGGTATGCAGTGGCATGCATTATACAGTAATTTGTCAATTGAGAGTAATGCATAGTGCAATGTGAAGACTTACCGGTTCTCATGGCGGAAAGTTCTGATGATCGAGGCCATCTCCTGAGGTTTGTCTGAATCATTGTAGCTGTTGTCATTGTCATGCCACGATTTATGACAAGGTCTACAACTATTGTTTGGATTTCTTTGGACACTCTTTGCTGTTGCCATCACTGTCTTGGTCCGTGGCCTTGTCCTCTACCACTAATTGATTAATTGATAGTTAGATGCATTGTAATGAAATGAAAAGATAGTCACATCATATGTAATGTGTGTATTGCATTTTGAAATGCTAATACTTTGTTGGTAAGTTGTGTCATTGTGAACAAATGATTTGGTTCAGTGAACAAATTATTTTAGGTTTATGTGTATTGTATTCATGCAATTGAAAAAGGTGTTTAGAGTTTTGAAAAATGACCACAAGGTTCTGAAATTAGTGCCAAACTGATTGTAAAAAACTGTAAAATTATTCAATCAGGAATCAGAGCTTTAGGAAAAAATGTGAGCTCTCCTGTATCGGAGAACAATAGCTGACAATTGGTGAACAAGGAGTAAGAATGAGAGGAGGAGCAGAAGGAGGAAGATCAAGGAGGGAAAATATATCGGACAAGATCTGGGTGCCTTGGTTGACCAGGTGGTCAACCATTGTTTGACCCTAAGGGAAGCTTGGCAGAGAGTCCCGCCAAATCTCTTCACTTCACAGTTACTTCTATCATACGAACATTTAGAAAATGAGAATATGTAGGTCTGCACTATTGTGATTTCCTGTAACAAACAGGAGGTTCAATGAAACCATTGTTTTTTCATTTCTGTCATGCCAACGGTGGCTGTGTCATTCCTGAAGACATTTATCTCACTGCTTGGCCAGAGAAAATATAATGTGTGATGTAAATGTGAATATGTGGCCTGATCAAGAGCAGAGACCATAATAATTTATTTTTGGTTTTACTTTTACATTTTTGTTTACTCTCAGTACAGTCGTTTTCTTTTTTTCATTTTCTCCTGTTTTTTTATTTTACATTGTCTACTCCCAACATTTTTCTAATTTGGAAAAATAACAAAAACCGTCTCACTGTTTTGTTTTTTTGCATATTTGAGTTGGCCAGTACACTCAAACAATACTGATGACTAACTTATATAATGGTAATAGTGTCTTTTATTTTGGCATTTATGATTTGTATTCATTTGTTGACTGGTGTTTATTATTTGGAGTAAAAAAAAATGTCATTTTGGGATGAGAGTGCATGGTTTTGAACATAGTGTTTGAATTTGACAAAGATTTTTGAAGTTTTGCAAAAACAGCTAACTGTTTAGTGTTTATAGTTTTGAAAAATTTGTTATAGTTTCAGAAAATATGTCTAAACAATTGAGAAAAATTGTATTACACCATTGAGTCATTTGCATTCATAATGTTTATACATTTGTTGAATAGTGTTTATTATTTGGAGGAAAAATGTCATTTTGGGGTGAGAGTGCATGGTTTAGAACATTGTGTTTAATTTTGACAGATTTTTGAAGTTTTGCAAAAACAGCTAACTGGTTTGTGTTGCGTGTTTATTGTTTAAACTGTAATTGAGCTGGTGCTGAAGCTGCAGAACCAGGCAGCAGAGATTCAGTGTACCAGTAAGAGAGCCAGCCTGGGCTCACACCTCAAAGGGTACAGGTTTCAAAGGGTTCAAATACCAGATGTGGCACTCTCATAGTCGACAGGAGCTTAAGCTGAATTACTTTGGTAAATATCAAGTTGTATGAAATCAATTGTATGTTAAACTGTAAGCTATGTCAAGTCACTGTAGATAAGGCTATCTCTTAAATGTAATGTAACCACCTGACTTTGTGAAGTGTGCAAAAAGACTGAAGGGAACAGAATGCATTTCAGTGGATCATTGTCTTCGCATGAGGCAATGTGACTGACGAGCTAGTGTCTGCTCACTGGCTTGTGGGAAAAACTGATGATTTATGCAAATGAATCAGATCTCATTAAGAGAGGCACAGTTTTAATAAGTTGCTGGAGCACAGAGTCTTGTTGAATCGCCGGCACATACCTTTGCAGCTCAAGTAATGTTGAAGTTATGTTCTCAGACATTTTGTTGCATGCAATTTGTTTGCAATCTCATGATTGTCAGTGATTAATCTCTATCACTCAAAATGGCTCAGTGTGTGTGTGTGTGTGTGTGTGTGTGTGTGTGTGTGTGTGTGTGTGTGTGTGTGTGTGTTTAACTCACACTATTTTAAAAAAAGAAACAATTTTGAAATGGGGAAAGTTTGAGTGGTATCATTATCAGAGTTTTGTTTGATAAAGCACCTCTTGTGTGACCGTGAGTGGAAGCACAGCTGTAATGAGTTCCACACTGGGAGCTGAGGAGGGATGCCTGCAGGAAGCAGTCAGTGTGGCCACACATCTCCAATGCAAAATATTACTCTCCCACTCTGGCAAATGCAAAAAAAACGTTTTGGTGTGTCTCACATCACAAATAAAGAAAGTAGTCTAGATACTAATCCCTTATGACCAGGAATCATGGAAGTCCACTTCACTGAGCTCATTTGGATTCAAAATACTCACTTGGTTTTGCATGTAGCATCATATTGTACAAAAAGCCTGCGTCACCATTAGCAACACCTCGCTACTGAACAATTTGTAGGTGAAATATACAGGTTTCCAAACATGCACAGGAATTTGATCTATGCTACATTTACACATCTTTAGCTAGATGGACAATATTAAATGCAGTGGAAACTGATTATTGAGTAAACAATTCTTAAAACTAAAAGCAGGAATAATATTGACTGCAATAAAATGAAACATATCCAGCTAACGTCTGTTAGGGATGAATCGAAGGTGATAAGAGCTATTGGGCTTCTCTACTGTGATGATAGAATGATGTATTTAAAAAAAACTTAAATGCTGTTGGATTCTGACTGACAGCTCTTAGCTCCATCTCCATCACATTCCATCACCTGTCAATGGCAGAACATGCATTCTAGCAAATATGAGCACATTTCAGCATATACCCAGATTTGACTAAATAGCTCTGCTGCTGATGAGGCCTCTGACTCATATGTAGGCTATGCATGCTCATATCTGCAATAAATGTTTGCTGTGAATTGTTACATTAGTTGAGGTAAGCAGACAAACTCTGACTACAGACTTGCAGTAAAGTCCAAACTTTCATAGTAAAAGTATAATCGCTGTGTAAATGATCCTGCTAGATGTCTGCAGAGATGGGGAAGGATTCAGGGCACAGGATGGCCCATGTTCACTTCAAAGTGCTTTCATGAGGAGGACATACAGGCGAGTCCCTTTGAAATATCTACATTTTGATCCCTTTTTACATTGTCTACCAGCAATCACTGAAACCCCACAGTGCCATGTAGGCCTAACCTTTATCTATTGACAATTTCTTCCACGGAATATGTAAATTGTATGCCCATCTATAATGCAAATTTGAATTCCATTTAGGCTACAACAGTATTAGCCTACACAACAAAATGAAATCATGTATAGGCTAACTGAACATGCTGAAATTGATAATGGTTGGCAGAGGGTCCCATAATTTCAGTCTAGACTTTCTATGTTCATGAACATCTACTGTTCTGAGCACAAGACTGGAGAGTTCAATTGCTGCCCTCTACTGAGTTTGGAGTTGGGAGGGTGTCCAGCAGTGGGTCCTTATTTGTGAGGATGAGACACAAAAATGAGTAGGCTATTTGTAGCCTACATCCTTAATTCACAGGCAGCTGTGTGACTTTCTCGTTGCACGGGAACATGCAGTCAGGACGGAAGGAGAAAGAGCACTCAGATTGCCTTCATTCTCCAGGCGGAGAGTTATGGTGGCTTGATTAACATTCTGGAGCGAAAGCAAGCATTGGCGCACAAATCAAAGAGGACACCGTCTGTGAAGCACAACATCCCCCCAAAAAATTATAAAAATAACATGGGCTACGTATATGTTTTTTTTCTTTTGAACATTTCATGTTACAAACAAAAAAGATCTGCTGTGACATCTTGCACAAAAGAAGTCTGTGTTTTAATGCGGTGAATTATTCTCTTGGAAAAGCCCATTCGTTAAAGCCATCGGCCCAGGCGTCGGATAGCGTCGAGGTGGAAGCAGCGCCGCTACCAAATCGAGGAGTTTTAGTTCACGTTTGTCAATCCGGTCTTATCCTCTACAGAGCCGAGCCGTCTGAAGATAGACGCGTCTGTTGTGAATTCTGATCATGTTTTCAAAGACGCATCATTTTAGGACTCCAGCGATTAAAGAGGAAATAAGCTTTTTGAGTGACAATTGGCAGCACTGAGATAACTGCAGCTCCCGACAGTGAGTTTTAAGCATTGAGCCGTGCACCCCACATGAGCTGTAAAAACTGATGAGATTTATCACTGCGCAGCCTCGTCACTTTGTCTGCAACAGTCGCGAGCATGGAAACAAATGTGTCTTCACATGAAACATACTGCCGATAAATCAAAGCCTGACTTTGCCCTCTGATCGCAAAGTACAAACTTTGTATACTTTTTTTTGGTAGGCTCCTGCTGATTTGCAGGCCTACTTTATAAAGCATCACTAGCAGGTTCCCAGCAAACAGTGGACGTCCCAGGGACGTACCATTTTAGTCCTCTCAAAGTTATGATGTGACGTTCCCTAGGGATGTCCTAAAAACATTACTAGGACGTTAGGAAGGTCACTGTTACAATATGACATTTAATTAGAGTTTTTCGGGGACGTTCAAGCAACGTCCCTATCCGGCTATGATATGACGTTGTGCTCATAACATTCATGTGACATTCGGGGACGTTCCTGCAACGTCTGTTACTGGTTACAATATAATGTCATGTAACGAATGTCTGGGGGATGTTACTAGAACGTCCCGGGAACATTCTCTGTGATGTCCACATAACATTTAGAAAACCCTACAAAAAGACGTCAAGGCGACGTCCTGATGATATTTCGAGGCGTTCAGGGGACGTCCCAGGGACCTAATTTTGTTAGCTGGGTTACCCGTCGGACATCACTTCAATTTCAGTTTGGGACAATGCTGTGACATCCTGTAGTGGAACCATCTCAGACTGCTTTTGATAACTCTCCTAACACAATATATTCTATATAACAAATAATCTTTAATATCTACATAACCACATGTAGAAAGGGGATGGGACAGATGTGTGTGTGGTGTATGTGTGGAATGGAATGTTATTTTTTAAGAAATGTTTGGTTCATCTTATATAGGTCATTAGTGGAATTAAGTGTATGTCAAATAAATGAGACATACACTTGCAGAGAGAGAAAACAAGAGAGAGTGTGTGAGAGAGAGAGAGAGAGAGAGAGAGAGAGGGAGAGAGAGAGAGTGTGAGAGAGAGAGAGAGAGAGAGAGAGTGTGAGAGAGAGAGAGAGAGAGAGAGAGAGAGAGTTTAGCCATAGCAGGAAACATATCTCAAACAACATTAGTCCTCATCAATCTTGCGCTCACATTCTAATGAACATTCTCAGATGCAAATATTCCAGAGCAACTCCTGTGTTCTGGCAGGTGAGCACGGGAAGCTTAAATGCACAAGAAAACAGAGAAAATCAGGGTACCACTATGTTGATTTTAGACTGAAGCTGTAGTTCATTAATCCAAGATTCTGCCAAAATTATCTTCACTCAAATACTTATATTAACCCTGGTCACAAAGAGGATACCCTTTCTTTTTTAAAGTGTGGCCAGGCAGTGGTAAAGCTAAAATCTGACCTTTGCCCTATGAATCTTCTAACTAAAATGAATAGCAGCATCAGAGAGAAGACGATCATCTAGCTGAAGCTACTGCTGTTTGCTGGTGAGGAATGCAGCGAGAGACAGTTGTGTAAATGCTCTTCAGGTTATTTGGTGACTATGTTGGCAGGGTTGGTGATTAAGCCTGGAGCTGCCAACTCCAAGATGGGGAATGGGCGGCTGGGTAATTATATACCCAAACTGTTCAATCAGTATATCAGGACTGACATTAAAACCTCGCTCTTGACACACCATTGAGTTTTATGATCTATCACTCCATGTTACCATCAGAGCCGGCCTCACATTCCCTGGGTGTCTGTGGAGCGAAATGGATGTTGACCGGGATGTCCTAAATAGCTCCCTTTTTAACCGGCAAATAACACTCAGATGAAAAATGGAAGATGTCACATTTCCCCATTTGCCCTCAGACACGGTTATCTAAGCTTTGCTTCATCTGGCCCCTCTGGTGTTCAGGTGTTGCCCTCAGACACGGTTATCTAAGCTTTGCTTCATCTGGCCCCTCTGGTGTTCAGGTGTTGCCCTCAGACACGGTTATCTAAGCTTTGCTTCATCTGGCCCCTCTGGTGTTCAGGTGGAGAGCTTCAGATTACGCACTGACCCTTGAAAGCACAGTGTTACCTCAGCAATGTTGGGAATTGGGGAAAATCCTTCAGGCAACTCTTTAAAAGAAAATCTCCAAGGCTTGACAAGATAATGATGCACTAAACAAATGTAGTCTTTTTGATATTGTGTGTTAAATCTAAAAGTGTAGATACAGTAACTAACTACACATTACTGCTAAATATCTGTTTCTGCAACTACTAAAATCCCACCACCCTTACTACCAGTCCTCTCCATCCCATTTTTTCCCCCCTCCTTCAGTTCATCTCTGAGGACGTCCTTCCTCACTCCACTACTTACCTACTATTGGCTGTTTACCATAGTTTTCATCCTGTTACCATCTTTCCTAACAATAGTGCTGTAGGCAGTACTGTTACTTGAATTAAGAGCGGGACCAAGCTCACTGAGAAAATACATTGCAACAAGGGTGAAAAGACAACATGGATCACCAGGGATGTGAATATACCTGAACTCAGGTCTTTAGCTGATATCAGTTTATATCTGTAGACCTTTTTTTAACCCATTTAGCCTGTGGGATGTCCATTACCTGCACGCTGAAACAGCCAAGCTTGGACAAAGTTTATTATTCCATATCTAATGTTTTGGCGGGAAGCCACACGCCAGCTTACTTCCCTTAATCTCCTGTCATCGTGTGATGCGTAAACCTTCGGTGTAATTTATGCCAAGTGTCTCAAATTTAAAAAAAGGAAGCCTAATGTGTTTACATTGACAGGGTCTGAAAATCACAGAGATTTCACATAATTACTAGATTCTATGAAAGGATGTGTTCTATTCAGTGATTCAAATGGTTTTTCAGTCAATGTCCAATTAGTTTCCTCACGGGCAGCTCACATTAATGGATTGTGCTGCATTATGCAGTGAGATGTGGCTTGTGGATCTAATTGAAGAATATTTATCAAAAATATAAGCTAGAGTTTCCTAACTGACAAATATACTTAATTTTTTAATTTTGTCCAGGATAAACAGTGGATATAGATTATGTTATTGAGCCATCATTATTTACTTGGTTACCTGAAGTATGCTATCAACATCAGAAACAGAACATCAAACATTCCAGACAAATACGTTTCACCACGTCTGTGGGAAAATGTGTCCCTGAGGCTCAATCTTCTTCCAAGTGGCAAATACACACAATTATCACTTCAGATTCAAATGTATTTTATCACCTCAGAAATGAATGACCTCTAAACAAACAAACCTTTTATTACAGGACTCACATTCTAAACACATCCAAAAGTCCAACAGAGTGGAGCCTTTTATTACAGGACTCACATTCTAAACACAGAGTACTTTGTGGCAAGGGATGCACTGCCTCTGCTCCACTGCCTCTGTATGTATTTAATTTTTTTTCATGTGGAGGCTTAGAAAACACACAACGACAAGCGTCTCTGTCTCATCACCCCATAAACAGTGTGCTGTTTAGATGTCCTCAGCGTTAACTTCTCCATGGTCTGTGCTAGGCCAAATTCAGATCCAACATGGAATATTTGTGTAGAATAATTTATAGAAATGTAATATAATGTAAAATATTGAAATAAAATATATTATCGTGATGAGAAAAGATACTTTTACAGTTATAAACATATAATACATAAAGGGATTATATATAAAAAATATATATATTGCCGCTTTCAGATATTGCAATATATTTCAGCAAAATATGCTACTGTTAAATATGTACACTCTCGGACACTCTGGGACTGTACTGGGTAAAGGCCCTGAAGAGTAGAAAAGTTAGTCAGGTGTGGTAAAATTCAGTAAAAATATTTAGTTTAAGGCATAGCAAGAATGAAAAAAGAATTGTATTTTTTTTAAAAAGCACTATGGCTGTTTGGAGTAGGGCCACCACAGAAAAATAAATCAGCAATCAATCAGTACGTTTGAAGTTGTCATAAGCAGCAGTATGTGCTCACATAGTACGGCTCACAGGGGGACTATATGTTGTAGCAGAGCTGAACTCTCTTCATCTGCTGTGACTGACACTTCAGGAATGCCATGTCTTTATCTCTAAGGTGCTCTGGGGAAATATCCTTCTGGGGAATGTGTGCTGGGCTGGAGAGTCTGTGTGACTAATTAGCCTCAAACAGCATGGATAATGCAAGAAAAAAAACAAACAAAAAAAACATTGAAAATACCATCCAAAGAATTTTCACTTAAGGAGTGAATCCCTGTTTCATATGCTTTTCAAAGTAAATAAGTGATTTCCATGTGGTTAAAAAATAAAATCACATTCCTTGTTGCCTGTGTTCTCTGTACTCCTCCCTTCTGTGCTACTGCACAGCTTGGTGCCATTCTTGGAGGTTTCTACTCTGCGCAAACTGGGAATCACACACTGTTAACAGCCAATCACGGACGGGGTCGGACAGAAAGGTCACGTCCAGCCTTCACCACTGGATGTACTGGATGTGTGCTTTATGCCACCTTCTCCCTTGTTTTCCTGTGCATTGATGCATAGCTATAAATGCTTTTTATTATTGTTCGATATTGTTTTCAGATGTTCTCTCTCTCTCTCTCTCTCTCTCTCTCTCTCTCGTCTTATTTTCATACAGACAGAACATTGTTTCTGTGAATAGTCAAACCTCAATACAATGGATACAGGGAAGGAAAGTCCTGGCTAAGGCAGAGATGTTGAGGGTTACTCCTGAAGCATGACGCATGGCAGAGCTCCCTGTGTGGAGCCTGCTGTCTTCCCTGTCCCAAAAGCAGACCAAAACACAGCCACAGAGGAGAGCCTTTTTAAAAAAGCTATCATCTGCACCTCTTTGTGAAAGTTGCCTAGCAGCAGGTAGATGTGACAGAAAATGAATTATCTCCCCATAATGAGATTATAGATTTGCAGGTCGCAGCTGATTAAATGCTGTCAGTTGGAAGCGGAAAATAAGTACGAGGAGTTTGTTTAATCAGGAAATATTGACACGGCAGTCAAGTGATTCTAAAGAATTCATACTAATCTGACAAATCCCGCAAAAAGCTATGCGCAATATGACAATTTAGATTCCACATTGCTTAAGATAATTTGAAGTGTGAAGTATTATAACAGCATTTTTCAGATTTGATTTACATATATACAATAGAAATACAATTTACAATTTAGTCATTGTGGCAGATGCTTTTACCCAAAGCGCCTTAAAAAAGTGCATTTAATAGGGGAAGCAAACACCACTAAAGCTAGAGATAGAGCTAAAGTTACATCCATAAGTGCCTCCATCAGGATGCATAGCTCAACACCTGTGAGTTAAAGGAAAAGAACAGTTAATTTTTTTAGATGCAATATGAAAGATTGAAGTGTAGTCTGAAAAGGCTGGTTTTTAGACATTTGTAGAAAACAGCCAGTGAATCTGGCTTCATGACTGATTGGAGAAGGCTGTTTCACCTTTGTGGGACGAGTCCAGCAAAGAGGAATAGCTCCCGAGTGCTCGAAGAGATGGGACGGCTAGCTGGTGAGAGGACGCTGAATGGCGAGGTAAGGTTGGAGTGTATGCTGCAATCATTGTCCGAAGATAGGTTTGGTATGCCAGTGTGAGTGAAAAAGTAGCTGGCATTAGCAAGACAAAATCAATGGCACCAACCTTAAGGCTATGAATTCTGGAGGAAATACATGATGAATCAGCTCACTCTATGCTGAAGCGACCGTTGTCCCTATCGGAAAATGGGTCAGTGGCCTCCACAGAACAGAAACGGTGCCTCGCCTTTCTTTGGAACATATGACATGGAACCAGTCCGGCCCAGTTCCCAGTCCCAGTCCCAGTCCGGCCCAGTTCCCAGTCCCAGTTCCCAGTCCGGCCCAGTTCCCAGTCCCAGTCCCAGTCCGGCCCAGTTCCCAGTCCCAGTCCCAGTTCCCAGTCCGGCCCAGTTCCCAGTCCCAGTCCCAGTTCCCAGTCCGGCCCAGTTCCCAGTCCCAGTTCCCAGTCCCAGTCTGGCCCAGTTCCCAGTCCCAGTCCCAGTTCCCAGTCCCAGTCCCAGTTCCCAGTCCCAGTCCCCTAAGGCAGGGGACTCAGAAGGACGTTGGGATCAGGATCTAATATCCCTGTAAAGTTGATTTAAGCTCGTTTTATGAACTTATTTCCCGTTGACTGCTGTGCCCACATGTGGTTCTGCTTCCTGTTTCCCCCACCCACGGCCCCTCCCACTTCCCCTGCCCATCTTTGCGCCAGACTCGACGGATCCTGTCAGAGACTGCGGTGAAGTGTGTCATTTAGAGGCACTGTACTCTCCTTGCGACTTATTTATGACTGCAGCACTCACGTAGGGAATGCTGCACGGCCCAACTTTCATCTCAGCCACAAGACACTGATGGGCTGTGGGGTCACTGGGGTGTGACCCCAAATAATGAAGAATCAGCTATAGGTGCATGCACAAAAATTTTTTTACGTACTGGTATGGATTTGATAAGGTATATATCTCTGTTCATAGAGAATGAGTGCAGGAGGAAGTACGCTTTATTTGCAGTAATAAAAAGTAGTGAAATGCACTTGAGTGGCACCCAATGCCCGGTAAAATTTCCACACACATGGAACTCAATCATATGGAATCAGTTAGAGTAGCAGTTGTTTTCCCTGTCCAAAATCAAGCCAAATTTACAACCAGAGAAACTAAATTCCAAGTTTTACAAATGTAAGCCACTATCAACATTAAGAAAAATTATATTGGAAGAAAAAAAACTAAATAAAGATAATTTGTTCTTGCCTTTAAATCATCCCACAAACAAATTGTTCTTTATAAGTAGAATCAAGCCGAGACAAATTAAGGTTAATGTGAGTTTTGCCCCAGATCTTTAGTGCAGAACTGAAGCAGAGCAAACCTATGGGCAGGCCTGTGTCAGATACGTATACGATATGCTTTCAGCTGGTGGAGGCTCATCTGCAGCCTGAGTACTGCTGACTGCTGGATTTCAGGAATTATGTAGACCGGGGATACTCAAATCTGGCCCTTGAGGTCAGTAGTAGTGCTGATATTCATTCTTCCCCTCTAATCAGGAGTGACTTAAAGCTGGGACACCAGGTGGGTTAAATTTCTGGCCAATTAGTGGCATTCATCGATCAATCTACTATTGGGCAGAAAAGGAAACCAGAAGTACTACTGGCCTCGAGGGCCGGATTTGAGTGTCCCTTTGAGTTTGTCTAGTTTGTTTTTTAAATAAACATGCATAACTAAGAAAACCATTTGTTCACGTTCAAATATGTTCTATTGACGATGATTTAGACCAACTGTATGAGTCAACTTTGAAAAAGGCTTTCTGGCCAATGGTAATCATGTTGTATACAGGATAAACGTGTCAACTTCAGTCTGACATATCCTCCTGAGACCCTGCAGAAAAGAAATTCAGTATTTGAATTTATTTGAAATAATACATTTCTTGGATGACAAAAACATGTTGCAGTATAAATATTTTCAAAAATATCATTTATTTCATTTTTATTGAATGTCCCTTGTCGTATAGGTTACAGCATAATAGAAAATGTCGTTCCTGAAATTAAGACCAGAGACTCATGTCCCCTACAGGGGACAAAAATGAATTGCCGGGTCTTAGTAGGATGTGGCTTCAGACCCAATCTGATATCATAGCTATCATACCCATAGCTGACCTACACTTAGGGCGGATCAGGAGAAAGGCCTCTAGCTCACGTCACAAACTGTATTGTTGGCCTATAGAGGAGTCCAGTGGAAATGGGTTGCTCGTCTCTGAGGCTAAGTGGGCCAGAGGTGTCCGCAACCCTGTAAGTCTGTATCCATGGCAACCACTCTCCTAACTCCCATAGTCCCAGGAGGACAGTGCGCTACAGAGTGCATCAGAGAATGGGTTCGGCAGCAAGGGACAAACTGCACCACCGTAATTACCATGCGCTTCCATGATGAAATCTGGATTAACTATGAAGTCCTGGCAAAGGGTAATGACTCCCATTTTAGCCCAAATCATGGTAAACTACGTGCCATTTTGTATGGCTATTTTATGTTTTAGCATCAGCGGCTATTTTATGTTTTAACATATTTTCATTACAAGGAATGAAAACATTCAGTAATGCCACCGAATTTTATCTTGACCTTTACAATTGTAGATATCAATACTGCAGTGATTCATCTGTTCATAAGAGCACAAGCTAATAAGATTTTTATCTACCTAAGCCTCATAAGATTTCATTATCCACCTCCCCACATATCATGAAAGGCTTAGTTGTGACATTGCTATCTTTCTTTCTCTAAAAGACGTATATATACAAGCTCAAAGTTTATGTTAGCCATACATATAATCTATGTCTCTTTGTGATAAGATATTTTGTGTGCTATTGGAAGGAATTTGAAGTTCAATAAAATCTATTATATCGGTGTGCTAGTTCTAACAGTGTGCTTTGTTCTAACAGACAGATGTGGCAAAATTCTGGGGACTGGAAGCAGCAACAATGTTGGAATGATTACAATCATTCAACTGAACTTTAAAAGCATTCAATTAATAATGAATTCAATCCTATGGAAGAGAATAAAGATTTCTCTGGTACTTTTTGGTTTAAAGATTTCACACCTATTAACCAGTAAGATAAGCAATACCTAATCAAAATTAGAGATTTTCAGCAAAGCTACCCTTTAAAACCTGTAATACACTGCACTCATGAGTAAATTATTCACAATGACAAAGTTGACAAGCAGAAAAGTTATCACCTGACAGCCCATAGAAGATAAAAAATGCTCCATTTCACCTGACCAATGTGCAGGACAGACAGACAGATGTATCAGCCAGTCTCCTCCAGGTGACAGGAATTTCCTCACCCAAAGCTGTTTTAGAGAAAAAGAGGGGGACAGATTGGATGGGTGGGGGGGACATATTGGAAAGGAGAGAGAGGGACAGTGCAGTAATGGCCTTTGTCTGTGGGTCACAGTGCAGTAATGGCCTCTGTCTGTGGGTCACAGTGCAGTAATGGACTGTCTGTGGATCACAGTGCAGTAATGGCCTCTGTCTGTGGGTCACAGTGCAGTAATGGACTGTCTGTGGGTCACAGTGCAGTAATGGTCTGTCTGTGGATCACAGTACAGTAATGGCCTCTGTCTGTGGGTCACAGTGCAGTAATGGCCTCTCGGTCTGTGGGTCACAGTGCTGTTTGTGGGTCACAGTGCAGTAATGGTCTGTCTGTGGGTCACAGTGAGGTAATGGTCTCTCTGTCTGTGGGTCACAGTGCAATAATGGCCTCTGTCTGTGGGTCACAGTGCAGTAATGGACTGTCTGTGGGTCACAGTGCAGTAATGGTCTGTCTGTGGATCACAGTACAGTAATGGTCTCTCTGTCTGTGGGTCACAGTGCAGTAATGGCCTCTGTCTGTGGGTCACAGTGCAATAATGGTCTCTGTCTGTGAGTCACAGTGCAGTAATGGTCTCTCTGTCTGTGGATCACAGTGCAGTAATGGCCTCTGTCTGTGGGTCACAGTGCAGTAATGGACTGTCTGTGGGTCACAGTGCAGTAATGGTCTGTCTGTGGATCACAGTACAGTAATGGCCTCTCGGTCTGTGGGTCACAGTGCAGTAATGGCCTCTGTCTGTGGGTCACAGTGCAGTAATGGCCTCTCGGTCTGTGGGTCACAGTGCTGTTTGTGGGTCACAGTGCAGTAATGGTCTGTCTGTGGGTCACAGTGAGGTAATGGTCTCTGTCTGTGGGTCACAGTGCAGTAATGGACTGTCTGTGGGTCACAGTGCAGTAATGGTCTGTCTGTGGATCACAGTACAGTAATGGTCTCTCTGTCTGTGGGTCACAGTGCAGTAATGGCCTCTGTCTGTGGGTCACAGTGCAATAATGGTCTCTGTCTGTGAGTCACAGTGCAGTAATGGTCTCTCTGTCTGTGGATCACAGTGCAGTAATGTTCTCTCTGTATGTGGGTCACAGTGCAGTAATGGCCTCTCTGTCTGTGGGTCACAGTGTAGTAATGGTCTGTCTGTGGGTCACATTGCAGTAATGGCCTCTCGGTCTGTGGGTCACAGTGCAGTAATGGCCTCTCGGTCTGTGGGTCACAGTGCAATAATGGTCTCTGTCTGTGAGTCACAGTGCAGTAATGGTCTCTCTGTCTGTGGATCACAGTGCAGTAATGGTCTGTCTGTGGGTCACAGTGCAGTAATGGTCTGTCTGTGGATCACAGTGAAGTAATGCTCTCTCTGTATATGGGTCACAGTGCAGTAATGGCCTCTCTGTCTGTGGGTCACAGTGCAGTAATGGCCTCTCTGTCTGTGGGTCACAGTGCAGTAATGGTCTGTCTGTGGGTCACAGTGCAGTAATGGTCTGTCTGTGGGTCACAGTGCAGTAATGGTCTGTCTGTGGGTAACAGTGCAGTAATGGTCTGTCTGTGGGTCACAGTGCAGTAATGGTCTGTCTGTGGATCACAGTGAAGTAATGCTCTCTCTGTATATGGGTCACAGTGCAGTAATGGCCTCTCTGTCTGTGGGTAACAGTGCAGTAATGGTCTCTCGGTCTGTGGGTCACAGTGTAGTAATGGCCTCTCTGCCCTCTGCTGGATACCATCCATTAATAAATAATAATGAATAATCCTCCATTTTTATTTTCACTTACTTTAATTTTCATTTTTCATTTTAATTTTGGGCTGAATAATCCTCCGTAGTAAAGCACCACACAAACTGAATTTAAAACATCTTTTAAATCAAGTAAGTTCATGCATGCCATTCTGTCTCTAGGTCTAAAATGCCCCCTGGTGGTGAAAAAAAATCATCATTTAAATTATCGGTGAAAATTATGAAGTTTTGCATAAAGGAAAGTTCAGCTGGTCTTCACATTCATATTTTCATTTCATATAAAACTACATTTTAAACATCCGCATCTGTGCATTAAAATCTGATGAAAATTCAACAAAAATTCAAAGTTAAAATGGGATGAAGTGATATAACTGCATTGAAGAGAAATAGTTTCTGTACATTTTGCAAAAAAATCTATCAGGAATTATTATAGATTAATCAAACAGCTGGAATTGCAACATCTTAAATACTTAAGTAATCCTTTTAAAAAAAACAAACACGGCAAGGAATCAAGCCTTTTTTTGCGAAATACCTTAAAACAGATCTTAAAACGCAAGCCGTGTATTTAAGGCTGCATATACAGAGGGACTACTGTTCATGGCAGGGGTGGGCAACTCCAGGCTTCGCGGCCCGGTGTGTATGCAGGTTTTTACTACCACCAGTTACCCTGGCTCAATCAGCTAATTAGTTGTATACACCATCACCGATTCACTCGTAAATTACAGCACGACAAAATGCTAGAATACATGCATACCAACACAAGAACATTCATCAGCTGCTTTTTATATCGTGGAATGTAGATAAAAGATCAGATCATGTAAATGACTGGGTTAATTAAATTGGTAACTGGTGGCAGCAAAAACTGCATACACACCGGCTTGCGCGGCCTGGAGTTGCGTGCTGCCACCCTCCCGCCGTCTTTAAATGGGTGTGTGTGAGGTGCGCTATCACTGCATAAACTGCTTTTGGGATTGTCCTCGTTGTCATTCTGCCACTAGTACAGTGCGCACTCAGTGCACAGTGGTGTACACAGTTCTGATGAAGTACAAACCATGTAGGATTCAAAGCAGGTTGGAAAAGCAAGTTGGAAAAGCAATCACTGATGTTTTTGTAACATATAAAGTATCTGAATGATCTTGAGACAATTCCTCTAGAAAAGCAAGATAGAGACAGGTAAATACACCCAAGAATGTCAAGTCAGTCCGTGTGAATGCGCAACACTCATTCACATTTCTAGGATAAGACAGAAGAACAAACACAAAGTTGGTTGGTTGGTTGGTTGAACTGCCCAACCAAGCTCAAAGTATCTTATTTTTTTCATAATTTCATGTATATTGCACTGACAAAGGGTTTGCCTGCAATTGGTCTAAAATCAATATTGCTACTTTTTAAAAATATATTTGTATGCTTATTTTTTCTTAACTAATGCATCAAGAAATTGAAACATTTGTACCCTTGAGCAAGGTACTTTACCTGAGTTTTCTACACATTGAAAGCTTTAATGTAGGTTTAAAACCTGCTTTGCCTTATCTAATTTGTGTATAAAAAGTTCAAAATGGAGTACAGCACATCATCAGCCCTGTGCCGTTCAGTTTATTTTCATACCTTTACTTTGTGTATGCGTGTGCGTGTTTGTGTGATCACACACACACACACACACACGCAAAAAATAAAGATTTTTAAAAAAGAAAGCTACACCCATTTGACCACTGCATCACAAAACAAAATATACTTTATTTACATATCATTAATCAAAATCACTGAAAATGCACATACAAATTACAAACGTGACAAATTGTACATTCAAGGCATTCGCTGAGCAAAGATTCTGGGAAGTGAATTCAACAGAAATATAATCAGACCTCGATCAAAATAAATAGAACATTCTGAATATTAGTACCACAGACAGGTTCCTATTTTGGGCTAAACTGACAGTGAAGAGCCAGGCGGAGTCAAAACGGAACTCACTTTCAGATTTGAACCATGAAGCGAGGAAAGCACAACACGCTACGCAAAAAAACCTGAGCAAAGTTTGAGCAAAAGCTTTTAGTTACAACTGTACTATTAATAAATATACAAACAGAGTGAACGTGCATATCAAGAGACAGTAGCCCCTGGAGCACTTTGAAAAAGGCACAAAAGGACGTCGTTAAGATTACTGAGAAACTACAGCGACTGAGTAATCATTAACACCGGACTGTCTCCTCTGTCAGACAAACGAGTCGTGGAAATACGATCATTTGTGCACTTTGACTGGAGACCACATAAAACAGAACGTATTCACTTACCCTTTTCCTTTTCTATTTAAATAACATCAATATGGTATACACAACAATGCACACAATAATACACAGTGACTCTTGGACACTCCTCAGGATTGATTGGTCTATAGAATGTGCTGATGCACACAGCATATGCAGGGAAGTAGGTTTATGGCTTACAAGCAGCGTCTCAATAAAAAAAGAGAGACGGTTTTCAGAGCACATCAGGAATTCAAAAGTGCAGTCAAATAGAACAACAGACATCTGTGCCAAGAATAACGAGTAATTACTTCTTAAAATAAAAACTAAACGCAGCGTGAGCAAATACTGTCATTTTCATTCACTTGGACGTTTTACATTTTAACGCATCACAATTTACAACCCACCCCAAAAAAAAAAAAAAGGGACAGGCCAAAGTTATTACAGTATTGCAATTCCAAGACCATATTAAAATTTTGGTACCATTCAAAGTACATCTTATTAAAACATTTTAAACATCAAGCTACAGTCAGAATGTGGGAATACTAGAACAGAGGAAACTCAAGTTAGTAGTTCTCATTTCACTTCACAAATAACCCATTTACTGCATAGACTATATTTATCTTACATTAATATGCATGCACACACACACCTTAAATATCTCTTTCAACATGTAAACATTTGCCCTACCCAGACAGAACCATTACAGCTTAAAGGGTAACAGAATTTTGGTTTTAACTCGGCAGGTTTTAAACATGACGTTACAGTATTAAAACATCAGAATAGTACGTGCTCAGGCAATGTCAAAGACTCGTTCAGTTCTATTCAGCGGGTACAGGGCGCTCCCTTGAAGAGTTTGAATGACAGGTACTGACTGACAGCTCCAGTGTACAGAACAATCATGGCCCCTTTGAAAAAAAAAACACTAAACTATTAAGGTGTAGTTCTGCACCCGTCCAGCAGGTGTCATGCAGGGTCACACGTGTGAACAAAGTGATTTCCAAACCAACTAAAAGAACGAAAAAGAGACAGCCAGGGCTCAGAGACCAAAATACTGATCTGAAGATCTACAGTGAAAGGTCAAGTATGGTAACTGCATTTTTGAAGAGACAAAAACCAGTTAATTGTGAAGGTCAAAATTATCCTAATGTTCCTAAAGTGGCGTATTAAAAATACTTAATGTCAATTCCCACAACTTATTTTTGGAATTGTGCTGATGTACACATTCACAAGATCAATCATAGAACCTGTGAGTTCTCCTAACAGCAGTCTTTAAAGAAATACAACTTTAAATGCAACTGTGCCTTCATAAGCAACCAGGGGCCATTTGAATACTGAAATGGAAAAAGGCACTGCAGTCAGTCATATTAGATTCTTGTCAATATTGACCTTTTTAAAACCTACATTTTCAGTAGCAGCTTTAGGACTATTGCCATGGTTTATACTTACCAAGGCAACACAAAACAGAACGATTCAGAGTGTGTTATAACAGGCAGAAAGTTTCCAGAATTTCTATTTCATTTCATGCAGCCATACTGCCGTCTTCACCCTTCTTTGTCCCGTTCTTGTAGATCATAAAGGTTGCAGCATCATACAAACAACACAACACATAAAACACGCTAAGAGATCACCATTACAGCTGAAGGACGTCTTTATAATTATCAAGAAGCTTGGTTTTGTACAAATGTAACACTGTGCGTTGGGTGGTTTCCCAGAACTGGCAAATCTGTACTGAAAGGATTTCTTAAGTTCCAACCAAACCAACCTCTCAGTAACATAGCAACAACATTCAATAGCCAATATGAAAGAATAAATGTAGAATTTTTAAAAACGGTTTGCGTTACTGAGGAACTGGGGTGGAGTCGGGGCGCCTTTAACACTTAGAATCACAGACAATCGCTGTGAAAAATGTGCTCAACTGTTGCCCACCCCCCAAACTGTTCAGTCAGCCTTTGAGAGATAAGGGTGAAAAGGCAGCATAATAATAATAACAACAAGAACAAAAACAACTATAATCCAGCTGCCGATATCTTATGCCACCATCTAGCAACAACGTGCTTCAAATCCAGCTGCCAATATCTCGTGTCTCCATTTAATAACGAAGCGTCCAAAGACGCGGAATACAGTGGCCGTTCACTGACAGTTGAGCACCGGGTCGTTGAGCCAGGCCCAGATTTTGATCATCTCCTGAGGGGTCCTGCTGTGGACCAGCACAAGGCCCTTGTAGGCGCAGGGGTTGTTCCTGTACTTCTCCTCGATGTCGAAGGTCTTGAAGCCCTTGTGCTTCTCTGGGGCCAGGCCCAGCTTCCTGAGGCACATGCCCGTGTACACGTCGTCGATGGGGTACAGGGACACCTGGCGGGTGACATTGTGCAGGCGTAGAGCCAGGTCCCCGGAGTAGAGGAAGCCCCCTCCACCGGCGTAGGGCGGGTACTGACCCACGAACATGCTCTCTGGGATGAAGTACTTGAGCTTCTTGTCCCGGTGTGGCCCGGCATTGGTGATCACGTCCCCCACGAACAGGTCCTTAGCCTTAGCCGGGGCCAGGCCGCCGAGGAAGTCCAGAATGCGGTGGGTGTTGACGAAGACGTCGTCGTCGCCCTTGAAGACAAAGTTGGCCCCAGGACATCGGAGGTGCAGCCAGTCCAGGAAGAGCACCTCCTTTATGGTCAGGTTGAAGAAGGAGTCCCTGTAGTCCCACTGCAGGATATCCCGGTGCCTGGAGATCTCGTAACGAAGCATCTCCGACAAGTCGGGGTGGTGGTCAACCGCCGTGGTGTTGCCCAGCAGGAACACCGTTGCAACCGTCCGGTTGGCAATGTGGCCGGCCCGGCCCCACGACTCCCGAATTGCTTGCCGCCGGTCAAAGTGGGGAGCCAGGGACTTAACGGCTAGCAGCAGGAAAGGCTCGTCTTTGCATATGTGGGGCTGGTCCACCACCAGGGGGTAGGACCTGCACCTCATGTATAGCAGGAAGTCTTTGAACCGGCCAGGGAGGGAGTTGTAGTCCTTCACCAGCCTGGTGACAGCCAGGTCCGGCTCACAGGAGTTCAGGTCGTCGGTGGCGTTGAGCCAACCCAGCAGTGCCATGCTGGAGCCGTTCTCCACTGCCAGGATGGGGTTGTACACGTGATCCAGCCTCTGCTGCTCGCGGTTCCAGTAGGCCTCGCTGGCCATCGTCTTCATCCAGAACCTCTTGCTGGGCGTGCGCACCTTGGAGCCGCTCTGATCCCGGCTGGCACTTCGCGACACCTCAACCACGATGTAGATGAAGAAGTTTACCATCATTATCAACCCCAGCGCCTTCACCCTCCTCCGGGACGCATTCATCTCGGGGTTTCTCTCTGCCTGACGGAGGAGGAGGAAAACAGGAGCAAAGTGGTGAGTAAGGGCCGATTAGGATTCAACTTTTGCTCCTCTGCCTTCAGCTCCATCGAATACAAAATGAATACCACATTTTTACATTTACCTTTTTCAACTTGTATAACTTCATGATATAAAGAATTCTATGAAATTTAATTCATGTGATGCATTATTCCATCAGAGAATACAATGTGTACACAGCATTACCTATTTGGCTGAAAAGAATTAGTACAGTAAGACATGGCCTTGCAGATTTCCATTGAATAAACAAACATCTTAACAAGATGCAACCGGTAGGAATCTTTTTTTAATTTTAATTTTTTTTATTATTTACACCCCCCCTGTCACTACCACCTTGTTAGGTTACCTTTGCCTCTAAGCAACTCTGCTACATCAATTCCATGTAAGACTCTTTTATCTCAATTCCATGTAGGACTTTCTCTCAAGTCCATGTAAGCCTCCCTCTCTTATTTCCATGTAAGTCGAAACAAAAATGAAACAATGACTCAAAGAACAATAGAGCACTCAGGTCTAATCCATGCAGTACCCAACACTCGAGGCGTAGATAAGCCGCTCCCAAACTCGGACGCCATCTCCCGGGTGACAGTCTCATGCGCCTCATTCACAGACCCAGTCTTTCTCTCTCGCTCTCTGCTTTTCTCAGGGGACCGTCGCTCTTACCTGTGTGTAGAGAAACGTGGTGAACGCTGTGGGCTGTGTGCCCTGTCCTCTCGATGCTGTCCCCCTGCTACGCACACCGCTGGGCCTTACCCCATCGTCAAAACCTGGGAGCACACACCCGCATCAGAGCGCCTTCCAAACGGCTCCAGCTAGTGTACACAGCACAGGTGAGACCTCATGTTCACAATGGAGCCTTAATTACACACAAACGCCTCTCCCCAAACAAGCCCCCGCCCAGCCCTGGCGGGGACAATGCCTGCTGTTTGCCGTCCTCGGTCCGCCCCCTACGCCGGCTTTCACTGGCAACAATCTTAAAATAAGCATGTTGGGAGGAGGCGGTAAAGGATGTTGGAAAATTCAATAACATGTCCTTAGACTGACCTCTGAGGTAACCTGGGCAGCAGGGGGGGACCCCATAAGTGAACAGAACAGGCTCTGTTGAGAGGTGAGGCAACGTCCTGATTAAAACAAACACAGGCCAGACTGTTCCGCTGAGCGATCCACACAGCCCTTAAAGCTGCTAAAATTATTCTGAGCATGCAAGTTTTTAGAGGCTTATGCAAAATTGCAAATCCAGATTGTTCCAACTTACTGATGAAAATACACTCATTCCACAAGCGCAGATCAAACAAGACCCCCGATGCTGGAAAGCATTTGTGTGGTTGTGCGATTCTTGCACAATAATACTAGACGTGGTATTCCAGAATAGAAATGGTCCACATTTAATCAGGAGAGAACTGTTCAAATAAAAATATTTTTGAAAAAAAGTCTATGTCAACAAGGAAAGTCTGTACAGATCTAAATCACATCCTTTTTTTTTTTTTAGGACTACTTTAAGAAAAATATTTTGCCTGCTGAATTGCTACAGTGAAGCAATAAAAACGTTTATAAGTCTCATCAATAAAATCTATTTGCTTTACCGAAGTGTGTGAGACCAGGGCAATTCAATTCGCCAATTTTCACAGTTGGAAAAAAAGCAGTGCCAACATTTTACCATTTGCAAACGTTCACTTTGAGGGAGTCTATGAGTTCACAGGAGTAGGATCACTCTGCAGAGTGGACTGGGGTTTATGGTACACAGGCAGAAGAGTACAGGGGTGTATGGAGGGAGTCTATGAGTACACAGGAGTAGGATCACTCTGCAGAGTGGACTGGGGTTTATGGTGCACAGGCAGAAGAGTACGGGGGTGTATGGAGGGAGTCTATGAGTACACAGGAGTAGGATCACTCTGCAGAGTGGACTGGGGTTTATGGTACACAGGCAGAAGAGTACGGGGGTGTATGGAGGGAGTCTATGAGTACACAGGAGTAGGATCACTCTGCAGAGTGCACTGGGGTTTATGGTACACAGGCAGAAGAGTACGGGGGTGTATGGAGGGAGTCTATGAGTACACAGGAGTAGGATCACTCTGCAGAGTGCACTGGGGTTTATGGTACACAGGCAGAAGAGTACGGGGGTGTATGGAGGGAGTCTATGAGTACACAGGAGTAGGATCACTCTGCAGAGTGGACTGGGGTTTATGGTACACAGGCAGAAGAGTACGGGGGTGTATGGAGGGAGTCTATGAGTACACAGGAGTAGGATCACTCTGCAGAGTGCACTGGGGTTTATGGTACACAGGCAGAAGAGTACGGGGGTGTATGGAGGGAGTCTATGAGTACACAGGAGTAGGATCACTCTGCAGAGTGGACTGGGGTTTATGGTACACAGGCAGAAGAGTACGGGGGTGTATGGAGGGAGTCTATGAGTACATAGGAGTAGGATCACTCTGGGGTTTATGGTACACAGGCAGAAGAGTACGGGGGTGTATGGAGGGAGTCTATGAGTACACAGGAGTAGGATCACTCTGCAGAGTGGACTGGGGTTTATGGTGCACAGGCAGAAGAGTACGGGGGTGTACGACAGACCCTTCCTGAGGAGAACACAAAGCACAAGTGGCTTCTTTCCCTGCAGGAACCCCAGAGTCACACCATATCTCTCAACATCAATGATTAACACGCTGCAAACAAGCCCCCCAACACATGCCCCCCCCCCCCCCCCAAAAAAAAAGCTCATCAGGCTATACGCTCTCCAACACTTGGACTGTGATGTGCAGACGCATGTCTAAATCTTATTAAGAGAGCAGAGTAGATTAATTCATTTCATTATTACAAACAAATATCTGACTGAAATATAGATTCATTTGTGCCTTTTTCTTTCAGTATCGCATAAAGAAAAAGGCAGTGGACAAGGACACACAATGTGCTTCATCGCCAAGGGGACTAGCGACAGCGCGTTTGTTCAATGGCAGGCAGTGCGTTAAATACGCCTCAGAGAGGATGCCTTCTTGATGCAGCTAGGGGAAACACTGCTGTAGACCATGCAGGTAGCGACAGCCATTGGTTAACAGTTTTCATGCCGTCCTGATACCACCTGAGAAAAAGTTCAGAATTTAAGTCTGCACAGGAAGTACCATGACCAAGCACAGGAAGTGCAGTGTTTCCCCTACCGTTATCTTGGCCGGGCGGCCCGCCCGGCCAAACTCACGTGCCGCCCGGCTTGAACAAGAGGGAAAATAAATAATTTTAATGAAAAAAAATTTTTTTTTATATTATTCTTTTTTTTTTTATGTAGCTGCAATATTTCCCTTGCCGCAGAATGCGGGAATGATCAAAATAGCATCGGGGAAAACCCTTGCCAAAACAGCTTCGGTTTCCGGTTAGGCCTAATTAAAATTTTCAATGGCTGCGCTGTTTTTTTTTATGTAGCTGCAATATTTCCCTTGCCGCAGAATGCGGGAATGATCAAAATAGCATCGGGGAAAACCCTTGCCAAAACAGCTTCGGTTTCCGGTTAGGCCTAATTAAAATTTTCAATGGCTGCGCTATTATGAGGGTGTAATTATAGTTTCCGCCTCTACGCAAAATGGCGCACTTTCACCGCCCGGCCTGAAAAAAAATCTAGGGGAAACACTGAAGTGACATCATAGACAGTAGAGTGGAACCACTACAGTGCCACAGGGCTTCCAGAGAAGAGTGTAAATAATTAAAGAGCACAGCTGATTGGACCAACTGTCAATACCACACTATAGTGAGAGTGATTGCACTGCTCCACATTCTATGAAGTGAGTCAGGGAGAAAAAACTGCATGCAGAACACAGCCTGTTCTAGCCTTCAAAGGGCAATCTTTCAACCGAACGAGAAGCAAAACAATACAATCAAGAATGTGTTAATATGAGGACTGTAGAATAGTGTGTAGCATTAGATTGATTTCTCCCCCCCGCGACACACCACAGGATCAAACTGACCGTAATGGCCAGCATTGCAGCAGGTAGGCGCACAATTGGCCACAGGATCACCTAAGGACGGAGGTTGGCAGGATTCGGTCATCAGGGATAGCCCCATCTCCGTACTGAAGCGTGACATTCCACTGACGACTCCCAAATTGGGAACATCTGTACATTATTTAAAGGAAAAACTGAAAGACAGAAAAACTTTATTTTTCTATCTGCAGTTAATAGAAAAACTCAGAGCACATTATGCATAATGGCCCATTTTATAAGCGAGCACATTAAAGGCTGGGAAGATTACTCCTAACAATGTAGAGTCACATAGGAATGCTCCTACACAGCCTTGCCCAGCCTGCTTGGTTATTGAGACAAACAGAGAGAGCGAAAGAGAGATCCAGAGAGAGAAAGAGAGAGCGGACAGAGCTACCATTCGGGACAAAGCCACCGCTGCCTTCTATAGCTGGGGTTCCCAAGCAATGGGCCTCTAGATAAAGCTATCCTACTTTACAGCATATTTATACTTTATAATTACCAAAGATATTCCTGTTAGACATGTTTCACTGAGGTATGAAGTCACTGATCTCTCTCTTGAGCTCGCTCGCTCTCGATAACTGAGCAAGTTGAGGGCTCAGAAAGTTTGGAGCCACTGATTAGGCGCATGTGAATGAAATCTAACACATCCAGCCTGAACTGCCTTGGAAGCAGCTTCAGCTACATTTCATCTCTTATGTTTGACACTAAATGAGAAAGGACCATGCGAGGATAAACAACGTTATCGGACCATAAAAGGCCGACAGCCAGTGCTGCTGGCCTTTAATAAGACTGTACAGTTAGCAGGCCAGGCCCCTGGCAAGGCACCTCTCCCACACACTTGAATGGAAAAGCTTCCAATTTCCAGAAATTGCCTTCAGACTCTGATTGACTTGCTGTCCTGGGGGCCCGTTCGAAGCGAAAGAGGGTTCTGCAGGAAGTGCAGTGCCGCACATTACCAAGCTAGCGGTAATGCACCATCCCCGCACATTACCAAGCTAGCGGTAATGCACCATCCCCGCACATTACCAAGCTAGCGGTAATGCACCATCCCCGCACATTACCAAGCTAGCGGTAATGCACCATCCCCGCACATTACCAAGCTAGCGGTAATGCACCATCCCCGCACATTACCAAGCTAGCGGTAATGCACCATCCCCGCACATTACCAAGCTAGCGGTAATGCACCATCCCCGCACATTACCAAGCTAGCGGTAATGCACCATCCCCGCACATTACCAAGCTAGCGGTAATGCACCATCCCCGCACATTACCAAGCTAGCGGTAATGCACCATCCCCGCACATTACCAAGCTAGCGGTAATGCACCATCCCCGCACATTACCAAGCTAGCGGTAATGCACCATCCCCGCACATTACCAAGCTAGCGGTAATGCACCATCCCGCGCTTTACTACATGAAATGTGGTGTTGTGAGGAGTTTCCAGCAGGTCCAACCATTACGTTGAACTTGAAGTGGTGTTGTGGTCGCACAGCGCTGCTGTTTTAATGCATGCCATCTGGATTCCACCAGGATTCTCCCTCAACACAGAGAGCGTCGCTGTGGCATAATGTTCTGGAGATGCGACTGGAATGACACTGTGCCTTAAGTGCACACACACACACACACACACACACACACACACACACACACACACACACACACACACACACACACACACACACACACACACACACACACACACACACACACACACACACACACAATGATTGAAAACCACAAGAAATTTGACTATAATCTCTGAACAACAGGAAGTAAGCTGTTCAATTTATGATCCATGAAGTGTGTGCTGATTAAAACAAGATCAAGAAGATTAAAAATAAGATCAGGAAATAAGCGTAAAATGCTCTTCATGACCAGATGCTGAAAAACTGCTTGTTTAAATAAATGTTTATCCCCTATACCACCCCCCCACCCCAACCCCAAAAGTAACCAAAAAACCAAATCGTATTTGTAAGCACACAAGAACTCTTTTGGGAAATAAGACTGAGACAACGCAGTCTACTGAAACCTCCCCTCCTTTGAAAGGTAAGGCTATGCACAACTGTGTGCCGCCACCAAACTGAGTAAATAAAAGCTCTCTTAGTAAAAAGTTCATCAAAAATGGCCAAGCACCCTCACTCTCCTTTCCCAGAAAGGAGCACACTAGACTGCATCAGTCTGAATTCTGCACCAACCTTTATTAAGCCAAGTTGTGTGCTGTGGACACACTGTGCTGCATGCAGTTGAAGTCGAAAGTTTACATACACCTTCACCAAATCCATTTAAACTCAGTTTTTCACAATTCCTGACTTTTAATCCTAGTAAACATTCCCTGTCTTAGGTCAGTTAGGATCACAACTTTATTTTAAGAATGAGAAATGTCAGAATAATAGCAGAGAGAATTATTTATTTCAGCTTTTATTTCTTTCATCACATTCCCAGTGGGTCAGAGGTTTACATACACTCTGTTAGTATTTGGTAGCATTGCTTTTAAATTGTTTAACTTGGGTCAAACGTTTCAGGTAGCCTTCCACAAGCTTCTCACAATAAGTTGCTGGAATTTTGGCCCATTCCACCTGACAGAACTAGTGCAACTGAGTCAGGTTTGAAGGCCTCCTTGCTCGTACACGATTTTTCAGTTCTGCCCACAAATTTTCGATTGGATTGAGGTCAGGACTTTGTGATGGCCACTCCAATACCTTGACTTTGTTGTCCTTAAGCCATTTTGCCACAACTTTGGAAGTATGCTGTGGGTCATTGTCCATTTGGAAGAGCCATTTGCGACCAAGCTTTAACTTCCTGGCTGATGTCTTGAGATGTTGCTTCAATATATCCACATAATTTTCCTTCCTCATGATGCCATCTATTTTATGAAGTGCACCAGTCCCTCCTGCAGCAAAGCACACAATATGATGCTGTCACCCCCGTGCTTCATGGTTGGGATGGTGTCCTTCGGCTTGCAAGCCTCACCCTTTTTCCTCCAAACATAACGATGTTCATTATAGCCAAACTTTTGTTTCATCAGACCAGAGGACATTTCTCAAGTAAGATCTTTGTCCCCATGTGCAGTTGCAAACTGTAGTCTGGCTTTTTTTATGGCGGTTTTGTAGTAGTGGCTTCTTCCTTGCTGAGCAGCCTTTTAGGTTATGTCGATATAGAACTCGTTTTACTGTGGATATAGATATTTTTGAACCTGTTCCCTCCAGCATCTTCACAAGGTCCTTTGCTGTTGTTCTGGGATTGATTTGCACTTTTCACACCAAAGCACGTTCATCTCAAAGAGACAGAACGCGTCTCCTTCCTGAGCGGTATGACGGCTGTGTGGTCCCATGGTGTTTATACTTGCGTACTATTGTTTGTACAGACGAACGTGGTACCTTCAAGCATTTGGAAATTGCTCCCAAGGATGAACCAGACTTGTGGAGGTCCACAATTTTCTTTCTGAGGTCTTGGTTGATTTCTTTTGATTTTCCCATGATGTCAAGCAAAGAGGCGCTGAGTTTGAAGGTAGGCCTTAAAATACATCCACAGGTACACCTCCAATTGACTCAAATAATGTCAATTAACCTATCAGAAGTTTCTAGAGCCATGACATAATTTTCTGGAATTTTCCAAGCTGTTTAAAGGCACAGTCAACATAGTGTATGTAGTCGGTGCAGTTGTACTCTGAGGATTGGGGTTCACGCCCCGGTCCTGCCAGATCCGAGTATGGCCGGTGCCCGAGGGAGTGGCAATTGGCGGCTGCTCCCGGGGTGGAGGGAGGGACTCGGTGAAATTCGTTGCGCACACGAAAGGACCCGGGCGAGTTGGATTGTGGTCAGGAGCATGAGGAGTCGCGCCCTGAAGAGGACGTGGCGCCCTCCTTCCTACTACCGGCTGATGGGGTTGTGCAGAGGCGATTTCAAGCGGTTGCTACATGGGGGGGAATTGAATAGTACAGGGTTGAATTGGCTACCAAATTGTGAGTAAAAGGGAAAAATCTGAAATAAATTTATATATATATAAAAAAAAATAAAAAAAAGTATGTGTAAACTTCTGGCCCACTGGAATTGTGATATAGTGAATTAAAAGTGAAATAAGCTGTAAACAATTGTTGGAAAAATGACTTGTGTCATGCACAAAGTAGATGTCCTAACTGACTTGCCAACACTAGCTATAGTTTGCTAACATGAAATTAAAAATTTGTTTTAATGACTTCAATCTATATGTAAACTTCCGACTTCAACTGTACATCACGCCAGTGTGACGGAGGAATGCGGTCACTGAGGATATCAGGGCACCTCCACCAATATCAGCTAAGGATCATGGGAACAAGTCAGGCTAAACATTACACGCAATACATACAACAGGGCATAAAATAACCCAACACAGCACTTTATAGCCTACCAAATGAAACAAATTAAATGTCAATGCTAGGCTCTTATTCTCTCCAGTGGGTCAAAGAAATTGTGTGCTAATTCTCTGGATTCTAATTCTCTCACCATCTTGTTTAGCGGATACTGAAAATACAGTCATTGGTTTTCATGGCCCATGACGGCCTAATGGCTGAGCGGTTTCCAATGGTTTCAATAAGTGGTTTAGCCAATATGATTTTCATATAATATAAGCCTGCAAAATACATCATCTACCTGGAAGCTTTTAAGATAGCCACTTCCCGACTGGACGATGGGTTTTATGTCTGCTGTTGCCCCTAAGGCCAATGTGACACTGTCACTTCCAGCGTCACGGCAAACAAGGCTCTTTGAGATCAACAGAAGGGCATTTTCAGAAAACTCCTAAAGGCCAGTCAAAAACTCATCTCTCCTTTTTGACGCCAGGAATACTAGCCCTCTAGGCCATCACCTGCACTTACATAACTTCAAAACTGGAACCGCTATGAGAATGGGGGTAAAAAATTAAGCACGGCAATAGTACTCCCAATCCCCTCCTTTTTCTATGGGAAATTAGTTAGTGTAAGGAGTGAAAGGAGTGAAAGCAGGTGGCTTTACATTCAGAGTGCCATTTCCATCCCTATAAAACCTGGCTCCCTCCTGCATCTCATGAAATTTGAATGCAATTCAAGCCAACAAAATGAATGAATTAATAACAATAAATAAGGTGGAACAGAATATGGCATGAAATTGATGTGATCCAATTTGGCAGAAAACAGTGTGCTTTAACAATCACACTAAAGACCACCAAGGACATTTTAAGACTCTGTAAAGAGTAAAGACACTTTACTCTTGCACTCAAAGGAATGGAGATCCTGAATATATATTTTAAACATCACCAAGAAGTAGGGCTTGCTTCACAACTTTGCCAGAGAATTTTGGAAAGCAGTCACTTGGGAGGAGTAGCTAGAATAAACAAGCCTTTTAGCACCATACACTGAGAGGAAAAAAACCCTCAAGATGACAAGCATCACAGCTCAAACTTGGGGTCTCCTTCAAATCAAATCGGGCTTATTTGGAAGGACAGAAAAAGTGTTGTTTAGTTTCTTTAACTCGGTAATTACTAAATGTGTGGTATTGCATTCATTGTTGCAAAAGCTACACTTCCTTAAATTGTTAAACAGTCAAAACAAAAGTAGGTAGGCTGGGTCATACTAACTTTGGTGATTACCAGTTTTGGTTAACTTTAAAAGCATGCCATCTCAGGGCACATGAATCCGCGCACTACAGATCAATAACAAAAGGCAAACTCATAATGTTTGCTATAGAGGTTTAAAAAAATCTATATGATCATACTGGAAGAACACCTTGTGGCACTAGACAGCATGGAAATGTGACTAACAGAGGAAGTAATTTCCTTTAGCGATGCCTTCACCAGATACACGACTACTATCAAGTGTGATGACGAAAGAAAAACCCACTAGTCCTGCTGCAATGATTCTCAAGAATCCTTTCATCATTGTGTTTGATGAAATATCATGAGTGCTCAAAATCACACCAATCTAAATGCTTCATTGTGAAGAGCTAAATCTGGGTTCCAGACAATTTGGAAAGGGACAGTGTGAATTTGGACAAAAAAATCCCTTGACATCTGATTTTCCTCCAAAGAATCTTCTTATGGAAGAAGGATGTTTGATGCACATTGTGGATTTGTGTCACATATACATTTTGAGAAAATTGCAATTAAAGTGCCCATTTTAAGTCATTTTTGGACCTATAGGTGCCTCATTTAAGACAAAAATGTCAGGTAGGATCTTCCCACATCCAACTTAATCTGTAACCTAGCATAATGACCTGACTTAATTTTGCCATGATATCTAGGGTTGTAAAACGGTGCCATGAGGGCACTGACCGAAATACGTGGGCCCTACAGAGTATCGAAACATTTTGGAAAAAACTACAAAATTTCGATACTTCACGGTAGGCTACTTCTCGACGTGAATGCTATTTTCGCAGCCAGCGGACAATCCATTGCATCAAATGCAAATACAATTAAATGAAACACCAGTAACACATCGAATATGGTAAAGCATTTGATTGTCCAGGCTGGGTCCTCTGACTGCTGACAACGATTGAATAACAGATACGGTTCTCGCAAACAGAACGTTTGGTTCGGATATTAACGATTGCCTTGTAGCCTAATAACGTATGCGAATCTGACTAAGGTGGATGTTAGTTACGTTAACGTTATTAGCTTACCCCGTATCTTTGAAGCTATCATAAATAAACGTTTGCAGAAGACAGCTAGTTGTGAAATTAACCGATCTCTCATTTTATTTCATACTAAGGTCCCTCTGTGAAAGCCAGTAATGTAGCTGATTGCACCCCTTCCGTAACTCCCTTTACTGTAGCAGCAAGAAGAACTAAGCTAAAGAACGAAAAAAGAGATGAATGGCGCCGTGCTGTTGCATCCTTTCAATACAGTTGAATCTCCAAAATGGATGTCCTGACAGTTTTGGAATTGCACTTTATTTACTTCTGTTGTGCTTATTCTGTCATTTTACTGTGACATAATGTTTACAGAATGAAAATGTTAACAAATAGTAAAGATATCAGTTATAATCATTTATAGAAACATAGTTGGCCAATAAACATATAAAGTTTTCATATAAAGCAGGGCTGCCCAACCCTCTTCCTGGAGATCTACCGTCCTGTAGGTTTTTACTCCAACCACAAAGCACACCTCATTCAACAGCTAGAGAGCTTGTTGAGCTGCTCATTAGTAGAATCAGGTGTGCCAAATTATGGTTGATATGAAAACCGACAGGACAGTAGATCTCCAGGAACAGGGTTGGGCAGCCCTGATATAAAGTATCGAAAAAAGTATCGTGCAGGTATCATATCGAATTAAGGGTATCTGTATTGAAAAATTTCAAAGGATACCCAACCCTAATGACATCACAAGAAAAGTCTAAAATCAGCGACTGAATTTACTGAAGTAAAAACTGCCTTCTTATAACCTTTTTTTTTGTCGTTTTTTTAAGACAATCGTGGTGGTGGAGCGAACTGTATCATGGGAGTTGTAGGAGGCCAGGAGCTGTAACTGAAAATTGATAACCATGTTCATCTGCGAGGAGCCACTAATGTGACTCACTGGGAGCATGTATTCCCTTAAATCCAGTAACAGAGCATGCATGACAGAGTATATCAGTATGGAATCACTAGGGGTTCAAACAACATGCATTAATCATACCAGCATGGACAGTTAATGCCATGAGGATGAATGTCCGTATTATCGACATTTGATTAAAAGTTGTGTAGTAGCCTGTCAGTTCACATTATACTCACAGTGACATGTTACAAGCAGTAAAAGGATCTGGATGTGATGCAACCATGTCTCTATAGGATGTCTTCATCCACAAGGTGGAGTCTCATCTTTAAAGCAAATAGTTTTCCACTATTCTTAAACTTCAATTTGAAAAGAAGACCTTAACATTCCCGAACCACCACCATCCCTTCTGATTTGATCTCTACCTACAACATGAGCTTTTGAGCTTGTACCTACAACACTGACTGCCCCAATAGCAGCCATTGTAGGCCTACTGTCTGCAAAAAAAAACAAAGAAAAATATAACAAATGGGCACAAAAATGGTCCTCGGCCCATTTAAAATATAGACTAAAAGTGAAATATCAAAATCCCATAAAGTGAACCAACGGTACCCCTTTCGGGAGCAAATATTCTGCTTCACACTGCAGTTTAACTCACTAAACGGGACATATGTGGTAAAAGTTCCGAAACTCGATATTTATTGACAGAGAATATCTGGTTAATGATTTCATAGCCGCAGCACGTCATATGTTCAGCTATCTGAAAGACAAAAACATAACTGCCTCCTTTAAAACTCACAAGAGTTTTGTCTAGAAGAAATAATGTTTATTTTGAATGAGCTACTCTTTTCATATCAAAGCACCATGTAAAATGCATCAACGCTCGCTTTGGTTTCTGCAAGTGTGCGGGCTGACCTCCCAAGCTAGGACGCCACTTAGGCTAACCTACCGCACACGCTTCACTTCAAACAAAACCGTAACGTTATCGGATGGTTAGACACATCAGCCTATCTAGGCTACGTTATACGTTAACTCACTGGTACAACTACAACAGTTAACTTAAATAGTGCTGTAATTAGATAGGATCTAGTCTAATACTTTAGGAATTTGGCTATACATATCAACTTACAATATAAAGGTGTCCCGACTTCGAAGTTAACAAAGTTAACGTTATCTTTAGTAATGATCCGTTCGTAATCATAGCCTAACCTTGTTGCGACTGGCGTTAAACGAACCTCTGTTAATGCTAGGTAAGTTAACGTTAGCTTAGCTACTTACCTTAAAGTTAACGCATTAACATTACACCCGGCTTTTCCTAATTTTGTCTAAATTAGGAAAATCGCAAATTACAACCTTTAACATTCCTACTTCTTTGTTGTGACGATAAGAAACCTGGCTAACGTTAAGTTACAACACATCTTGTGAATAAAACCGTGATGCCAAAAGTTGGCTTTTCCAGATCAACCATCAGCTAGCTAACGTTAGAGGAAATATTTCTTAGTGTAGGCTAGCCTACTACTCGATCACAAAAACAAAGCAGTTCGCTGAAGAAAATAGACATATTTTACTTAACGTTAAACAAACACGATTATCTACCTTCACTTTGAATTCTGAATCAGACTCAGTCCGTTTCTTTTAGAGATTTTCTCATCCTTTCACCGCAAGTTGACTCCAAACTGCAGGTCAGCGGAATAGCTAACGTTACGTTAGCTAGTATTTTCCACTGTGGCGAGTTTAATGTAACGTTAACGTTAGGACGCCGATTGCGATGTCCCGCTTATTAACAAGCAAAGAACAACCCAACTTAATCAAACAAAACATCCACGTTTCCCCATTGACTGGTCCGCAGTTTCCCCATATGTAAAAGTTATCAGAAATAGGCTACCTTGGGAGTTAGAAAGGAATATTCCGCACCAATTCCGGCCAAAGTGAGATACTGGCAAAATATACTGGCTTCTTGTGTTCAGTCATTGTGTGATGAGAGAAGACAAGCACAACCACTCCTTCAGCTCTGACGTAGCCTAGTTTTAGAAATACCGAAAATGACGGAGTGTTTGTGTATATTCTAATTCGCTTTGCTCATTTTAACCTGAAACTGAACCGATGAGGTATTTGGGCAGTGAGCATCAGTGATATTTAAACACTAGCCTACATAGCCTACCGTTATTTAGAGTTTTGGCATTGTTCTCTGTGTGTTGTTAGTTAACGTTACTCTGCTTTATAAGTTTAATTCAAACATGAGTGGAGAACCCTGACTCGACGTGGCCTCTCAGTAAGCTACGACCATGAGTTTGTAATTTTCAACAAGAAAACCTGGGTCGGGTCAACCTCCTCTAGAAATAGAAAGGTCTACCTGCTGCCTGGGAAATAGCCTAGGCTACACAAAAGTCCAAACGACTCTGTAGCCTGTCGCATAGCCGGTCAATCAGTCATGAAAGCATTCGACAGAGCCTTTATTCAATCTGTCCTAACTTTCCGAATGTTTGACTCACTTCTGCTCACTTACCAGTGTAAACCAAAACAGAAAGAGGATGTAGTCAGTGGTAAATACTAGTTGGAAACAGAAGACCACGAGGGACATATAGCCTAACACAGTGGTTCCCAAACTCGGTCCTCGGGGACCACTGTGTATGCTGGTTTTCGTTCCAACCACAATTGCAATCCTGGAATTTTAACAAGATGTCAATTGTTCTTAATTAGGTGTTTGTCATATTTAGAGGGATTATTTACCCTCTTAAGCCACATTATGTTAGCAATAGCTATGCATGTCATAAATAATAAAGTACAATATTCTCATTGTGCTATATTGCAAATAATTACAAAAAATTCTAACTGACCAAATTCATTTTATTTAATTAAATAAAATTAAAGACTGAGGCCACTAAAACTAACCATTTGATAAATAATGAAAAAAAGACAAAGAAAATGATAACGAGCCAAACTTGCAGTGTTAATACATTTAAGAAAAACTTTTTGAGGGAACTTAAAAACTCATGTTTTCAACTATCTAATTAGGAGCCAATTGATTCACCCCAGTCTTTAATTTGATCAGTTTAAAAAAAATGTTACCTATTTGCAAAACCGCCCAATAAGCACAGTAGGAACATGGGAATTTTTATTCTTCATGACATGCATAGCTATTTCTGACATGATGTGGCTTAAGAGGGTAAATAATCCCTCTAAACATGAAAAGCACCTAATTAAGAAAAATGAACAGCTTGTTAGGATTTTGGGATTGCAATTGTGGTTGGAACGAAAACCAGCATACACAGTGGTCCCCGAGGACCGAGTTTGGGAACCACCGGCCTAACATACACGCAAGAAGATAAAGGCAGTCATGTCTGAATCTTTTGATCTTCTCAGCAACCAGAAGAGTGATAAAAAAAATGCAATAGGCTCCCTTTTTTTGGGGGGGGGGGGGTTCAATCAATTGAACTGTCAGAGTAAGGGCATGACACCAGAGAGTGGCCTACTGAAAACGGTATGTTTCTGAAAACAGTAGCCTAGCCTACATTTGCAGAACCTTTTATTTATTTATTTATTTATTTATTTATTTATTCTTTCTTTCTTTCTTTCTTTCTTTCTTTCTTTCTTTCTTTCTTTCTAATTCTTTCTTTCTTTCTTTCTTTCTTTCTTTCTTTCTTTCTTTCTTTCTTTCTGATTAAGTGTATGTTCCCAATTGGCCCAGATAGTTTTTACGTGTAATGAAGGACATTTTAGATATTCACAAAAGTTTTCAAAAAACCTACTGAATACGGTAGGCATATAGGACATTCAGGGGTTTGTGGTCGAACTCAAGAAAATACACTTCATGTAACTCCGTAGCAGCTAGTACAGCAATGTTATGTCTCCACATTCTAGACGGACAGTGTTTCGGACAAAAATGGGTCTTTGTCAGGAGAACCATCGTGAAGAAAAATTTGATTAAAATAAAGGTAATCTCTCAAGGTGCAAACAAATGTGTGTCAACAAACAGAAACATCTGTGCCACCTGGCACACTCCGAATCTAGACCATCACAGGACAATAAAGGAGGTACAAACACACTGGCACACACACAATATGCAATATCATACAATTTTAACCAGCGAGTTTACATTTCAAATAATCTTTTAGGTCTGCCACTGCTTTTCTTTTATTATTTAGAGATATCCACTCCATGTGACTGGATAATTGTCATTCATACAACCTTTAAATCGATTAACATTTGGAGTTGATTGAAAAGGGCACAGGGCTGTGGGCTAGGCTGTAGTACAGAGTTCTTTGTAAGAGGTGAACTCAAGGCTCTGTGAGTCTTATATGCACAGTCTCAATAAAGCACAGCAAAGGCCACACCATGTCTTTAACTGGATAACCCCATCCCTACCTGACGGGTATTGTGAATGATTAGAACAATGGGCTTGTGGCCAGGATGTGGCAGACG
Organism: Synaphobranchus kaupii; assembly: GCA_029718625.1. NCBI lineage: Eukaryota > Metazoa > Chordata > Actinopteri > Anguilliformes > Synaphobranchidae > Synaphobranchus > Synaphobranchus kaupii. The sequence goes on from CM056380.1 coordinate 60,495,503, forward strand.
GAGAAGCAGAACTCAGAGCTGAGGTTCCACCCAATGTAGCAGAAGCTTGTGGACACCTGGCATATCATTTGAAGGAGAATGTCATGGTAACCCGAGGCATCCTGGTCAACGTAAATGTACCCTACCATTGACATATAGGGTGTTTGTGGTGTTGCTAGACCCACATGGCTGATGTTATTGTAGCAGAGGTAAGATTGCTTCCCTGTCCGGTTCGGTTTTTACATTGTAACAACGCTCCCACTTGACTCCATTTAACACTGTATTTGTGATTGTGTGTACTGGGAAGGATGCCAGCTAGCTCAACCTGGGGCCCTCGTTTTTGTTTGAGACGCACTCACCCAAGGTGAGATTTGACCCCGCACCTCTCACTCAAGTCTCCAAAGACAAACGTTTTACCAGTCAGCTAAAGGCAAAATCGCCCTTAACTAGGGGTAATGTTGTTATTGTGAACCTGAGGTTTACATTGGCAGAGAGTGTTGTCATGGTAACCTGCTACAAGGCTTAAAATTTACTGCACCTCACTTTGCTTCCTAGCTAACTAGCCAAGCTACCCCACAAAATGAGCAGTGAATTTATTTAGTTAAATTATTATGAACTGATGACCAATCTTTTGAAGTAGGATAGGGTATGAAAGAAAGGAATTGATACAGCCCCAGTTTAATATAACATCAGTGGTAAAGTTAAACGGTTTGTGATACCATTGCTCAGGCAGTCTGCAATCAATAGCATGAAAGAATGATAAAGGTTAAACAGGCTCCATTTGTGAGACATGGGTCAGTAGCATCTTGTCTGTTTTTCCCTCTTTAACCTTTGCAGCGTGTTTGCAATTCTCAATCAAAGACTCACAGACAAACAGCATATTAGCTTAAGGAGAAGGATGTATGTGGTTGTCGAGCTGCAGAAGTGTAAACCAACTGAAGTTTTTATTCAAACCTTTGTTCTGTCTGCATTAATGGCCCATTGTATTGCTCTTCCACTTTTTTTTCCTGAGAACATCTCAGGAGTTGTAGATGTAAATGTACAGAACAGGATGGCCAATGACCCTTTTGCCCTGACGGTACTGGGGTAGGTCAGGAAGACAGGAGAGAAGGGGTCAAGGACGAAGGAAGCCAACTGGGGAGCTGGGAGCATACACACAACCACAGCTCTTCTGCTGACTGCATGTTTGTGTTTTACTCCACAAAGGGTACTCATTCATCCGTGAGTCACCGAAGGTCCAAAATGGAACCGTCCCCTGGCACAATAAGATAACACAGGACCAAAGGACTTAAGGATGTGTGAACTAAATATTTACTCACACTAAAAGATCTATTACGAAAGATTGCCAGACTTCTTAATTATTGATTAATCCAAAAGGGCTTGATAATTCTAAAGCAGCAACTGTTCTTTGATCCAGTAAAACATGAAATCTCTTTTAAAAAGTGATTGATCCTAACATCCTTTACATTCATGGTGTTAAATAGATACCCAATGCTGTTCTATGAAATATGTACTATTTCTTTGAAATAAACAATGTTTGAATTAAAATTTATATTGGTTTTCTTTTGGGAAAAAAAGGCGTTTGTCAACCCCAGGAAATGGGTGACTTATGGTAATACAGACACACCAAGTTAATGGCCATTACAAAGGTGAATTCTGAATGCTTGGAACATCCATCCACTTTTCCATTGTTTTTATTTTCTCAACGAACAGCCCAAGGTGCATTTTGCATTTCTGCAGCAGCTCAGACAACAGCAAACAGAATTGAGAGAGCAGCTGGAAACAGAATTGAGAGAGCAGCTGGAAACAGAATTGAGAGAGCAGCTGGAAACAGAATTGAGAGAGCAGCTGGAAACAGAATTGAGAGAGCAGCTGGAAACAGAATTGAGAGAGCAGCTGGAAACAGAATTGAGAGAGCAGCTGGAAACAGAATCAGGTTAAAAGGATAAATCTGCAGGTGGATGGTTCGTGATTAAGTGGCAGGCGTCTATGGCACTTACCGAACATGTGTCATATTGCTGCGCTGCAGAGAACAGCCTGGGAGGCGTGGCTCCACCTGTTGCCTGGAAACGCAGTCAGTGCAGAGCATTACTCGTTTTGTCATCCCATGTGCAGCATCTGTTGCAAACACTCATAATTTGCTTATGATCCACCAAAATGGCCTTCTGTGGTCTTCTGGAAAATGCAAATATTTAACATCTGTATTTGTTTTGTTTTTCAAAGACGTGTTATTGGCCTGGCTATATGGTCAGGTTTGCTTAACAGCTAACAGCATTCAGGTAATAAAAAACACATTGGCCAGTCCCAAGCATGCTATTGCTCGCAGTCCTGGTTTGAGGTCACTGAGAAGAGGGGAGGTTGTTTCCAAGATAAACAGCAGTGCAGACCGGGGGCTCTATTAAGAACGCGCTGCTTTTGGCTTTGGGCTTGCGACAGAAGGTGACATAGACTAAGCCAATTGCAAGGGTGTGTTTGAATGTGACCTGTAGACGTGAGCAACCAAAAGAGCAACTGGTTTACCGTTCATGGAGAGGAGATATGTTTTGCATATAAAATGATGGTTTGCATTGTGGTAAAAAAAAAAAAGAAGACTGGCTAATGTGGCTTCATTAAAATTCCATGCCTTCTAGTATGTAAAATCTGTATTTCTACATATGCAAATTATGATGGACTGAGATGCTGGAGCACCTTTGTGTGGTTCTTTTGTAGCTTTGTTTTTAATGGAAGCATTTGAACAAAGTCCTGCTTTCCGGGCAGCACGAGTCTGCAGTGGCAGAACTCCCTCTGGTTGGCTGCAGCATGGAGACCACATCAAGCTCTGCTCAACTCCACCCCCCTGCACCTGGGCTATCTGCATCCTGCTCATACACCACCTCCCTCCTCTCCAATCCCTGGAGAGTGTGCACTTCCTGTCTGTCTCCTGCACTTTCTGTCTTCACCTCCCGATCCAGGAGGTGTTTTTCTGTTTGGAACGCAGAGAAGAAAGGAAAGGACTGGTACAGACTTGTGATATCTCTGTCAGCAAGACCTACAATGAGAAAATCAGTATTTTTTTATAAAACAACAACACGTTATGGTGATTAAATGTATACTAGAACTCAAAATACTCCGTTTATTATCAACAGTAACTTCTGACATCTCAGGAAATACGGCCCTTCATTTATCCACGTTTGGTAGCGTGAAATCATTAGCCAGCCTAGCCAGAAGTCTGTAACACTTAGCTAGGCTACGCACCCCGGTTCCATGTTGAAAAATCAACCCAGACCTCCTGCTTTTCAGTATGAAATGCTTTTGTATCGACCAACATGCCAATACAGAAAATTAAACATATACAATTAAAAGTTAAAACGTCATTGTTGTAGGCTACTTGTTAGCCGCTTTAGCTATGTTTGCTAGCAAAGCCAAAACTTTCCCAGTACAACTCGAACGCACTGATGTTGGTAAAAACATGGAAACAACATGTCCCTAGTCCCTATTCAGAACAGCAAGATGCAGGCAGCATTTCTTCCCTCGCTGGCTCCGCCTACTTGCCTAAGTAATTTACAAACCCATTTACATGCCACACAGTAGTCTTTCAGAGACCAGGAAGTCCAAATTTACCTCTGCCAAATTTTCAACTTTATATTCAAATAACTCAGTACAGATTTTTTTTGGCCAGCCACAAAGAAAGACTTAATTAGTTTTGTGCCTTGATATGTTCAATAAGGTTAATGTTGTTTTTGGGTGGAATTACCCTGGAATTACCCTAAGCTCTCTGGCCACTGCTTCCCAGTGTTGATAATAGATACAGTGTGTTTTGCTGAATGTCAAGAAGAGAAAATTGATAGGATGTAGATTGTTTTAGCAGGCCTGCTTCAAATGACAAAAAAAGTCGACTAATGCTGAGTCACAGTTTCATAAGCAAAATATACAACAAGAAGGGTACAGTATGTACAAGTTAATGCACTTAATTATTCATTTTACCCTTATGAACACATAAATTTTCTCCATAATGTGCTGCTTCTGGGTAACAAACAACATCAAATATTCCTGAAATGTTATAATCATGTATTAATTCCCATCATTTAAATCTCCAGGTGAACCTCCTGGTACAACTTTAGTGTCCAGCCATCCCTTATAGCACAAAAGAAAGTTTCATTCAAAAAACCTGTTCAGGAAAAATACCAAATTACCAGAAGAAGAGCCTTCATACGTTGTTCAAAGAAGCAAATGAGGAAGTAGATATAGGAGCAGTGATGCTGTAGCTTTCCTGAAAACCAGTCAGCTGTTACATCAGCAGGAAGCACTTGAGGCTGGAAAAGAATGCACATCATAGTTATCATTTATTCAGAAGGTTTAAAAAAATATTTCTCCAGATATATGTGAAGGCTGTTTGTTTTCTTCTAACTGACTTCCTGATGTCTGTGACCCAACAACATAAAAAAAACTCATGATATCTTATTTTCTGGTACTAAGCGATACTATCTTTCCCGTCTTTCGGATGAGACGTTAAACCGAGGTCCTGACTCACTGTGGTCATTAAAGATCCCATGACACTAATCGTAAAGAGTAGGGGTATCCCCGGTGTCCTGGCTAAACTCCCAACCCAGGCTCATTCAATCTGCCACCTAATCATCCCCCAGTTTAATTGGCTAAAAAAATTATCTCCCTCTCCACCTCAGCTGATGTGTGGTGAGCATACTGGCGCAAAATGGCTGCCGTTGCATCACCCAGGTGGGTGCTACACATTGGTGGTGGTAGAGGCGAGTTTCCCCCTCATCATTGTAAAGCGCTTTGAGTATCTAGAAAGGCGCTATATAAATGCCATGCATTATTATTATTTATTATTATAAAGTCTCTGCTATTGAATGGATCGCTATGGGAATTGGGGGGTGGGACTAGATTTAGCTGTAAATTATGCTGGAACAGTATGGAATACATGATTGGTAAAATGGCTGTAAGTCATCAAGAGTCTGAGGTATCAAACAAGCCTCAAACCATCACTCTGCTGCCAGATATGCAGTAGCTATGGATGGATCACTTTAAGGGTTGTTTCTCCTGACAAATTTTCCTATTGAACTCTATGGGAAAATAAGTCAGGAGAAGAATCCCTTCAAGTTATCCATCCATATCTACTGTATTTCTGGCAGCAGAGTGATGATTTAAGGCTTCTTTGATACGTCAGACCCTTGATGACTTAGAGACATTTAGCCAACCATGTGTTCCGTACTGTTCCAGTGTAATTTACAGGTAAATCTAGTCCCACCCCCCAATTCCCATAGAGATCCATTCAAATGCAGAGACGTTATAGTATTGCTTGTAAGAGTACCAGAAAATAATATATCAAGAGTCTTTTGATGTTGTTGGGTCACAGACATCAGGATCACGGTGCTACAAAGCTCTGAGTGTTATTTTAAAGACAAATCATAACGTAACTGTAAAGCTATCATGTACATTTTAAATATCAAGTTAACAACAATGCCAGAAGAGTTAACCCAATGTTTACTCTGAGCTAACTGTGACATGTACACACTTTGGAGTCTAAGAGGAGTCATCATTTCTCCAGAATAAACACCACTAAGAGGTTATGTAGGTGGTTGGCTGGAATACACTGAGAAATCATCCCTCCCACCTCTCCAGAAGACTAGGAAAGGCTCTAAATGTACTCAAATCCTCCTGCACTCAGTAATGAAAGCTGTTGGAAGTAAACAGCAGAATTTAGAAGTTAAAGTTCCAGTAGATTTAGGCTTTTTTTACTGAATAACAGAAATATGCATCCTTGGAAAAATGATTAGTTAGTATAGCACAACCAATGATTGGTGCAAAACAAATTCCGTTATTGGTTTTGCATGCTAAAAGGTTTTTCACACGCTCAAGGTCTTAGTAAATCAAGCCCTTAGTGCTGAAATCAATGCCCTCTGTGTCCTAGGGCTTCACTCTTGTCCTAGAGAATTGAGAACAAAGTACATGGTTCAAATTAATAATTTTTTTTGTATGATTCATATATTTATATATAGCATACATTATAGTTAAATATGTACATGGGGAATTAATATATATTAGTACACTTACACACTTACATTTACATATTTGAGAGACAAATTATGATTACATTAAGTCACTTACAGATTCCATTGCTGAATATTTCCTGCAATGGAAATATTGCATTTGAGGAATCCAGTTGAAGCTATTCCTATAAAAAGAGACTATGGTGTGAACCAGGACTGTGAGATAGATTTCTTTGTGGCTGTGAGAATACAATGTGATATTTTGAAGTTTGGGACAGATAAGTATAGCTTTGCATAAACTTACATTTTTAATGAGAGAAAGGGTCACAGTCAGTTACCACGGAGATAAGGAGACCAGATTGTCTGACTGCTCAGGTCCATGATTACGTGATTCACAGTGGCAACCAGGGACTGTGGCTAAAGACATCCCTTTAAAATACTGTTATTTAATTGTCAGTGCAGGCAGAAGACTTGTGAGGTAAAACCACAACACACGGTTTTCCTCTCACAGCAGCTGTCCTGTGAGTAAAATGCGGCTGCAGTGACAGGATGCCATGTTCTCTTTTACCTGCCATTTGTTTTGCATGCCAGGTAACCCGTCTCTATGGTGACAGGCAAGGCCTTGTGCTGCAAACCCTAGGGATGCTCTAAGTAGCAGCAGAAAAACCTCGTCAGGGCGTGCACTATATTTACCCCCCCCCGGAACAACTGTAAATGTCCCACACCCACTTACATGATACATGATGAGACCCCTTTATGTACTTCAGCTGCCATGATAAAATGATATTCTCATTATATATTCATTTTCATGTCACTGGCTATGTTGTGTTGCATTATACTGCTATGTTATCTTGTAGCTCCTGATGGGTGTAAACATTGGTATCCTTTGGATCAGTGGTTCCCAACCCTGGTCCTGGAGTACCCCTGTGTATGCTGGTTTTCGTTCCAACCACAATTGCAATACCAGAATTTTAACAAGATGTAATTTTTTCTTAATTAGGTGTTTTTATTGTATAGAGAGAACACTTTAAACTCTTTACTCTCTTAAGCCACGTTATGTTAGCAATAGCTATGCATGCCATGAAGAAAAAAAAAGCCATGTTCATTATGCTCATTGTGTTATATTGCAAACAATTACAAAGAAGAAGTAACAACTCAGGTGATTACTTGTTACTTCATAATTTTTTCCTTAACACAATGCAGGTTTGGCTCGTTATCATTTGCTTTGTCTTTGAATTCTTCATTATTTACCAAACGGTTAGTTTTATTGGCCATGTGTCCACAATTTCACCAATTATGAGCCTATTGATTCACCTCAGTCTTTAATTTGATCAGTTAAAACATTTTTTACCTCCTTTTAATTGTTTACAATACAACACAATGTGAATCTTGGACTTTTAGTCTTCATGGTATGCATAGCTATTACTAACATAATGTGGCTTAAGAACGTAAATAATCCCTCTAAACATTAAAAACACCTAATTAAGAAAAATGAACAGCTTGTTAAAATTCTGGTATTGCAATTGTGGTTGGAACGAAAACCAGCATACACAGGGGTACTCCAGGACCAGGGTTGGGAACCACTGCTTTGGATCATGATATATTCATTTTCATTAAATGTATGCTCTCAAGTTAATCACCTTGATACAGACCTTGGGCCCTATCTTGGCGATCTTGGCGCTTAGTCTAAGCGCATGGCGCTAAATCCATTTAGGGCGTGTCCAAGTCCACTTTTGCTATTTTAACGGCGTGTTTTTTTGGCGCTAAGCACGGCGCATGGCGCAACTGGGCTGAACCTAGTCGCTTCATTAATTATAGGTGTGTCTTGGGCGTGACATTCAATAAACCAATCAAAATGTCATATCCCATTCCCTTTAAAAGCCTGCTTTTCCACCTTGGCGGATTGCTTATGATGGCGAAACAGACATGCTCGTGCGTGTTTAGTGTGATCAAGGAATAGGCTAAATGGAGTATGATCAATATTATTCGGACTAACCATTAGCCTACGAGTTCCCGGTAATTCCAGACAGGGCTGTTATTTTACAAAATATGTGCGGTTAAATTTCGTTAAAAGGACCTGCAACAGCTGAGAATAAGCTATCAATGGCTTCAGTCTCACCTTAGAAAACGCCAAATTAGCCTGCTTGTTCAGCGAATTTCGTTTGATTATGCAATGAAAGTGTCAAACATCAATTCCAAGAGGCTGTTCTAATGTCCTGTTTATGGAAATGTGACCAACCTGTTTTACTCGTAGCGTAATCCTTTAAAACAATCCACTTTCCCAGGAAGACCGTTAAACGTGCGACTTACAGCAGGGGAAACAGAACATGCAGCTCAAGTGCAGAGAATGGCATTAAAATTAATTGTGAATTAATTGTGTAACTTGCTGCAAATTTGTTTTAGTTTCTAATTAGACGCTTAGTTCTCTTTAAAATCGTTTCGTTCAGTTAAGGAATAACGGGTGAAATCAGCTGGGTTTTAAACGGTGAGAGTATGGAAACCTGGTCACTGTAATTAAAAAAAATATGAAGGACGAAGAATAGCTAAGGTTACAATTTAGTTAACATGGTGACATCTCCGTTTTTTAACCATAGGCTATCGAAAAAAAACTTATGCACAGCGAATCCGCTGTAGCCTAGGCTATTTGAAAAACAATAAATGCAATATTCACTGGACAAGGTTTTGAACTTTTTTCAGTCACAAACCATTCTATTTACTTACAGGCTGTATTCACAGATAAACAGAGCTGTATTGTAATGACATCTGAAGCGCATTTTCAGAACTTAAATGTCCGTCTATTGCCGTGCGCGAGTTTTCCATTGAATGACAATTCACGCATTAGGTGCAAAGACAATTCGCGCATTAGGCTTGATAGCTATAGGTATTATCAGCTCCTTTTTAATGGATAGCCATTGTCCCGTACCATCGCACATCGCCTGGATGTTGATGGAGTGGGCTGAGAGCAATGTAATGTGGCATTGTTTCCCTTCGCTGATGGAAAGGTATGTGGACCTATGGAACCTTTTATTATTATGCATTTTTGATATAGCCTACACAATAATAATATTTCACATTATGATCTAGATATTTTAGTCATGCCTGTGCACGCCCCTGTGTGTAACAGACAGGAGGGTATGCGCGTTGTGCACACGCCTATGTAGACGCACTTATATGCGCCGTTAAAATAGCATGTAAACAACTGCGACATGACTTTAGACCAGGTTTGTGGTGGTTCTAGCGCAAGCGCTTTCTGCTGGCTCAAGATAGCAATACGCCAAAAAGAATCCTGGCCACTCCTCATCTTAAGACCAACACGCCCAGTTCACTAATGATGGCGCAAGAGTTACGCCGTCAACATGCTAGTTTGACGGCGTAAGCGTTAGGCGCTATTATGGACCTAGCGCCGGGTGTAAGATAGCAAAGACACTTGCGTTTGCGTTAGCGCCGCTTTGCGCCGGGTGTAAGATAGGGCCCCTTGTGTTACTCAGTGACTTCCATTCAAACAATATTTGTAAAAATAATAAGAATAAGAAAAAGAAGAAGAAGAGAAGAAGATGAAAAATGGTGAGAAGACTGGCAAATATGTTGCCATTGAAAAACCATTAATGAAAGGAAAAAAACTCAAAAACTATCAATCCTGTTATTTTATGGGAAAGCCATTAAATAATGAGTTATTGCCATTATTCTACATGACTTTAACAGCGTTTTGAAAAAAGTGAAATCCTGTAAATGTTTTAACAAACATTGTACCGTAAAAATACACTAAAATAGTAATATAATAAAATGTAAAGGCCCACTCAGTAATTTTGGTTGCTAATCAATGAAAATTATGTGCATGGCAACTAAGCACCTCGGTAGATCATGGTTCTCATAGTTTTTTTTATTTTTATTGTTACCAGCCAATATAGACTATGACAAAACCCATTTCCAAGGTTTATTTCCATGGTTTATTTGGCAAAATGTTGGCTAACTATTCTTTTCAATACTATGTGATGAGTGAGCACCAAGTAAAAATGACAAGTGAGTGATAAGTTTGTTTCCATAGTGATGAGCTGTGCATGCACTACAAAAAGATCAGATATTAAAAACAAAGAATAAGAATGAAATGCAGAAGACAAACGATGAACAAGGAAGTAATGCCGGCCTAACACTTATTTTAAATACTTATTTTTCCTTTTTAAGTGCTTTTCACAGGGATCTTTATTGTTATTTTTACTAGGATAATAATTATATACTACAGTACCATATCTCCGTTGTTTTGCTCATTGTAAGCGATTAGCGTTTTTTTTTAGCAACCAAAATTACTGAGTAAATAACTTTAAGTAAGTAAAATATTTTTTTACAGTGAAGTAGAAGAAGAAGAAGAAGAAGAAGAAGAAAGGGGATGGGGTGTCAGGCTTGAATTTTATTTACTGTGACAATAATGATACTGGACCCATTTTATTGTACTATTAATGCAAGTGAAATACAGCAGGAGACAGCCATTACCCCACTAAAGGGTTAACAATTGAGACTCCAGGGACTGGTGATGGTGTCTCAGTGAGAATTCTGCAGGTTGCCAAGATTTATCTGTTTTACAAATCTCAGAAGGGGTTGGAGACATAAATGTACTGCAGACTGGAACAGGCAAGATTATCTTTGCAGTAAAGCAAAGATGGAGCAGGAAATAACAAGATATGTCAACAAAGTACAAGCTATAGCCAGATTGTAGTCCATTGGAGAGCTTAATGCACACACACTGAAATTGAACAATCTTCATATATTAATACTTACATGAGAGCTAGCTTGAAAGCAAGCTCACTAACTGGCTGCCCATTTGTTGGTTGTGTAAGAACATGTGACAGCATTAACAAAACCATTACGTTATTCAATCCGACAAGGTAACTTCCTGATTAAATGGCAAACTCCTACGCACAAGGAAGCTCTATGTAGAATGGGGTAGTGCTACATTTCACAGAAATGACTCATTGTCATGTTTGTATTTTCATAAGCACACTTTCGTGACTTAAGGCATTGATCATTTTTTTATCCAAAAAATACACTGCGTGGCCAAAAAAAAAGTCGCACACTAATATTTAGTTGGACCGCCTTTAGCTTTGATTACGGCGCGCATTCGTTGTGGCATTGTTTTGACAACCTTATGCAACGTCACAACATTTATTTCCATCCAGAGTTGCAATTAATTGATGAAGGGAGAGTCGAACCACTCCGTAAAGTCTTCTCCAGCACATCCCAAAGACTTTCAATGGGGTTAAGGTCAGGACTCTGGTGGCCAATTAATGTGTGAAAATGCTCCCTGAACCACTCTTTCACAATTTTAGCCCGATGAATCTTGGCATTGTCTTCCTGGAATATGCCCATTGATGGGATAACCTGGTCATTCAGTGCATTCAGGTACTCAGTGGACTTCATTTTATTGCTGCATAACGTTGCTGAGCCTAGACCTGACCAATTGAAGCAACCCCAGATCATAACACTGCCTCCAGAGGCTTGTTCAGTGGGCACTATGCATGACGGGTGTAACGGCGACCTTTTTGGCCAGGCAGTGTATGACCGATTCTTACAGTCCAGAGATAATTTCCATAAATATATGCATCCATATACAAATTACCACTCCAAACACCTTAAAATATGTTTTTCTAATAAATCAATCAATAAATCAAATAAATAGGCATGCATATTGAAACAAACTTTACCTGGATTATTATGTTACCACTCACCCCTCAACAGAACGGAGTAATAACAAGCTAATTGGTGTGGCTTCCTGCTGCTTGTGTTGCCGGTGAATGTCCTATTCATGTCTCCTCATAAGATCTATTGGATCAACGTACATTAATTTTGACTGAGACATTACATTTCCATTAGGATGTTTGAGCCCAGTTCAAAATGCATTTTCTGAGCAGATGCACTTCTATCATTCCAATCGCTAAATCAATGTTCTCTGATCTAATTGGAGTTAATGCTGTTATGACAGTCAGCCTCAGAAGGAGAGTTGTTTTAAAAAGCCTGTATGAACAGTCTGCAGTGACCAACAAGCTAATCCTCCTCCAGTTTGCAATTAAAGAATGACTCAAACAAATGCACTGACCCTACATCGGTCTCCAACTGCTATTTCCAAGAACCATCAGTTCAAATTGTGGTCAACAGTAACAAAATTAATGAAGCACTCTTGTAGCAGCTTGCAAGGGCGTAACTTTGGGTTGAACATTGGAGGGGTTGACGTGAACATCCCTATAGGGGGGTCCATGGCCTTTTTTTACCAAAAGGCTTTTAAATGGCTCTTACTACAGAGTTTTAAGGTGAAAATATCAAAAATATACCATTCTAGGCCTATTTATCCCCAGCTTAAAAATACCTCTCTTAGTGCCCAATATATTATCTTCATTTATGTTAGCATTAAACAACTCAAATCATGGCCCATTACTTCTCATTACTGGGAGCACATTCTTGACACCTGCAAGTATGAAACTATATGTAAGGTTGTGTGGAATAAGTAAAAAGGTAAAAAAAACAAAAAAACACCAGAGGATACTGCCTAGAAAATGTGGTTTTTATGTACAGTAGATATACTGTTATTTTACATAGTTGAAATGCTCATGTTTTTTAACACATTCAATGGTGTACCATTATTCATTTCAACACTCTCCCTTTCTTTACCAACGATGAAGACAGCTAAACTTCAGTATTTCTCCCTTCACAAATGCAACTAGTGTGGCGCAAGAAGGTTTTTGAATGTTGGGGGGGTAATAGCTTTTCTGATTTCTGAATTTATAATGGATATAAGTATTGTTTATTCATCATAACATTTTATTGTGTGTGTGCATGTGTGGGTGGGTTGTACTATTGTACTGCCCATTTATGATTATTGAATGGGTTATAACCCCTGTAACCCCCCCCCCCCCCCCCCCCCCCCCCAGTCCAGTTAAAGGAGCTATATGTAACATTGACACCGAGCGTTTAAAATGGGTACTGCAGTCCAAATTCACAATATTGGAGAAAGTTGTCTCCGCCCGCCCCCTCCTCCCCAGACTCGAAGCTCACGCGGGTTTCCAGGTTGAGGACACTGAACGAACACGAGCGCAAGATGAGCCGAGCGCAACATTATATTTTGAGACGAGCTTATTCTATTTAGACAATGACAAGCGACGACGAGTCCTACACTGTAAGTTGATCAGCTAATGTATACGTTTGCAATTTATTTATTGTTTGCAAATTATAAACCAGCTCATGTGGATTTTTTATAACTCTGTCAATGTTAGCTAGATGCATGGCTGGCTATGTTTACGGTCACACAGATATAAGCTAATGTTAGTGGTATGTTTATCTAGTAACTATATACATATATATATATATATATATATATATATAAATCTTTAGCTAGCTAGCTAAATTAAAACGATGTTGTAAATCGGCTGTTGGAGTGCCGGAGTACATCTGGTTGTTCGTAATGGGCAGTGGGAGGAGTCAACTCGGAGAATAGTGAATCACACAGGCCAATACAAATACAGACATTCCGACCCGGAATGGAAATTTCAAAGGAGAACATACTGGCTGTAGCATTGTTGTCGGAGAAGCCAGTATTTCGAGCATGTTTCCTTAATCTCTGATGACATATCATGGTCATTTTATGATTTAGTACAGTAAATTTGTTACATATAGCTCCTTTAAGAAACTTAACTGTAATATAACTTTTAACTGTACGTATGGGAGAATAAGTGCAAAAATAGGTGGAGCCATCATATGCTTTCTGTGACTCTCTGATTTCGACCAGTCAAAATGTATTCAGTGGAAATCAGTTATATGATTGGACCAGTCAGTGACCAACAGCCTAGTGTATCCATTTAGGTTTCTGGAATTCTTGATCTCTCTCACAACCCCTTAACTGTAGAGGGGAAATTTTCTTTCCAATTTTTTTTCACCAGAATTGTGGTTATGCTGCACTTGTATTACTTTGTGTGCATTTGATTTTTGAGCCCAACAGCCACCCAGGGACCACTCCTGCTCTGTGAGTATAAGGCCTGGTAAAATGACAGGGTGCTGTTGGACAAACAACATACGGCACTGGGTTTCTCCATGGTCCACGGACAAAGTTCTTTGACCAACATCTGTGGGTCAGGAATCACAGTTTTCATGACAGAGGGAATGTCAAAAGGGGGGCACCTTCCCAGCCTATAGTCCTCTCTGAAATTCAGCAGCCATGAGTGTGGTACAGAGTGTGAGATCAGTCCTGACCGCTGAAAGAATGTCCAGCCCATGACAGGCAATGCTAGTGTGGGAAGCCTTCAGTCAGTCAGTGAAGGTGTGCTGATTTGTGCGCAGATAAATATTGCAGCAGGCTGCCGCACAAGAGAAGCCCTGAGGGCGCTGCGGTCTACGAGCTGAACGCCACTCCCGTTCACTTGGGCACTAAACGCTGTCCTCACTTTGCCCTTAAGACATTCCTGAGCAGTGTAACACGGACCAGACTGATGGAGAGCTGATGCAGATCAGCCTTCCTGTCCAGAAATATGCTGATCTGCAGTGCTTGTGAAACACTAGAGCGGTGGTTTCCTTTTTCGGATGCGCTGCCTTGTGCAAGGTGAGCGCATTCCTCTCAGCATGCTGTTCTTGCGTCGTGAAGCATTCCTTTGCCTCCCACAGATTACATACAGCGCTAACTAGAGACTCAACCCTTTTGACCTTGTGCATCGGCAGCAGGTCGCGGTGGAAATGCCAAGGCCCAGTGCTAAACTGAGGAGCCTGTTACCCACTAACCAGGAGAGGACATTTCTGCAAGGCCCCACCTCTCTCTCCCTCTCTCTTTCTTTACTTATCCCTCTCTCCCTCCCTCCCTCCATCCCTCCCTCCCTCCTGGTCTCAACAGTAAAGTCAGTGTTTTGGCTATTCCAAAACACTCCCAGTTTTATAACGATCACTGTCAACGTCAGTGCTGGTGTTTTTTGCCTTCAGAATGTAAACATTAGCTTATCATACATATGATTTTTGAGAAAGACTTACACAACAATTACAATGAGAAAATGTACAAATAAATCAAACCAAAACACACACAAACAAATAAACAAACAAGAACATACACACACACACACACACACACACACACACACACACACACACACAAACACAAACACTGCATTCAAACTCTTGCTACTGACAAAAAAGTAAAAAAGCTACATGAAACTAAGGTACAGTTTCATGTGTTGTATAGTTGCTTACTGGGTTTTATATTAATACACTGAAAGGAAACAAAATCCTAAATTAAAAGTATTCTTTAAAGTGCATGTGACCAGATGGACAAGTTCCTGTTTTGGCCCTGTTTTCTATAGGTAGGTCAAATGTCAATGACAAAGCAGGACATTGCATAACAGAGTCACATGCTTGTAACCCTGTCCTCGTGGACAACATTGACAGACTGGTAATATGTTTTCCTGGGAACTTCCCAAAATGGGCTTGAAGTGAGAAGGAAGAACAGAGGGCAGGACCCTGAAAGTGAAGTACTTTTTGCCTTCCTGTTATGCTGTCAAGTGACATCAGCATGACCACTGCTGCTCTTGAGGCCCTTGGCTTGATAAGTTCAAGCATGACCGACGCAGAGGCATGTACTAAGACGTCTGATATCTCCTGATATCCACAAACCTTATCTCTCCAGCCCAAACACACACACAGGGCTGCTTTTACCATGGGGCAGCTGGTTTCATGAGAAATATCCACAGCGCAAGTAACAATTTTTTTGGGATAAAAGAGTCTGCCAAATGATTGTAATGTAATACAAAATAAAACAAGGCAGTATCTACACAAATACAGTCTGCAGTTTTAAAAAAGTCCTGGAACTGTGTTCCAGTCTGAAACATCGGACTATCAGACTCTTCAAGCAGTCATAGCCATCCTGTATATCCTGTATAGTTTCCCTGGGATGTGAGGATTTAAAGGAGAACCAGCATTGTAGCCCTTATGTCAAATTCCGTGCAGTGGAATACACAAATGGCAGAATGAGGCACTTAAAAATATCAGAGAGACAATAAAACCATTGCTTGTTTTAAAACCAGACTTAAGGCATACTTTTACTGTGTATCACTAAAATGCATGAACACACACGCAGGAACGCACATGCACGCACACACAGAAACCCCCAGAAAGTGTGATCTTGCCGCTCTTTTAAGTTTGTGTTTATGCTTATATTTCCTTACAGAAATAGAATATGCGGAAATGTATTAAAATACAATATTTTATAAAGATATTGCAACACATCCCAATATATGGGCTATAGGTAAATATGTAATATTGCTACTTTCAGATATTGCTATATATATTTTTTAATTCACTGCTGTAAAATATATTGATCATTATACATTCCAAAATGTCCATGTATTTGCAATATATTGCAGATATATTCAATATTTCAATATGGAATGCACTGTACTTCGGGATGTAATATACGTTTTGTATTTTACAAAGTAATTTTTTGTCTTCTGATTATTATTCAAATAAATTTAGAAGTATACAGGTATGGGGAAAGAGACAGATTTCAACATGCATCAGAAAACAAAACTGAAATCTTATGCATATTTTATAATGCTCAGATTGCAATGCAAATGTTTAACAAATAACATATGTACATATACAGCTGTGCCAGAGCTGCTTCACATGCACCCAGTCGAAAACACGGAAGGCATAGTAAAAGTGGATATAATTAAGATAGACATCTCCCCTACGAGCAGCAGAATTAAGTCTTCATACCCTAAGACTGGCCTATCCAATTAAACTTGAGGGAAAGTATGCTTGTGTGTTTCTCATAGTACTGCACTGTATTCAAAAAGGTTGTTCATGAACATACTGTGAATGCTGTTACTGTTAAGGATAATGTTTCTAAGGTAGAGGAGGGAACACAAACTAATGTATTCTCAGTGTGCATGTTAGTACCCTCCCCCCCACAACAACCCCAAATATAAGCACTTCTGTCATGTTTTCATCTACTGTCATTCACTGTTTATGTGCCATGGTGACTATTAATTTCCTACCAGTGTTGTGTTGATATTGGACAGGTCTTACTATTTACAACCACATGTTCTGCATTTAATTTTTCCTTGTGCTCATTTATGCCCCATGAAGACACAGTTCACCACTGTGGTTAAATGGCTCCATTTACCATATTAGATATCAGACACTGAACTGCGGTAAAAACATGTGCACAAAGAGGAGGTTGTCCTGTTTTTCTACTGCAGTAGGCAATGGGATTTTCTAACAGTTTTAATTACAGATTGGCAGCCTAGTTTTCTATGGGTTGAGAAATGGGAGGAACGAGTAAATTATGCAGGCTCGAGAGATGCTCTATTAGCCCTCCCAGCGAACATTTGTGGCTTCCCAACCGGTTTCCAGAACATTCCTGGAAAGTGAATGATGTGAATCTGTCCAGAATCCTAGATGTCCCTTCAGTGTTGTTTTTGCGTTAGAATGAACATTGCAATAACTGTTTTAGAACATTATGCAGTTTATTATTCAAGTAAAAGACTGGAATAGTCCAGTCTGTGAAAGAAATTGTTTGGAAAAATAAATATGTCACAAAACTGTTTCTCAAGGGAACGTTGACTCAAAACCAATTGGCAATCTTCCAAAGAAAACTCATTTCTATGTATAGTAGAGATTCTTACAGATACCAGTCAATGGCATACTTCGCATTTAAGTGCCCAAAAATGAACAAAAACAGGAAAGGCAGGTGAAGGAAAACCTGTGATTTATTCATTCATCCCACATCTCTACACATATTTTGTAGTTGCCAAATGCCAAATCACCTGTCAATGTGCTGGTATTTCCCCCCCCCTTATTTGTAGCTGTGAGCCAGCCTCACCCCTGAGAGTTATTACAAGGTGCATGTAAGGAAGGTGGTGGGAGGTGGTTTGCTGATGCTTCAGATTTCAAACCTCAGTCAGACTTGCACTGTTCAAAGACTTTCAGGACCAGATGTCTTCAGTGAGGCCACTGATGGCTGCCTAAGCAATTTTACACTGTCCCTCTTCTATTATCAGCACGCTTTTGCACATACTTATATGTCACTCCACTGTTTTGCTTCTCTTTCAGCTATAAAATACTTTCTGGGGGTTTTCTGTATGTGTGTGCATGTGTGTGTGTCTGTCTGCGTGCACACGTGTGTGTGTGTGTGTGTGTGTGTGTGTGTGTGTGTGTGTGTCTGTGTGTGTGAATACATGGTCTGAATAGATATGATATGATAAAAATATATCTGAAGAAGCCTGCATTGCATACAAGCTGTACATTATGAGCCTACTGTGCCATAGCTCCGTATTTACTGTGAGCTCAGTATTTACTGTGATCTGAGCGTTTACTGTGAGCTAAGTATTTACTGTGAGTTCAGTATTTACTTTGAGCTGAGTATTTAATAGTATTTACCATGAGCTCACATGGACTGAACCCAGCCAGACCAGAAGCTCCAGAGGTCAGATATCCAACAATGTCTGAAAGACTTGAAACACACAGTCATTGTATGTATGCGTGTGACACACACACACACACACACACACACACACACACACACACACACACACACACACACACACACACACACACACACACACACACACACACACACACACACATAATGGGTTTAAAAAAACAGATTCATTTAATCTCCATGGGTCTGCATGCAGCTCTGATACAAAAAAAACATAAGACAATGGCCCTATAGAGACAGCTGTAGGTTCAAATCCAGCCTTATCAAAATGAGGGGGAGATAGAAAACAGCTCAGGTATAGACCTGCCCTGTAGATACCCGGGCTCTTTCAACTCTGCAATCAACTCAAATCTGTGCCATTGCCTCACAATCTACATTCAGCTCAAACAATGCAATCACTTCAGATTCTGAGTTCTGAGACTGACCTCCTTCACTGGAGTGTATCCAAATCAAAACTAACCCTTGCAGACACCATGGGTTTTATAGCGAAGTATTGCCTCCATAATGTTTGACATTACTGCATTTACAGTTTTTTTACAATTGCTTTGACTCATTTTGCACAGCAGAATTACAATGTGCAAAACTCTTAACACAGAATGCTATACTGCTCATTTTGGGTTCAAAATGTAATATAGCATGCAAAATAAAAATACCAGTGTCAAATCAAAGAATATTATATGCAGACACCATGGGTTTTATAGCGAAGTATTGCCTCCATAATGTTTGACATTACTGCATTTACAGTTTTTTTACAATTGCTTTGACTCATTTTGCACAGCAGAATTACAATGTGCAAAACTCTTAACACAGAATGCTATACTGCTCATTTTGGGTTCAAAATGTAATATAGCATGCAAAATAAAAATACCAGTGTCAAATCAAAGAATATTATATGCAAAAGTTTATCACAGCACCAGAACATTAGATATTTCAAACAATGAAGGAATAAATCATTGCTGCATTTTCAATATACAACAGTTTTCATGAAATAATGCTGCCAACACAAAATCCTTCTGATAAAAAAAAGAGTTTGAAAGTGTTTTTTGGTCATAACGCAAAATCCTATACTCCTAATCTTGGGCTCAAAATCATATATAGCATGCACAATAGAAACAACTGAACCAAAGTAAATTGTATTTCATGCTAAAGTTTATCACAGTGTCAGAACAGTGGATATGTTTATCGTTGAAGTTTAATTATTGGTGCATTTTCAAATACAACAGCCATTATCAAATAATGCGGTCAAACACAAAATACTTGTTACCAACAAAGACTATGCAATGGTCATTTCCTCATACAGTTTTTTACGATTGCTTTGACTCATTTTGTACAACAGAGTTTCAATGTGCAAAACTCTTAACACAGAATGCTATACTGCTCATTTTGGGTTCAAAATGTAATATAGCATGCAAAATAAAAATACCAGTGTCAAATCCGAGAATATTATATGCAAATGTTTATCACAGCACCAGAACATTAGATATTTCAAACAATGAAGTTAAATCATTGCTGCATTTTCAATATACAACAGTCATCATGAAATAATGCTGCCAAACACAAAATCCTTCTGATAAAAAAAGAGTTTGAAAGTGTTCTTTGGTCATAACGCAAATGCTATACTCCTAATCTTGGGCTCAAAATCATATATAGCATGCACAATAGAAACAACTGAACCAAATTAGATTGTATTTCATGCTAAAGTTTATCATAGTGTCAGAACAGTGGATATGTTCATTGTTGAAGTTTAATTATTAGTGCATTTTCAAATACAACGGACATTATCAAATAATGTGGTCAAACACAAAATACTTGTTACCAAGAAAGACTATGCAATGGTAATTTCCTCATAAGTACTTGAAATTATGTACAGCAATCATCCCCTGTGATAGACTGCAGTTTTGCGCTTGTGTTTTTATGAAAGACAAACAAAATATTAGATTATTTGAAGTTGAAGAAAAATCATACAGTAATGCAGTACTGTAAACTCAACTGTATTGTACAGTAAAAACAAAAACAACAGTAAAAGCAAAACCAGTTACAGTAACAACAAACTTTACTGTAAAGTAAAAAAAAAAACTGCTTTTTGGTGCTTAAGCAGCATTTTGCCTCTCCGCTGCATTTGGCCACAGCATTTTGTCGACATCGCATCTGATGACAATAGCATCTTGTGTTGCAATGCTATTCACCTCGGCAAGGTTCTTGGAAGTATTGAGACATGACTACAAAGACCTGTTGAATTGATTTAGTGATCTGCATTTGTAGTAATAAGCATTTGAACATTGTTGTAATATTAGGTGGCTGTATTCTGAGAATGGAGCATATGATTTAGAGTTTGGCACTTTGTATTAACAGTTTTGCACTTTGTATGTCAGCATAGGATGTAGTGTCTTAAGGTAAGAATTCTGCAAGTCAGTTTAGCACTTTGCGTTAACAGTTTTACACTTTGTATGTCAGCATAGGATGTAGTGTCTTAAGGTAAGAATTCTGCAAGTCAGTTTAGCACTTTGCGTTAACAGTTTTACACTTTGTATGTCAGCATAGGATGTAGTGTCTTAGAGTATGAATTTTGAAAGTCAGTTTGGCACTTTGCATTTTGAGTTTTGTACATTTAAATTCTGCTGTGCAAAATCAGTCAAAGCAATCGTAAAAAACTGTAAATGCTTGAAATTATGTACAGTAATCATCCCCTGTGATAGACTGCAGTTTTGCAGGAATTGGAATCAGAACTATGGATGGGCTGTAAACCAGTCTTGCACAGCCAATGCACGATAGAAGTTTACATTGTCCCAGACAATGATGAACACCATCTGAGCATTTGGCTGTACGAGACGGTTGTACAGCCCATCCAGAAAATGTATGAGGCGCACGGAGTTGTACTATGCCCCCAGCAGAGGGTCAGGCTGACCAATCAGGGATGAATGTGTGTGGGCCTACCCAATGGTCTCAGGGCTGGGTCTAGGCAAACTAGGCATGTACAGTACCTATTACCAATATACTGTATATTTACTGTACATGGTCCACGACCATGACCCTGTCCTTCGTTACCAACCTCAACCTCACTGACCTGCTCCATGTTGTCAGAAACTGCCATTCAGGTTTCTAAGCAGCCTTTTATGTAATGGTGAAGATATTATCAATTGTGTTGCAATGCTACTCACCTGGGCAAGGTTGTTGGAAGTACTGAGACATGACTACAAACACCTGTTGAATTGATTTAGTGATCTGCATTTGTAGTTGTTATGCCCTGTGTTAGGGAGCAGGGCATAATAATAGAAACGAGTGCCTCCTAGTCGATAGTTATCAAGGTAGTAATAACACTCATTTAGTGGCATGGCGGCTGTGCACTGGGAATGGTGGCTGGTTCAAAATTGGGATGATGCCTTATATCCTGATTGGACGCCGGTCGGTGATTGGGGGGAGGGCCTGTCTTGTTAAAAGGTCCAAGATGGTGGGCAGCGAGAGGTGTGTAACTGTACCTGTGCTTGGTCTGCCGACGTGACGACTGACAACCCCCTTTGTTTCCCGACCAGGCTGTCGTGTTAATTCTCGATTCACTATATAGTACCGCTATGCTTAACGAAGAGAAACTAAGATTTTAAACAAACTAAACTCGAAAACTAACGGACGCGGAGCTCTTCGCTGACAGAGCGACGGCTTGGGCTAGCCCCGGAAAACCGGTGAAGCGACCTGGAGGAGGTAAGTCCCAGTTTCCTCCCAGTTTCACCATTTCAGGCCAGCCGCCTCCTGTTGTAAGCGACTTTCTAGCCCTAGACAAAACGTGACCGCAACAGTAGTAATAAACATTTGAACATTGTTGTAATATTAGGTTGCTGTATTCTGAGAATGGAGCATATGATTTAGAGTTTGCCACTTTGTATTAACAGTTTTGCACTTTGTATGTCAGCATAGGATGTAGTGTCCTAAGGTAAGAATTCTGCAAGTCAGTTTAGCACTTTGCGTTAACAGTTTTGCAGTTTGTATGTCAGCATAGGATGTAGTGTCCTAAGGTAAGAATTCTGCAAGTCAGTTTAGCACTTTGCGTTAACAGTTTTACACTTTGTATGTCAGCATAGGATGTAGTGTCTTAGAGTATGAATTTTGAAAGTCAGTTTGGCACTTTGCATTTTGAGTTTTGTACATTGAAATTCTGCTGTGCAAAATGAGTCAAAGCAATCGTAAAAAACTGTAACATTACTGCACACTGCACCTTTGTAAATTAATGTGATTTCAAAGTGCAATGGTTGCAACTGTTTTTTAAAATATTTTATAGAA
Source organism: Synaphobranchus kaupii (assembly GCA_029718625.1). Lineage (NCBI taxonomy): Eukaryota > Metazoa > Chordata > Actinopteri > Anguilliformes > Synaphobranchidae > Synaphobranchus > Synaphobranchus kaupii. The sequence goes on from CM056380.1 coordinate 60,518,201, forward strand.
AGACAAAAAACAGACAAAAAAGTTATTTTAAAAGGTATAATGCATCTACTGAATTTTCAGAAATATTTATTCATCAGCAGCATTAGCAGACATAGCAGTGCAGATTGGGATGTGATGTAAAAGTATTTTTATTTGAATGAGACCATAGGCAGCACCAACACCTGAGTCTGGACTGGCAGTACAAAACCACCATCAGTACAACTGCTGTGAAAAATACTTAAGTATCACCTAATAAACATCTTTATTTTCATTCAGCATGATTTATTGTATTTCATTTGGGGCAAAGTAACAAAAAATACAGTATTAGCCTACATTCCTATATGGTTTAAAATATGATTTCAGCTTTGGGCCCAATAAGCACAATCTCACTAGTTTTTTTATCTCTAAAAAGAGCATTACAGTTTTTTTACGATTGCTTTGACTCATTTTGCACAGCAGAATTTCAATGTACAAAACTCAAAATGCAAAGTGCCAAACTGACTTTCAAAATTCATACTCTAAGACACTACATTCTATGTTGACATACAAAGTGTAAAACTGTTAACGCAAAGTGCTAAACTGACTTGCAGAATTCTAACCTTAAGACACTACATCCTATGATGACATACAAAGTGTAAAACTGTTAACGCAAAGTGCTAAACTGACTTGCAGAATTCTTACCTTAAGACACTACATCCTATGCTGACATACAAAGTGCCAAACTCTAAATCATATGCTCCATTCTCAGAATACAGCCACCTAATATTACAACAATGTTCAAATGCTTATTACTACAAATGCAGATCACTAAATCAATTCAACAGGTCTTTGTAGTCATGTCTCAATACTTCCAACAACCTTGCCCAGGTGAGTAGCATTGCAACACAATTGATAATCTCTTCACCACTACATAAAAGGCTGCTTAGAAACCTGAATGGCAGTTTCTGACAACATGGAGCAGGTCAGTGAGGTTGAGGTTGGTAACGAAGGACAGGGTCATGGTCGTGGACCATGTACAGTAAATATACAGTATATAGGCAATAGGTACTGTACATGCCTAGTTTGCCTAGACCCGGCCCTGAGACCATTGGGCAGGCCCACACACATCCATCCCTGATTGGTCAGCCTGACCCTCTGCTGGGGGCATACAACTCCGTGCGCCTCATACATTTTCTGGATGGGCTATACAACCGTCTCGTACAGCCAAATGCTCAGATGGTGTTCATCATTGTCTGGGACAATGTAAACTTCCATTGTGCATTGGCTGTGCAAGACTGGTTTACAGCCCATCCAGAGTTCCGATTCCAATTCCTTCCACCTTACTCCCCCTTTCTGAACCCCAGAAAGTTTCTCTCGACCTGGAGGTGGAAGGTATACAGTAGGTGTCCATATGAGCAGGAAACGCTCCTTCAGGCATGGATGAGGCATGCGATGACATTACAGCCCAGCAGTGTCAGGGGTGGATAAGGCACTCTAAAATATTTTACCAGCGCTGTCTTGCCAACGAAGACATCAGATGCGACGTCGACAAAATTCTGTGGCCAAATGCAGCGGAGAGGCAAAATGCTGCTTAAGCACCAAGAAGCAGTTTTTTTTTTTTTTACTTTACAGTAAAGTTTGTTACTGTAACTGTTTTTGCTTTTATTGTTGTTTTTGTTTTTACTGTACAATACAGTTGAGTTTACAGTACTGCATTACTGTATGATTCTTCTTTAATGATTACAGTATTTCTCAATTGCTTGAAAGCATTTTTCGAAACTGTGGTCAAAGACATCTAAACCACAACAACTGTGCTCATATCCCCGAACTCATTTGCAGAACTCTTACGGTTTTTCTCAATTGTTTACACACAAAAACTGGAACTTATGACACAATGACCACAACCTGTAACTCATGTGCCAACTCCCTAAACCAATTCTATAAACACATTTCCTGCTGTAGACCCAGATTTCAATTCTAAACCACACTTTCTTCAAAACACTACACACAATACTCTCTATTTTGCACACTCTTCATCAATGCCAAATCTCCTTGTGTTCAGACAGAACACACTGCCATTCAAATGGCAAGACTTCCATTTCCAAGGCCGTTGTGCAATTTCCAATCAAAGCTTGAGCAATATAAGGGCCACAGGTGAGCTCCTGGTTTTGAGAACAATGGATGGCAACATTGAAGTGAGAGGTGATCAGAGAGGAAGAGGAGGAGGAGGAGGAGGAGGAAGAGGAGGACGAGGAGGAGGCATGTGGCGATATAGCTCCTGAGGCATTTCAGGGCTGGATTCGCCATACTAGGCGATACTTCCCCCGCTGCTTGGCCAGAGAGAACATAGCCTGTGATGTCGATGAGGTCCTGTGGCCAGACAGGAACCGAAGACAGGATGCAGCCTAGTTTTTTTGTCCTTTTTTAATTTACATTTTTCTTTAATTTACATTTTTCTCGGACTGTACTGGCCTATTTTCTATTGTTTGTTCTGTGCAAATCATTTACACATCCAGTTGTGTTTGCTGTGATGTATAGGCTACAGCACTTTTGGAAAAAATAAAGAAATATTTTTGTTGTTACTGTATATTTGTGTATTGTTTTATATTTGAGTAAAAACATTATACAGTAATATTTTACAACAGGAGTAAGCGTACAGTAACACTGAACATGAAAAGGCATAATGCTCCTGATAAGGCCTTCATACTGGTGTTTTCCCATTCATAGTAGTGTTTTCCATTCAGCACATCAGTGTTCAATGGTTCTTAGAAATGTCTACTCATATGATGGTCTGTGTGTGTCATTTGAACACAAACTACCATTTTGAGGAGACATAACATTGTTTTGAAGGCAAAGTAGCATTTTGCAGGAGATATGTAGGGTTTTGCATTTTGTGTGTGTGGTTTTTGGATTTGTGTTTAGAGTTTTGAGAAAATGAGGTATGCTTTCAAAAAATGTGTGTAAGCAATTGAGAAAAACTGTAATCATTTTCTACTCTTTGTCCACTAATAGCAAATCCTCTGCACTGTTTTGCAAAACTGTGAATGCAAATGTCATCAGTGAATACAAGATTCACTTCATAGTGTTTGGTTCACAAATTGTTCACAAATGGTTTGCAATTGAAGATAATTAGTTGCAGTTCTGTTAGTTGTTTCAGCCAATGTGCAAATGCTATGGCACAAAATCCTTAATTGACCAATCAGTCCTAAATCACATATAAAGGGGGGCATAGGTAAAGTCTGTGTTAGGCAAAGACAATGGATCCTTTAAGAGTAAGAACGAGAGGCAGAGGAAGAGGTGTGTGCATGAGAGGTGGGAGAGGTGGGAGAGGGGGAGAGGAGGACAGGGGGACAGGGAGACAGGGACATCACCAAAGGGCTGCAAGAGTACCGGTTATACCAAATGACATCAGAGCCACTATTGTGGATCATGTTGTAAACCACGGGCTAACCATGGCTGAAGCTGGGAGACGAGTTCAGCCAAATCTTTCTAGATCAACTGTGTCCTCCATCATGCAAATCTTTCGGAGGGAAAACCGGTAAGTAACCTCACACAGTACAAAAATACTGTAAATTGTGCTTCATCCCATTCACTGTACATGCACTCTCTGTACTACTGCATACAGTATTTTGCAATCACTGTAATGGACATTGTTGTTCATGGAAAATCTCTTTTAGAATTGAGAGAAGACCATACAGTGGTGGCAGAGGACGGATGTTTACAGAAGAACAGGAGACAGCAATTGTGAACATTGTGCTTGAAAACAATGTTATCCGCCTGAGGGAAATCCGAGAGAAGATCCTTCAAGACAATCAAATGTTTGCCAATATACAAAGCATCAGTTTGGCAACAATTGACAGAGTGCTGAAAAGAAATGACTTTAGGATGAAACAAGTCTACAGGGTCCCATATGAGAGGAACAGTGACAGGGTAAAGGAGATGCGGTGTCAGTATGTTCAGGTATGTACAGTACTGTACTGTAATAGTTGTTTCATATTGTGTTGTAAAAAAATATGTACTCTACTGTAATGCAAACCATATGCAACCATCCTTACACAGTATACTGTAATATTGCATGGCACTGTCTACAGAACTGTAACATATTCTTTCTCTCTTCAGAGGATAATGGAGCTTGATTCCAGCGATGTTCCACACAAATATATTTATGTGGATGAAGCTGGTTTCAACCTGACAAAACACAGAAGACGTGGGAGAAATATAATTGGACAACGCGCCACCATAGAAGTCCCGGGACAACGTGGTGGAAACATTACCATGTGTGCTACCATAGGTCAACCTGGGGTCATAAACCACCATGCGCTTGTAGGCCCCTACAATTCAGACCGTCTTCTGAATTTCCTCAGTGGTCTTTTCCAGAAGCTCACTGAAGCAGAGGATGCGGTGGAGGAACAACCTCGGAGCAACTATGTAATCATCTGGGACAACGTGAGCTTCCATAGGAGCGCACGTGTACAGGAATGGTTTGAGGCACAGCCCCGGGTGTCAATGGTGTTCCTACCACCATATTCACCCTTCCTGAACGCCATTGAAGAGTTTCTCTGCCTGGCGCTGGAAGGTGTATGACCATCGCCCCTATGTACAAGCTGCCCTCCTTCAGGCTATGGATGGGGCCTGTGATGACATCAATGCAGAGGCCTGCCAGGGATGGATCCGGCATACAAGGCGTTTTTTTCCACGCTGTCTGGCCAGGGAAAACATTTTTTGTGATGTGGATGAAAATTTGTGGCCAGACATAAATGACAGAAGAGACATTGCCCAATAGACCTTTTTGATAGTTGTATTTGGAATTTCTATCATTATGATTTGACTGCTGCAAATGCACACTTTTGATGTGATTCAATAATTTGAAAGAAAGACTAACTTTTAATTTTGTCAGCTTGATCTAAGAGATTTTTATGTTTGTATTACCCTTTTTGAAGCCAGTATCTGCTTTTGTTGAATGTATTTGCAGTTTTGAAAAAGTGATTAAATTTTGCAAATGCATTTGCTGTCCTGCAAAATGCCACATAGTTTTGTGTCTTGTGTCACCTATTCTTAAAATTAACAACATTGTTCCATAAAATGCTTTCAAGCAATTGAGAAATACTGTAAACTTCATATAATCTAATATTTTGTTTCTTTCATAAAAACACAAGCGCAAAACTGCAGTCTATCACAGGGGATGAAGTACTTATGAGGAGATGACCATTGCATAGTCTTTTTTGGTAACAAGTATTCTGTGTTTGACCGCATTATTTGATAATGGCCATTGTATTTGAAAATGCACCAATAATTAAACTTCAACGATGAACATATCCACTGTTCTGACACTATGATAAACTTTAGCATGAAATACAATCTAATTTGGTACAGTTGTTTCTATTATGCATGCTATATATGATTTTGAGCCCAAGATTAGGAGTATAGCATTTTGCGTTATGACCATAGAACACTTTCAAACTCTTTTTTTATAAGAAGGATTTTGTGTTTGGCAGCATTATTTCATGATGACTGTTGTATATTGAAAATGCAGCAATGATTTAACTTCATTGTTTGAAATATCTAATGTTCTGGTGCTGTGATATACTTTTGTATATAATATTCTCGGATTTGACACTGGTATTTTTATTTTGCATGCTATATTACATTTTGAACCCAAAATGAGCAGTATAGCATTCTGTGTTAAGAGTTTTGCACATTGAAACTCTGTTGTGCAAAATGAGTCAAAGCAATCGTAAAAAACTAATAGGCTGAGAGAAATGACAGCCACTATGCGGTCACTACAATATTTAAAGCATTCCTTCTACTTATATAAGTTACTTCAATCTTGGTTTAATGCATATTTTAGCAATAAAACGAACAATACAGTAAAATGTTATGAATGGAAACATAATCCTTCCAGGCAAAGAAGGATTAACCTATAATGACATGAACTACACCTCAGGGGATTCTTAAATTTATGAAATTCTGATCTGCTTGTTCTGAAAACAAGAATTAATTGTAACAATATCAAACTTGTTAAGGTGATTATTATGCAAAATGAATCGGCTCTGGAAAAATCACTGGGGTTCAAAAAGGATTTGCCAGTGACAGACATAATGAATTACAGGCAACTGGAAAAACTCTGACTCACAAGCAAATGGAACAAGAGGAAGTCTTATGAAAGGCTTTTATACATCAACAGTACCATGGAGATCCAAAGCTAATATCAAACACACTTATGACTGCCAGAGAATCTAGGCTGCCTCCATCTAACGTGGAGATAAACACAAATCACTCTTAATGATGGGACAATTAGCCTACGCCAACGCAGGGGCCATGCTCACACCTCCTAATGTTTGGAACGCTGTGTACTTATTCTCATAATTAGGCTACAGTATCTGCCTGCCTGTGGGATCTTGTTGGAAAGTACAGCCAACAATACCAGATTCTTTCTATGCATCTCTCTTTCCCTTCTCTCATAAACTGCTACACTGTAGCTCCCAGTAATATCCTTTTTCAGGTGGGTGGGTGTGTTGGAGGGTGTGATATTGGAGTTGCATCCAACATTTGGAAAATAATATATTGTCACTTACATTAAAATTAAGATCTGTTGATGTAGTTTCTTTCATGCGACTAATCCATAACTTTTGAATTGCCTGCATCACTTTGGGCATCTTGCATATTATATGCGCACTACACGCACGCGCACACATATATGAGAAATATTTAAGCAAGCAAATGGTTCTGTATTATTTCACATCGCACTGATAGATATCCATAGCAACAGTCTTATTTAATTGGCGCCTATAATATAGACTGTGCACCTGCTTGGACACTTTGAGCTTTGAAGCCACTGACATGTAATACAGTTTTTCTCAGTTGCTAAAACACTAAACCCCATTCTCTGAACCAAATTCTCAGTGGCCTAAACTCATTTGTCGAATCAAACACTCTTTTGGTCAAACCTTAAACACTGTTCAGGTACTTAGACACAATTTGCAAAACTCATCCGCTCTTTTTTTGCCAAACCTTAAACACATTCTCAGTCACTAAACACATTTCACACTGTGATACACTTGTGTTGCAAAATTGTAAACACTGGCAGCAGAATGTGAACACAACTCCAACATAGCTGTCATCTGTTACACACAACAACTCAAAATTGAACACACGTTTCTAATGATGTGATCAGACCAATTGGGCAGGATAAAAGTCAGTTCAGAGTGCATAGGTGGCACATGTGCATCCATCTACAATGGACGGAAACATACAGAGAGGCAGAGGAGGAAGAGTTCGTGTGAGAGGTGGTGGACGAGGAGGAGGAGGAAGGGGACGAGGAAGAGGCCGAGGAAGACCAAGAACAATCATTACTGATGAAATCCGGGCAACTATTGTACACCATGTTGTTGTTCATGGGATGACAATGAGGGAAGCAGGACAAAGAGTCCAACCCAATTTGAGCAGATTCTCTGTGGCCAGCATCATCAGGACATTCAGAGAAGAGAAAAGGTAATTGTTTCTTGCTGTACAACATTTGACATACAGTATACTGTACTGTAATGGTCATTACAATACTATTTTTACTGGCTGTATACGTTTGTAAGTGCATATTCCCCTTTGTAGAATTGAAAGATGACCAAATGGGGATGGAAGGACTACTCTTTTCTCCCAACAACAAGAAGCACTCATTGTTGACATGGTCCTTCAAAGTAATGCCATCCGACTCCGTGAAATCCAGCAGAGAGTGATTGAAGACAGTCAACTTTGATGGAATCAACAGTGTGTCTGTCAACTATTGACCGTGTCATCACACGCAACAGACTTAGCATGAAACAAGTGTACAGAGTACCCTTTGATCGCAACTCTGCAAGAGCCAAAGATCTAAGATATCAGATATGTGCAAGTAAGTGTAACCTACACACACTTTCAGCACTGATGCTTCCAGTACAATTCTATGCTCATAGGCCTACTGTTAATGTAGGCTAGTAGTTGCAGTTGCTACGTTTACAGTACTGTAAACTATATTGTAATGTATGTAAATCTGGAGTGCATATACTGTAAATGCACTATTGCAGAAGTCTGTCTTTCTGTATCACTTACTGTACTAAACTACTTTTTATCTATTTTCATAGATGAAGCAGGGTTCAATCTGGCAGAGAGGCAGGAACATAATTGGTCAACGTGCCATTGTGGAAGTCCCTGGCCAGCGTGGTGGCAATGTCACCCTTTGTGCAGCCATAAGTAACTGGGGGGTTCTCCACCGTCATGCAAACCTGGGGCCATATAACACTGAACATCTCCTTACATTTCTGGGTGGTCTACAGGATATTATGGCTGCGCGTGAGCAGCTGCATCAGCAAGCAGTTCATCCTGTATATGTCATAGTTTGGGACAATGTGAGCTTTCACCGTGCTGTCCTGATACGTGAGTGGTTCACCAACAACCAGTGCTTCATAATGGTTTTCCTTCCACCTTACAGCCCCTTCCTGAATCCAATAGAGGAGTTTTTCTCTGCGTGGCGGTGGAAGGTCTATGACCGACAGCCCTACACCAGGGCAACATAGTGGAGGCAATGGAACAGGCCTGTGATGATATAACTGGAGTCTGGTCAAGGCTTGTCAAAACCCACACCAGAGGGTTTTTCCCCCGTTGCCTGGCAAGGGAAAATATTGCCTGTGACGTGGATGAAGTCCTCTGGCCGGACCCCGCACAAAGACATGATGTTGGAGAATGAATCTCAGTGACTTCGATTGTGCAGTAATGTGCTTTTCATTTAGTTTTTGTTATGAAAGTGCTGAATGTAGATATCACTTTGACTACGATATGTTTTTGCTAAATGCATTTACAATAAACATTTTAACTACATGCCCTGGATGCTGTGTCCTAAATTATTTTATGTAGTGTCTAACGAATGCTCTGTGGTGAATATATTTTTACTTGCTGTGTGTATGATCTGAACACATTGTTTGGTTTTGAACACAGGATAAGTGGTTTTGAGGTGATAGTTTGATTTTGATAGAAAGGTCTGGGGTTTTGTGAATGTCGTTTGAATTTTTGGATTTGTGTTTAAGGTTTTGAGAAAATGGGTGGAGGTTTCAAGAAATGTGTTTTAGAAACTAATATGTAGGCTATGATTTTGGAAATGCCCGCAAAACCCACGAACCTAGGCTAGCCTACTATTCACACTCAGTCTTCGGGGTTAATTAACGTTTGATTTATCTGAGCAGGTTTTAATGTGGGATCATAACGCATAGCTTTTTCTTCCAGTGCGTATTATAGCTTTGCCAATGTTCCTTCTAAATGTAAAACAAAAACTTCGTAGTGAAAGCAACTGAAAAAGTCTTTCAACAAAAATGTTTTTTATATACTAACAGCCTTGTCATTGTAATAAATAAATATGAAACTACCACCAGCATGGCAAAAGTCAAAATCTATGCAAAGTCATTTTTGCATAACACCGCATGCAGCCATGACAAGTCCAGTTCATCGAGAGGACGAGAGCGACACACTGCGGACGTTTTAGATTTAAACTTTTGTTATTAGCCTTCTGGTGGCCAGCCGGAATTATCCAACAGTAACAATTAAAAAGAATCTGAAAACATTACAATGTGCTAATTATGATCTAATGACTAAGCTGATAATGACTAAAACAGCATTTGACACATTCGGACACGATCTAGCATCGACTAGCATTAGCTATGTTAGTAGCCTATGTCGCAGTTGACCTGGACAAAGATGGTGGAGCAAATGACAAGACGGAAATGTCCACGAATTTCAGTTTGATTGAATGTCTGTCGGGGAACACTGGATGCACATTGAGACCGAACAAATTCATATATTAATATTTAAATGAACATTCACGCTGCACGCTGACGTTAAGCAACACTGATCCAGTAAGCTACTCTGTCAATTTGTTCGTGTAAGAAAATAAGACAGCACGACTAGTTCATTAAATCAGGCCTAATTGTAAAACTTAGTCACATGCATTAAACGTGTTTAGTGTAGTATAAAATGCTTTTTTATTTACTTCAAAACATATTTATTTTTACTTTTGCCTTTTCATAAGAATATGTTCTTGATGACATTGGTATTAATAGTCAATTATTGAAATAAATACGACTCGTTTAAAATAAGGTCGTAAATCTCATTGACTCCTAGACTATTACAGTTTTTCTCAATTGCTTACACACATTTTTTGAAAGCATACCTCATTTTCTCAAAACTCTAAACACAAATCCAAAAACCACACACACAAAATGCAAAACCCTACATATCTCCTGCAAAATGCTACTTTGCTTTCAAAACAATGTTATGTCTCCTCAAAATGGTAGTTTGTGTTTAAATGACACACACAGACCATCATATGAGTAGACATTTCTAAGAACCATTGAACACTGATGTGCTGAATGGAAAACACTACTATGAATGGGAAAACACCAGTATGAAGGCCCTATCAGGAGCATTATGCCTTTTCATGTTCAGTGTTACTGTACGCTTACTCCTGTTGTAAAATATTACTGTATAATGTTTTACTCAAATATAAAACAATACACAAATATACAGTAACAACAAAAATATTTCTTTATTTTTTCCAAAAGTGCTGTAGCCTATACATCACAGCAAACACAACTGGATGTGTAAATGATTTGCACAGAACAAACAATAGAAAATAGGCCAGTACAGTCAACAAAAAAAGAAAGAAAAATGTAAATTAAAAAAGGACAAAAAAACTAGGCTGCATCCTGTCTTCGGTTCCTGTCTGGCCACAGGACCTCATCGACATCACAGGCTATGTTCTCTCTGGCCAAGCAGCGGGGGAAGTATCGCCTAGTATGACAAATCCAGCCCTGAAATGCCTCAGGAGCTATATCGCCACATGCCTCCTCCTCGTCCTCCTCTTCCTCCTCCTCGTCCTCCTTTTCCTCCTCCTCGTCCTCCTCTTACTCTCACTCCTCTGCCTCTCTGATCACCTCTCACTTCAATGTTGCCATCCATTGTTCTCCAAACCAGGAGCTCACCTGTGGCCCTTATATTGCTCAAGCTTTGATTGGAAATTGCACAACGGCCTTGGAAATGGAAGTTTTGCCATTTGAATGGCAGTGTGTTCTGTCTGAACACAAGGAGATTTGGCATTGATGAAGAGTGTGCAAAATAGAGAGTATTGTGTGTAGTGTTTTGAAGAAAGTGTGGTTTAGAATTGAAATCTGGGTCTAAAGCAGATAATTGTGTGTAGTGTTTTGAAGAAAGTGTGGTTTAGAATTGAAATCTGGGTCTACAGCAGGAAATGTGTTTATAGTTCAGCAGAATTGGTTTAGGGAGTTGGCACATGAGTTACAGGTTGTGGTCATTGTGTCATAAGTTCCAGTTTTTGTGTGTAAACAATTGAGAAAAACAGTAAGAGAACTATACGTGTCTGCACGTTGTCGTTTGTGTGGACAGAAAATATAGCAAGTTGTCACTCTCGGAACTGCTTTTCTACGCGGCCGCGCACTCTGACCAGGATTACAGAAGCAGTTGGGTGGAAGCTGGGAGGGAAAGACGACTTCGCCTCGGTGAGATCAGAAACTGGCTGTCCTGCAGCGGTAACGGAGAAACTCAATTTAGAAAGATAAATATAATAGCTGGCTAACTAGCCGATTTACTCTGTAAAATAATGTCGGAGGCCTTTGCAGCTTCAAAAGCACCAGGTAGGAGAAATGTAACGTTAGGTGCATACGTGGATCGAGACAAACCGGCCCAGGTTCGTTTCAGCAACATTTCTGCCGCGAAAGGTACGATACATGCCAAAGTTGACATGCAACCAATAAACTAACTTGCTTAGCGGGCTGTCTTGCATTTTACTAACTTTACTAATAACTAATAACTTTACTAATTTGTTAGCTAACTTGAGTGTAAGGAAGAGATGACGGAAAATTGACACTAAATCTGCATTGCCTGTTAAGTTGCAAACGATTAGCTATGCGTATTATTACAAATTTGGGATGGGCTGAAAGCTGAGTCACTTTCCAAATTTTTTTGGTATATTTTAGCTTCCTTCAAAAAAGAGAAATTGCTGTAAAAACAAGTTAGGTGCGTCCAATGTTGTACTTGCATTAATTTAACCGAGTATGTTATCACCTAAAAGTAAAACGAGCTTTGCTAAAGTCATGGGCCTGCACTGCAGAGATAATATCGCCTCCTTTTTGACAGCTGTTGCTGACGCCATAAGAACCAGCCTCGGTCCAAAAGGCATGGACAAAATGGTGAACTAAATTCCACGCATCTCTAATTTGACAAATATAATCAGTGTGTCTCGGAGTTTGCCGATTTCTTTGATTTTTGTCGTTGCAGATACAGGATGGAAAAGGTGATGTCACGATTACCAACGACGGAGCCACCATCCTTAAGCAGATGCAGGTCTTGCACCCAGCCGCTAAAATGGTGCGTCCGGGTCATGAGTTTGCATTTGTGTGTCTGAGCAAGCAGGTTTAAGTCAGGGTAGACGTCAAATTGCCTTTATTCTCTGCACACGTGTTACCTAACCAATTTTTCAGCATATAATATAGTGTGCAAATACATTTGCACTTTACCATGCAATAGATCAAACAATTGTTTTGCATTATTCTCTGCTTAAGATTCTTTTGTGACAATAGGCAGGTCTCCTTTTTTGCCTTGCTATTTACATTTTGGCCAATACACCAATGCATATATTTCTTAAGACAAAGGTGCAAATGTTTTATATCATCGTACCTTGCTTAGCATTGAAAAATTTGGGGGTGAGGGTATATTGGGGTAATTTCTTGTTTGTATCACATGCTGAATTGATGGTGAATTGTTGTAGTACTTTAGTGACAGCCATTTTCCTTAGACCTCCCATTACCATGTGTTTTACAGCTAGTGGAACTGGCCAAAGCTCAGGACATTGAGGCTGGGGATGGCACTACGTCTGTGGTGGTGATTGCTGGGGCTCTCCTGGATGCCTGCTCCAGACTGCTTCAGAAAGGTAGTAGCAACAATGGTGGTTGTACAATATCAAAGAATTAGTTTAGCTCAGCTCAGCTCAGCTCCCAAGTCTGCTTTAAGTCAAATATGTTTTCTCCCCATGTAATGTTCTTTTTCATGTTGCAAAAAAGGTTGAGTGCATAAGATAAAAAGATGTTTCTATTGCTTGAAAAATGTAAACTCAAAAAAGCTGATGAACCAACCTGGATATTTTGACTCAAGTTTGGCATCTGCTGTTCGTCTTGAATACAATGCATTAGTTTACAAATCTTGTTCAGACTAATGCAGGTGTAAATCTAACTGGCATATGCGCACCATCAGGGGTAATGTCTTTTATACATTGCATACAATTTCCCCAATGCTAGAGCATATGCATCATATCGCAGTAATAGTGTTGGCTGTGTGTATGGTTCACCTTTTTATAGTTTTATACAATTATCTTTTTTTTCCCACTGATTTCTTTGGTAAACTATTGTGGGTGAAAATTATATTTTCCAGGCCAATTCATATTTTTCTGAGTAAGCATAGGCCTCCCCCTCCCTTGTTTTCTTTATTCTGTCAGGTATTCACCCCACCATCATCTCTGAGTCATTCCAAAAGGCAGCGGAGAAGGGAGTGGAGGTGCTAACTGATATGAGCGAGCCAGTTGAACTGAGCGACAAACAGACCCTTCTCAACAGTGCCACCACCTCACTCTGCTCCAAGGTTGTATCCCAGTACTCCAGCCTGCTGGCCCCCATGAGCGTAGATGCCGTCATGAAGGTCATCGATCCCACCACCGCCACCAGCGTCGACCTGAGGGACATCAGGATCGTCAAGAAGCTCGGGTGAGTATTAGCCGCGGAAGAGTGGTGGTGACGCTGTACAGTGGATGTTACCGCCTAGGTTCCGGAACGCAGGGGTCAGTGTTGTGGAATTGTAACAAAACTCCGCTCCTCATTCCAGGGGGACAATCGATGACTGTGAGCTGGTGGATGGGCTGGTGCTGACGCAGAAGGTGGTGAACTCTGGCATATCCCGGGTGGAGAAGGCCAAGATTGGCCTCATCCAGTTCTGCCTGTCTCCCCCCAAGACGGATGTAAGTGGGCAGTGGAGGTTTGCTTATGAATAAAGCACCTCCAACAATGCTAGCAATCTGGCAAATGGCACACATTACCAATTTTAGCCTGTGTCATGGTAACATGCTGGTTCTCTTCTCTTCTGTTTCCTGGACAGATGGACAACCAGATTGTGGTGTCAGACTATGCGCAAATGGACCGTGTACTGCGTGAAGAGCGAGCTTACATCCTCGGCCTGATCAAACAGATTAAGAAGGCCGGCTGCAACGTGCTGCTGATTCAGAAATCCATCCTCAGGTCAGCCATAACCCCAACCCCCTTCCCTGCTGTCAGCATTACACTTTAAAAAGAAAAAAAAAAATCTAGTTTTAAATGTCTAGGTCTGCTCTGATATGAACTATGACATCATTCACAGGTGAAGACTATGACAATGAGGAAGGTTGATGGTAAATGACATGACATTACGTTATGTCATTTATTTGCAATGCCCAGCTGTACATTTATACATGCCCAGCTGTACATTTTTACCAAAAAATTTTTGGTAAGTGCGTAAAATTGTATTTGACCTGAAGAGTTCTAAAAGTGAATTGTCTTAATTTCCTGTGTGTTCCGCCTATATTAATTCTTGGCTAGGCCGATGGCTGTGACTCAGTCTCTCTGATAAGTTAATACTTGTGTTTCAATTGAGGCTGTGAGATCCCAATGTAGAATTTAGTCTGTCATGTTTCTTGGCCATCGTCAGCAGGAAGACTGATTGCAAATGAAAACGCTTATTTTTCCAGAGATGCCCTGAGCGACCTGGCCCTGCACTTCTTAAACAAGATGAAGATTATGGTCATCAAGGAGATTGAGCGGGAAGACATTGAGTTCATCTGCAAGGTAAGGAGGCTGTGCGCCATCGCAAGGCCACCTGCATTTCAGAGTATTGTGGAAGTAACGCAAGGTAAGCTGCTAAAATGTGGGTGTGGACGGAACACTTCTCTTGTTTTTACCACAGACAATTGGCACAAAGCCCATTGCCCACATTGACCAGTTCACCCCTGAGATGTTGGGAAGTGCAGAGCTTGCAGAGGAAGTTAGCTTGGATGGCTCTGGCAAGTTGGTCAAGGTAACAAGTTTATACCAAATCTGAAAATGAAATTATATATTATTGGAATTTTCAAATACATAAATCTTCTGTAAAGGAAATTAATAATACATTCAGAAGGCCGGCTGCATCACTTTACCAGTGGGAAGTAAATTTTTGCTTTAGACTCCCCCCCCCTTCATTTAATTATTTATTTTTAATAATGACTGCTTTTGCAGGTGACCGGCTGTACCATCCCTGGCAAGACGGTCACTATTGTGGTCCGTGGGTCCAACAAACTGGTGATCGAGGAGGCCGAGCGCTCCATACACGATGCCCTCTGTGTCGTCCGCTGTCTGGTAAAGAAAAGGTAACATCAATTGAGACAAGTTGCTCTGAGAAGTGGTCTTTCTGTCGCCTGCATAGAAGTGGAGCGTTAGGCTCATATTCTCAAATTTTTCTTCCATTTGCTTTTTGGAATCCACCTGTTAAGGAGACATTCTCCATGGCACATAGATGGGACATTATGAACAATGAAGGCATTACACATGCTTCATGAAGGCTTTATGGATCACTTGCATTGTGTAAACGGGGCTCTATGTTAACATTTATACCAAGGAGACCATGTGCTCCTAAGTTGAAAAATTTAGGGGCACACTAATGCATCCCAATTAGTGGCTGTGCTCCTAAATAGTTTTTTCCAGTGAGCACACATCGATTTTCAGGAGCGAATGGGAAATGGGAGCGCTGTCGAGCCCTGGTAAAGTGTGACTGATCATGCGACATCCAATGAGTTGCCGTTTTACAAGTCACAGAGACCTGTGCGGAACATTTTCACTGACGTCATTGTTCTCCCACCTGCCCTGACCAATCAGAGCCCTGATTGCAGGCGGCGGTGCCCCTGAGATTGAGCTGGCAGTACGACTGGCGGAGTACGCGCGCACACTGGGCGGTGTGGAGGCGTATTGTGTCCGGGGCTTCGCCGACGCGCTGGAGGTGGTGCCCTCTACGCTGGCGGAGAACGGCGGCCTCAACCCCATCTCCACCCTTACTGAGCTCCGCAACAGACATGCCCAGGGGGAGAAGACTGCTGGGATCAATGTCCGCAAGGTTGGAGGGGGCAGGGGCTCATCTTGTATTCCTGTCACGCTGTCATAATTTTGACTGTTGGTACTACAAAGGTTCTCACACTCTGTTTACAGAAAGAAAATGGCTACTTTTTTTTTTGCAAATTATGCCATTAGAAATGGATACTAGATCAGAATCAACATCATTTTTTTTGATAGCTGGCAGTGATATTGTCTACTGAACAATTCCAGGTTCTTCCATTTGTGGGAGTGGGACCTTGAAAGGACTTGAGACAATTGCTTGGACTGGTTGTACAGACAAGTTTATTATTATTTTTAAAAAAAAGCTATATATCTAAATTGCCCATAGGTATGAATGTGTGAGTGAATGGTGTGTGCCCTGCGATGGATTGGCGACCTGTCCAGGGTGCATTCCTGCCTCTCGCCCAATGCATGCTGGGATAGGTTCCAGCCCCCCCGCGACCCTGACCAGGAATAAGCGGGTTGGATGGATGGATAGTTTGAATATGCTTGTTTTTAAACCTGCATCAGGGTGGAATTTCCAACATCCTGGAGGAGCTGGTGGTTCAGCCTCTCCTGGTGTCTGTCAGTGCCTTGACCCTGGCCACAGAGACCGTCCGCAGCATCCTAAAGATCGACGATGTGGTACGGGACCGCTCCTTTGCGCATAAACCTATTTTGGGGAAGAAGTGGGGTGTTTCTTTGTGGGTTGCCATTGACACAAAAGCAGCCCCAGCGACATCACATGCAGATTATCGATCTTGGCTGTTCTTCTGTTACCGTGTTGTTAATGTACTTAGCAGATGCTCTCATCCAGTGCATGTGTGCATGCATAGGCCATGTAAAGAGGAGTTGGGGGCATTCTGTGTCACTGAAAAGATTTCCTTGATGTCTCGGATTTTCTTGATAGTTCCGCAAAAACATCCCATGAGGGAATTTAGAGATTTAGGTCACATTCTTCTTGAGAAACATGCAATTAAACTGCCCATTTCTGGCATTTTTACCACTATAGGTGCCTCCCTTAAATTATTTAACTGGGCATTGTACCTACGTACATTTTGCTAATATTACAATTATGTTCTAAAGTATGGGAGTAACAATGAAAGTATAAAAGTACCATCTTCCAGTAGCAGAAAATCATTATGGGTATTGGTTGGCAAATGGCACCTCCAATGATGCAGTGTTACACTAAGATACAAATGTATAAACTGGGCTTTTATGACCATTTACAAAGTCCTTAATGTAAGAACATTAATGTGTCATTGTTACATTCCTGTTTGGGAATTAAAAGGATGAAACTAATTGGAGAGATTCTGGCAGAAGCAACTGTAAGGGGTTGTAAAATTGGGAGATCCTATTAAGTATGCGCTCTTTAGTCTGAAGCCAGGCCCCTTAACATGCCTGTGAAGTGCACTTAAAAACCCAATAGCAGTAAAAGTTCAGTTTATGGCTGAGGATTGTAGTGAATTGTGTACGATGGAACATTCAGTGTTTGCTTGTAACGGTAGTCCCTTCTCATTTTTCCCGTTATAGGTGAACACTCGATAAGGAAAGCTGGTGATGTGGACATGAAGGACATCTTGTTGGAGCAAGTGCTGAGATGCTTTGTGTATTGTTATGCTGTTTATTAAATGTGTTCTGAATGTACTGAAAATGTTTGCTGCAGCCTTTGTCTGTATCTGGTTCCATTGCACTTGTGCTTTTTTTTTTTCTCTCAAGGTATGATTCTCTTAAAGCACTTGATTAAAAAAAATAATAAATAAAAAAAACGTTTCAGGAAGTCGGTGTAAGACTGGAATTGAATCCTATGTTCTACATGCGTCAAGTTGACGGGGTCGCATTTCTGTTGGTGAAAGCAGTTAAATAATAAATGGAATGATTCAAAATCATGACTCTGATGCATCATTTTCACTCCCTAGCATAATACCGTACCTGAACGACCCTGTCTCGCCTGAGGTAGTGGCTAGAATCACTTTTATACTTTTGGATAAACTCATTGTGATTAACACTTCATGCCTGAGTGCACAGTGTTGCTGATGTAAACTGGCCATTTGTGTTAGTTTATCTAATTTGGTTTATTTGCTTTGTCCACTGTGAAAATGGCTGCAAACCCATAGCCTTCCACCTGCAACGGAGATCTTTTAAATGCAGGGACGTGGTCTGATACGCAGTTTCTGTATCGAGTGATCTTGTCCACCACTTGAATAGCGTGACCTGGTTCATTCACTTAACGGCTGTATTGGGGATGAGCCTATTCACCCATTCATAAATAACAAAAGGATATCTCTTTTAAAAGGCCTCAGGTCTTTAAATGAAGACTGGGGGTTTGCAAATGCCATTGAAAGGGGCTTCCTTTGAAACGGTGCTGCTGCCAGCTATGAAATGGTCAAATGCGTACTGAAATTTGATGCGTTTTTGTTAAGGAACCTGGAGAGAACCCAACTTTTATGTCCATAGCACAACTTTTCACCTGTAGGACCACGTTGAGTGTGAGTTGTGATTACGTATAAGAAATATTCAGGTTTGTGGAACGTTGTATTTGCAGGACTGTATCTGGACAGAATAAGTCATGGCTGTGCATATTTTGAAGAAGTCATCCGCTTCATTTCCACAACACATCTTATTTCATACATTATTTAACAAACTGCATGGAAAATGTTTGGCCCTTATGCACCATTTCTAATAATCAGTCAGAAAGGCAGGGGAAAAGTGTTTACTGAGACATGACTATACCAGCCTGCTCTCTGAGCCAGAGTTTTAACATGGTTGCACTCCATGAGTGCATGTTTGGAAACAGAATACTAATGGTACACATTCCTGGTATGTGTGAGCAGTGCACTCAGGCTGAGGAGCCGCGCTTCAGCAACCAGTGCACTGATTACACGGTGTCCAAATTGCATTCCATGGCTGGGTTACTCTACTATTTCCTAATGGGGGCCAGATTCTTTTTAAAAATGGTGCATGAGGGCTAAGTAATTCTGTGTAATATTTATGAAACTATGTATGAATAAGCTATACTGTACAGGTGTGACAGTAAAGTGGATGACTTCTTATGTGCACAGCCATTATTGATTATTGTTTATAAATATGC
Source organism: Synaphobranchus kaupii (assembly GCA_029718625.1). NCBI lineage: Eukaryota > Metazoa > Chordata > Actinopteri > Anguilliformes > Synaphobranchidae > Synaphobranchus > Synaphobranchus kaupii. The sequence goes on from CM056380.1 coordinate 60,537,425, forward strand.
ACAGCCATTATTATTTACACTAGTGGCCGTTAAGTCTGACACTGGATGCAGACCTGGACAAACTCACAATTTTTGAAACATATAAAAACTGCTTTCATTTTTTTTAATTATCAAAGGGCTAGGAGCATGTCTATGGTGGGCTTTATATGGCTCCCTGACCAACAGTTGAATAGCCCTTCCCTGGGGTTTTGACTGTTCTGCAGGAAGGAAAAATAAAAGAAGGGCTTTTGAGGTGAGGGAGGGACTGTGGGCAAACACTGCAGGACTGCGCTGTGAGGGAGCTGGCACCTCTTACTCACCACTTGTCTGGCTGCCTTTTTTGTAGGATTCAGGCCAGGGGGACGGTACACTGTGGGCCCCAAGGTTAAATGCAGTCCATGGTTTGTGTGTTTGCATATTTGAATTTTTTCTCTCTGCCTTGGGACTTTTTGTTTGTGTTAGCTAGAAACCCAATTTAAAAAATGTATCAAAAAAAGAAATGGGCACAAGTGAGACTGCAGTGAGAAGGGACCTGTGTGCCCAGGACCCTCCTCCTCCCAAACTCCCCAGCAGAGGGCACTGTGAGCTGGGAGATCAGGTAGAGACCAGGGCCTGCGTAGAGACCATAGAGACTAGGGCTGTGTCCGAATCAGAGCCCTGTCCCCTGTCCACTCAGACCCATCTACTATGTGCCCTGTCCCCTCACATTGCAAGCAGTGTGCGAAAGAAATCCCGCAAAACTCTTTCCAAACAAGTGAGGAAGTAGTTTGTAATATCTTTTTAAAATTTTTTTATTTTTATTGAGAATATCAATCAGTTAACATATGACAATTGTTACAAAGTGTAGACCATGAATTAAGATAGAATTAACAAAAATCAAAGAGTATTTCGTAATATGACCCACTCTTGTACCATGGATATACATATACGCTCTACGTCTTTTACGTTTTTACTTCCAAGTTACTTACTGAAATTGTCGGGTGAGTGCACAGCCCAGGGCTGTGTCCGAATCAGAGCCCTACACCCTTTTGAGTACGCATATTTGAGTCCACTTCGTCAAAAAGCTTTTGAGTGGGCGACTTTTTCTCACAAATGGGGGCACTTAAAATACCAGGATGAACCCCTTATTTCCGGGGTTTTGTTGAGGGAATTCAGGAGCACACTCATCTGCAGAACTGTGCACTCACCCGACAATTTCAGTAAGTAAGTCGGAAGTAAAAACGTAAAAGACGTAGAGCGTATATGCATATCTATGGTACAAGAGTGGGTCATATTACGAAATACTCTTTTTTATTTTTGTTAATTCTATCTTCATTCATAGTCTATACTTTGTAACAATTGTCATATGTTAACTGATTGATATTCTCAATAAAAATTAAAAAATTTAAAAAAGATATTACGAACTACTTCCTCACTAGTTTGGAAAGAGTTTTGCGGGATTTCTTTTGCACACTGCTTGCAATGTGAGGGGACAGGGCACATAGTAGACAGGGGTCTGAGTGGACAGGGGACAATGGACAGGGAACAGGTGTGTCCCAGGGCCGTGTCCGAATCAGCACTCTTCAATTACAGGCATTTAGCAGACGCTCTTATCCAGAGCGACTTACACAACTTCTTACATATTATCCATTTATGCAGCTGGATATATACTGAAGCAATTCAGGTTAAGTATCTTGCTCAAGGGTACAACGGCAGTGTCCTACCTGGGAATCGAACCTGCAACCTTTCGGTTACAAGTCCAGTTCCTTAACCATTATACTACACTGCCGCCCCGGCACTCTTTCACACTGTTGAGTAGCCTTGGTCAGTAGACAGGGTGAGAAAGTTGTAGAGTATGCAAAGAATTTTCAAATTGCAGTATACTTCAAACACCCGGATGACACACTTACTTCCAGGGTTTTGCGGAGTACATTCGGGAAGTCTTGCAACATCTGCCAACCCTGCGCCCCACCCTTGCGCTGCCATGTCACGTATTGTTTTTGTTGTATTTGAAGGGCAACATCAGTGAAGCTGCGCCTCATTTTTTTTAAATGAAGCCTCACGTCATATTTATGCGACCAAAATGTTTGTGTACTTCTTGAAAAGTGTGCTCTCGATTGTACTCAGTGAAACCCCGGAAGTAATTGTGTCATCCGGGTGTTTCAAGTGTACTGCAATTTGCAAAATTTTCGCCTACTCAATGACGTTCTCGTCATATCTACTCATCAAGGCTACTCAACAGTGTGTAAGAGTGCTGATTTGGACATGGCCCAGCTGACTCCTGCATGAGAGCCAGCACACTTTGATCCTTGACCGTGATTGGAACCTTCCAGATCTCTCTTAGAAAGAGCAGAGAGAGAGACTATCCAGTTTAACAGCAGCGTATTTCTTCTGAATGAGGTTATGAGACCTCTTTAAGTAATTAGGCCTTTGATATTGAGAAAAGGCACATGCAGGTGATGCATGCCAGTTAGTTACAGGTTTAGCAGGTTAGGACAGGTTTATCCACTTCAAGAGATGCATGCACCCTACAAATACATACATAAATATAGTCAACTGTTGCGTAACCAGTGAATGTCTCAGTTAACATTTATATTCTGGAATTGGTCAAAATTATGAATTTAGAATACAAATTCCTCGAAGGCTAAATATGTGAAGAAGATGGACCCAAAACTTGTTCTCAGAGAAATATATTTCAAATATTACGTAGACACTGTACGTTAAAAAGAACAAACATTTGAAAACATAATACTGTCAGTCCAATTTTTTTCCATCATAAATTTCATAGCATCTATAATGCATGCCGTTCCCATGCAGTGTAGTCTCTCTCTGACATCACCGTCCGACTGCACGACTCTGAATGTGCATGTTCTCGCTGGCCATTGGTTAAGAGGGGCTCTGAATGTGGATGTTCTCGCTGGCCATTGGTTAAGAGGGGCTCTGAATGTGGATGTTCTCGCTGGCCGTTAGTTAAGAGGGGCTCTGAATGTGGATGTTCTCGCTGGCTGTTGGTTAAGAGGGCCTCTGAATGTGGATGTTCTCGCTGGCCGTTGGTTAAGTGGGGCTCTGAATGTGGATGTTCTCGCTGGCCGTTGGTTAAGAGGGGCTCTGAATGTGGATGTTCTCGCTGGCCGTTGGTTAAGAGGGGCTCTGAATGTGGATGTTCTCGCTGGCCGTTGGTTAAGAGGGGCTCTGAATGTGGATGTTCTCGCTGGCCGTTGGTTAAGAGGGGCTCTGAATGTGGATGTTCTCGCTGGCCGTTGGTTTAGTGGGGCTCTGAATGTGGATGTTCTCGCTGGCCGTTGGTTAAGTGGGGCTCTGAATGTGGATGTTCTCGCTGGCCGTTGGTTTAGTGGGGCTCTGAATGTGGATGTTCTCGCTGGCCATTGGTTAAGAGGGGCGGAACGTGATCGGTAGTTCAGTCCATGTCCTTCAGCCTCATCCCACATTTCCTCAGTGTCCTCCTGACGTACGGAACCGCGTCCTCCGCAAACCAGCCCCGTTTGTACAGGATCAACATCACATCCAACAGCAGGCCATGCTCCCTCTTTCTGCAGGACACACACAAATTTAAACAAGGTCATATGCAGGAGAAACAGGAGCATTTACTGCTGATTTGTGCTGTAGCCATTTATCCACAGTGGCTTACAATCTTTGATACAGCTGGATATTTTCTGCAATTATTCAAGTTAAGGCACATGCTCAAGGGCACAATGACAGTGCCCCAGTTAGGATCTGAACTAGCAATCTCCACACTGAAAGCCTGAATGCTACACGCTACACTCTCACCCAAGGGGCAGGAAAAACCCAACTTGACACCTTTTAATAATTAGATGAAAAACAATGATAAGAATTATTGAGTTTAATGTTAATGCGTAGCTCACAGTTGTTTAAATATATCTTTCATTTTAGGCAGGTCTTCATCGTTATTGTTCATTGTGGAATACTCAGGTTCTTTCCCAGGAAAAGTATTACTCTGGAATCCTGCACAGCTGCCGAAGAAGCATCCACCTTCTAAAACCCAAAACAAGTGAAAACACATTAAATTCATTGAATATCAGTACAAAACCTTTCAGCATGCCAAGTACTTACATGCCAAGAATACTTCTTACTCAAGTTACATTGAAATATGTCCTATTTCTACAGAACCAATTCCGGTTCAGTTGGGCCATCGCTGGATATAGTCCAAATCACTACAATGGCAGTACAATGTAGTGAATATAGTACAATTTGCAGTGCCCCCATCTGTGATTAAAACCTGCAACCTCTGAGTTACAAGCTCTACAGTGCCCTCCAATATTATTGGCAACCCTGGTAACGTAAAAAGGGTTATAAAAAATGTATTGTTTGGTGAATTAGCTTAATGTCACACTGAAAAAATGAGAAAAATCCAACCTTTAATTGAAATAAATTTATTGTGAGAAAAAAATCCCTCATCAAGAAAGAATTATTTTTAACAAAATCACGTTTTTTATATTTGGTCGCATATCCTTTGCATGCCATGACTTCCTGATGTCTGTGACAATATCAAAAGACTCTTGATATCTTATTTTCTGGTACTCTTACAAGCGATAATATAACGTCTCTGCATTTGAATGGATCTCTATGGGAATTGGGGGGTGGGACTAGATTTAGCTGTAAATTATGCTGGAACAGTATGGAATACATGGTTGGTAAAATGGCTTTAAGTCATCAAGGGTCTGAGGTATCAAACAAGCCTCAAACCATCACTCTACTATCAGATATGCAGTAGATATGGATGGATCACTTTCTCCTGACAAATTTTCCTATTGAACTCTATGGAAAAATAAGTTAGGAGAAGAAACCCTTCAAGTTATCCATCCATATCTACTGTATTTCTGGCAGTGATGGTTTAAGGCTTGTTTGATAGGTCAGACCCTTGATGACTTAGAGCCATTTAGCCAACCATGTGGTCCATACTGTTCCAGTGTAATTTACAGCAAAATCTAGTCCCACCCCCCAATTCCCATAAAGATCCATTCAAATGCAGAGACGTTATACACTGGCCGGCCAAAAAAAAAGTTGCACACTGTACTATTTTGTTGGACCGCCTTTAGCTTTGATTATGGCGCGCATTCGTCGTGGCATTGTTTCGACAACCTTATGCAACGTCACAACATTTATTTCCGTGCATTCATTTTTGGCCGAGATCTTGTATTGACGACGGGAGAGTCGAACCACTCCGTGAAGTCTTCTCCAGCACATCCCAAAGACTTTCAATGGGGTTAAGGTCAGGACTCTGGTGGCCAATTCATGTGTGAAAATGATTCCTCATGCTCCCTGAACCACTCTTTCACAATTTGAGCCCGATGAATCTTGGCATTGTCATCCTGGAATATGCCCATTGATGGGATAACCTGGTCATTCAGTACATTCAGGTACTCAGCTGACTTTATTTTATTGCTGCATAACATTGCTGAGCCTAGACCTGACCAATTGAAGCAACCCCAGATCATAACACTGCCTCCAGAGGCTTGTACAGTGGGCACTATGCATGACTGGTGCAACTGCGACTTTTTTTTTGGCCAGGCAGTGTAGTATCGCTTGTAAGAGTACCAGAAAATAAGATTTCAAGAGTCTTTTGATGTTGTTGGGTCACAGACATCAGGAAGTCATGACATGCAATGGATATGCGACCAAATATTCAAAATGATTACTTTCATCTATATATAAATGCAGGGGTGCCAATAATTGTGGCCAACGTGGTTTTGTTAAAAATAATTATTTCTTGATGCGGGATTTTTTTCCTCATAATAAATTTACTTCAATTAAAGGTTGGATTTTTCTCATTTTTTCTGTGTGACATTAAGCTAATTCACCAAACAATAATTTTTTTAATAACCCTTTTTACTCATCTTTACCAGGGGTGCCAATAATAGTGGAGGGCACTGTATATTTATATGGACCATAGTGAGTGCTTCTGCTGGATATGGCACTTAATTATGGAAGTAAGAGTGTGTATATGATAGGATTCAGTATCAGGGCTGTGCTGAGAATCAGCAAGGGGACTTGCCTGCTCTTGTTCCCGAGGCACACTGCTGGGACACGTGGTGTGAGACGACCAACATCTCCGTGTTGGTGGTGACTGTGTGGACGTGGGGGGGTGCAGGGTGGGTGTGGTGATCTGGGCGGGGCCTGGATTTCAGATCTGCCAGGTGAGCCTCCAACTGTTCCCTCAGAACTATGTTCTCACCCCTCACCTGCAGGTGCATGTTCATTATTCAGGGTATGTACACCTGGGCCCTATTCCTTGTAGCTAACTGAGTTAGCTGGCTAACTGTGCTGAGTAAAACCCCCTGAATACGGAACATATGAATGAGCAAAAACACTGTTCCGAGTTTTACTCAGTGCAGTTAGCCAGCAAAGAGGAACAGGGCCATGGAATGTTACACTGTTATTGCTATAAAACCCTTTTCAATAGTTTATTATTTCATAATAAATTACTTGTCCCTCAAAAGGGCTTACCTTATCACAAAATATTTTTGCTTCCTCTATTTGAGACAACAATTCCTTCTGTGAAAGAAACATCAAAATCACTTCTTTTGAAAAGTCATTCGTGTGGCCACACACACACGCACACACACACAAATCACAAATTCACACACACACACACACACACACACACACACACACACACACACACATGCACGCACACACACACAGACACACACAAACTCATACACACACACACACGCACACACACAAGACACAACAGTTTGCCAAAATCAAATACAGAATCATACATTCTGCTACTTGTGAAAACATGTGCCCAGGGAAGTGAGATCTCTTTTCCACCATGTTTGGTTTTACCTTATGTTTTTGCAAGCCAGTCACGGTGTGAACAGCATCGTCTTTAAACCTGTCATGCCCCGCTTTGCAGTCTTGCAGCTCCAATATCAGGCTCTCCTGGAAAATGAAACCGACAACCAGTCAGACTGGATACATGCCTCGCTGTTTTTATCTAGAGCAAATGACACCATACTGAAGTGTGTATATAAGGTAAGGCGAGGACTACTGGGTGGCTCATCCTGTTAAGGCACTGTTCTAGGGAATGGTCGGCCCCACAGACTGGTATAGAATCCAGACCGTGCCAGTGCTGACTGGACAGCTCTACCGTGGCCCAGGGAGGGTTTCAATTGGCCGGGCTGACACAGTCTCAGGTGTGACGTCCGCTAAGCGTTGGCCACTGGTCCTCCTCTCTTTTCTCCCACATACCTTCTGTCTCTGCAGGAGGCAGAGCTGCTGTCGGTCTTTCTCCCTCGCTCTCTCCAGCTGGGCCTTCAGCTCCTCGGCCTCCAGGGCCCCCCTGCCCCTCTCCGAACGCAGGCTAGCCGCCAGGGCCCTCTCCTTCCCCCGACACTCCTCCAGCTGCCCCCTGAGGGCTTCTGTCTCTCTCCTCAAGCTCTCCTGCACTCCGAGGAGAAACCACAGCCAGTTGAGGAGTACCAACGAGCTTCAGTGCCCTGCCATTGGAACTAGTTAAAGACGTCTCAATATATTGTTGTTGAATTGTCAAATTATGATTCATGTCTGCCCCCAGTGTAGCGTGCCCAGCTAAACTAGTATTAGCATTGCAACGGCATGAATCAAATCCTGACCCTGGCAGTGCCCACTTCAGCAGGGAGTCCCTCAGGTCGATACGTAACCTGCCATAGAGCCACCCACAGAGGGGGGGTAACAGCACACATGATATTCCCTGCCTTATAGTGTGCGCCAACTGCATAAGGAAAATGTCTGCTAGTGTGCACTTGCCTGAACTGATGGAGGACTTTGTAATCATAGGACGGACCTACAAATATCTCTGTGTTCCAAATTTCGAGAACATTTAAAACATGTAAAACAAAAAGTACAGCTGACCACAAAAATAATGCATTCCTTTTGTTTGTTAAGGTTTGGACTTCATTTCAGTCCAGGCCTCAGAGCAGCTGATACGCTGTGAACCACAATCATATTATCCTGTGAAGGAACCTAACTGCCTAAACAAATGAACATGGAGAAGCCCATGCGCGACACTCACAATCACAATCTGCTGTTTCATGAGGTCGTTTTCTCTTTCCGAGGGAGGCAGCTCAGTTTGGCTCACCGCGCTCTTCACCATCTTCCTCTGCCTCTCGGCTGCTCTCCTCCCACATGTCGTGGCATCCACACCCTCTCCCTGCACATCAAGTTGACTCGTCAACATGCCGGACGATAAATACACGGGCAGTAACCGTATATCAACAGCCAAACAAAAAAAAGGCGTGACACCGCACTCTAAGCTCTCAACTGGGGCACAAAAGCCAAAATTATGATTTGGGGCCAGGGGCAAATGTGTAACAGATCAATCTCAAGCTTTCAAACATGTTCCTACATGTCACATGCTTTATAATTGATTTCAAGAAACTGTAAATTATTTTAAGCCACTTCCATACATGGTCCATATTCATTAAAAAGTGCTCTTTGCACAATATTTAAATCGAAAACCCATTTCTCATACTTAAAAGCAGACTTTGTTGCGTAAAATATGAGTCTAGTATCCTTAAATATCCAAGCTAAACGTACCATTTACCTAAAGTAGTGTCCACATCACAGCAACACGTGAATTACATTTGCGGTGTACCCTTTGCCCTCTTGTCTGAATCTCATCCGACAGTACACCCGAGTCCCGACACACCTTTACAGTACATCGTAACCCTATTAACCCCTTCAGTGCCACGGTTACACCCAGCTACGGGTGGTTCTGTCGCCTGGGCTATGGGACCCGCCTCTGCTCTGGTTCTCGCAGCAGATGGAGGAGCGGTGGAGCCGGCCTCTCTCGCCTCGCCTCCGCTCTGTAGGAGCTCCGCCTCCAGCTCCGCTACCCTCTGGCTCAGGCCGTCCCTGTCTCTCCGGGCCTGGATGATGTACTTGTCGTACTCCTCCCTGATCTTCCTTTCCCGCTTGCAGTTGGGGCACTCCGGCGCCCCGGGGGTCAGAAGGGTCACCACGGCGGGGGTGAGGGAGGAGGGCAGCCGGTCCACAGAGACGCGAGGGGAGGGCATGGCCTCGGGACGAACGCTGCTGGAGCGCGACCGGACGCCGCAGACGCCCCCCCTCTCCTCAGAGGGCCTCGCCCCCCTCCCAGGCCGCACGGAGCGGGCCCCGCCCTCCGCCAGCCCCGGCCTGTCCAGCTGCGGCAGGAAGGCCCTCTGGTCCCCCTCCTCCGGCTGCCTCTGGCCGGGCCCTGGGGGCTGTGCGGGGCCCGGCAGGATGGGGGGGAGGCTGGTCTGGGACTGAATAGCCTGCAGGTGAACAGGCCCAGATCCAGTAAGAATGGCCCCACCAGAACTGTACATTCATGCCCTCCACTTGCCAGAGACTCATACCTCCATAGCATTCTGTGGGCTTCTAGGATGGATACGTTCAGAATTAATTTATGTTTTTTAACCTAAAAAAATTACATTACCTTGTTATACTTGGAGAGCAGATCCATCCTTTCATAGGTGATAGATGACAGAATTACATATTCACATCTATCATAGTTCATTTTAAAAAGAGACAACTGACTATGGCTCCCGAGAGACTTTGGGAGATAGGAATATGAGCCATAATAAGAAATAATAATAAAATGTGCAGTACACCATTCCCTGAAAAAGTCTCCAGCATTACGTTTGATGAGTATGAATGAAAGCGGACACCATGTAAAACACAAACTGTGTTGCTCAGTCATTTATTTGGCACACAGAAGCGGTGCTTCAGAGCAGTTCCATACCCTGTTGTCAGGGGCACATGGCAGCTGCATAGGGTGTCTGCCTGGGCTGGCTCTGGCCTTTTCAGCCACCTTCACACTTTGCATCTTAACAAAACGATACAGAAAAAAAAACTGAATGATTAAAAAGTATTCTCTGGGTTCACGAATCATGTCCCGCTTCTGCTGTTCTTTCAGACACAAGAATACACTCTTTTGTTGCTGGCACATGATTTTAAACCAAAAACATTTGATTGAGGGGAACCAAGCAGGTGTAATTTCATACAAATATCTAAGGTGATTGCAGAAGGCAGCGGAGTGGGTGTGGTGGTGTCATACCTGCACAGGTGAGGATTGGGTTTGGTGCTGTCATACCTGCACAGATGAGGACTGGGTGTGGTGCTGTCATACCTGCACAGGTGAGGACTGGATGTGGCGGTATTGTACCTGCACAGGTGAAGAGCGGAGCTGGGAGACGCGCACCAGGCGGCCGGGAATAGCCATTGCACGGCAGGCAAACTGAAGGCTGCTGAGCGTCTCTGTGATGGACATCAGGTTAGATGACATCGTCACGATCAGACATGTCTGGCAATTTCCGCCCAAGCTGGAAGACACAGAGCAATGTTTCATAAACCAATAAAGGAGGTCTGTCCACAGGTCCATTCAAATCTAAAAAAAATCACTAAAAGAGTGAAAATAAATCAATACATAAAAATGTATTTATTCATTTTTATTTTAAAAATGTATTAATTGCAGCTGGAGGTGCTCACCAGTCTCTCAAAATCCTGGTCAGCTTGGACTCCCGATATGGCACATGCTGACAAGCAGTACTGCTGAGGGCAAAAATCACCTGAAATTACAACAAATTATCTCCTTAAATCTGCTGGAACCTTTCCCTAAATCTTAGATCTGAGCCGCACACAAAAAACAACTGAAGACAGATATCAGCCACTTAATACTGAACCAAAATAACCTTGACCACCTTAACATGTAAAAATAACAGTGTACTGTTCCCTCAAATAAGTGGTCAATGGTGAAAATGTGGTTGTGCAACTTTAAAAGTTGCTGTTTGTTTGATCGAAGACTGGTCATTAAGCATGGCTTCTGTTTGTATTTTCCCTACTCACTGTGAATCCCTTAATATCCATTTTCTCTGGCTCTCTACACAGCCCAGATGCCATTCATTAAGTCAGACAGTTCAGTAGCACTCTAGCATTAGCACTTCTGTGTCTGTACTATACGGCTCCAAATAGCCCAGCTAAACCTGGATCCTCTATCCAGTTCACTAAAGAACTGTAATATTTGTCCATTGCGGTGATAGAGGTGGTAATGTTTACCATCGCTCCTTTTCCAAGTGCTCTCAAGTAGGCAATTTGGCTCTGTTCATACAATGAACACGTTTGTGATCATTCAGAACAGACAGAGACTACCCTGGGAAGGCGGAATAGGCCCCTTCTTATCTCTGTGTTGCCATGGTAGTACAGCCAGTGTTGTGCTCATGTCATTTCCTCAGAGTGGAACCTGACAGGTTTTCCAGATAAGATAGATGCTTACATGTAGTGTATCCCAGCTAAACCGCTGTTTCTCAGCATGACGTCGTCCCTAACAATCAAAGACTGAAACCTGACCGTGCCATTGCCGATTGTACCCGGTAGACTGTCAGCATAATGGTACGGCTGCACACATTTCTCCGCCCCCCTCCCCGAAACTAATGCCGGTTGCCGCAACAATCGGATAATGTTCAGTGGTATACCATATAGCCCACTAGGGCCCTGTACATAGAGTCTGAGCCACAATTAGAGTGATAAAAATAAAGTATCAGTGGACACAAGAAAACCATGCTTACATCCAAGTGATTTTCTGTTGTGCTCCTGAAATCAAATAATGGACAGCAATGCCAAACAAAACTAAGTGTTTCTGGTCTTGTGGTCCAACACATGGTTTAAATAAACTAGGAATTGCTTGAAAGCCAAACTTTTAAACTTTCAAACAATGTTTTCCTTGATAGATCTGACGTAAAATAAACATATATGGGCCATTCTACAAAAGTCATACAAATTGCTGTCCCTCTGATAAAAGTAAGAAATTGACCAATAAAATCTCTCAATGCTATATAATTCATTAGATCATATTATGTTTTAATATAATCCAAGATATAAATTGCAGTAATAATAGTTACATTTATCCAAAATCAACACTTATAAATTGTTGTAAATTCCTATTGGGAGATGGCTGTCCCCACTATCAACCCTTAAACTGGTGCATTAAAAAATAATACCCAACATATTTTTGCCAATTATTTGACTTGTCTCATTCAATAAAGCATGTGAATTTTTATCAAATATAAGTTAAAATAATGCAATCTATTTTGTAATAAATTTTATAATGCAAAAAACCTATCGAAAAAATGCTGTCCCCAGTTTTTACGTCACAACCGAAACGTACACTGTTTGAGTCTGTGCAGTGAACCTGCTTGTAGCCACACACCCCTTTTTTTAACCAAGAAATTAGACAGCCTTCATATGAATCAAGGCCACATGGTGAGTAGCTAGGTTTTAGCGTTTTGATATAATTGTCCTTCAAAGTATGAAAATTAGTCTGTGGTTTTTAGAGATGTCACACCAAAACACCCAAGTTTTCATATTAGAGAAAAAAAGTTGATTTCATAACTGTAGATTTGATTAAAAGGAAGGTGCATCTGCACAGAGAAGTGGTTGCTAACCATGTGCTTGCTAAATCTTTTGTTTTGTGGCGGAAATGAGCCAAAATTGTGAGAACCAAAACAGTCACTACCGAAACAAATGGTATTGTTTTGACAGGCCTGTTTCGGTTGGTGACACTTGTCTGTACATTCTTATTAAAGACAATAAATAGTGAGACAATCAATGCACATGTACAAACCTCAATTCCAAAAAAGTTGGGACAGTGTATAAAATGTAAATAAAAACAGAAAGCAATGATTTGCGAGTCCTTTTTGTATTCAATTGAAAACAGTACAAAGACAAGATATTTCATGTTTTAATTAATCAACTTTATTCTATATTTCATTCTCTATTCAGCTCATTCTACATTTGATGCCTGCAACACCTCCCAAAAAATTTGGGACAGAGGCATGTTTACCTTTGTGTTACATCATCTGTCCTTTTAACAACACTCAGTAATCTTTTGGGAAGTACAACAGTAATTGTTGTAGTTTTGAAAGCAGAATTGTTTCCCATTCTTGCTTAATATGAGACTTCAGCTGCTCACCAGTCCGGGGTCTCCATTGTAATATTTTGGGCTTCATAATGCGCCACACATTTTCAATGCAGGCAGGCCAGTCTAGCACCCGCACTCTCTGACTACGAAGCCACGCTGTTGTAACACGTGCAGAATGTGGCTTGGCATTGTCTTGCTGAAATAAGCAGGGATGTCCCTGAAAAAGCGATTGTCTAGATCGCAGCAAATGTTGCTCCAAAATGCATATGTACCCTTCAGCGTTAATGGTGCTTTCACAGATGTGCAAGTTACCTATGCCATGGGCACTAACACACCCCCATACCATGACGCTGGCTTCTGAACCTTGTGTTGGTAACAATCGAGATGGTCCTTTTCCTCTTTGGCCGGGAGAACACAACGTCCATTATTTCCAAAAACAATTTGAAAGGTGGAGTCGTCAGACAACAGCACACGTTTCCACTTTGCGTCAGTCCATCTCAGATGAGCCCAGAGAAGTTGGCGGCGTTTCTGGATGTTGCTGATATATGGCTTACGCTTTGGGTAGTAGAGTCTTAACTTGCATTTGTAGATGCAGCGACAAATTGTGTTTACTGACAATGGTTTTCTGAAGTATTCCCGAGCCCATGTGGTTATATTCATTACAGGAGCATGCCGTTTTTAATGTAGTGCTGTCTGAAGGATCGAAGGTCACGGGCATTCAATATTGGTTTACGGCCTTGCCCGTTTTCTCTAGATTCTCTGAATCTTTTACTAATATTATGGACTGTAGATGGTGAAATCCCTAAATTCCCTGCAATCATGTGTTCAGAAATGTTGTTCTTAAACTGTTGGACTATTTGCTCATGCAGTTTCTCACAAAGTGGCAAACCCATCCTTGCTCATAAATGCCAGAGCCTTCGTGGATGCTCCTTTTATACCCAGTCATGATTGCATGACCTGTCACCTATTCACCTATTTACCTGTGGAATGTTCCAAACAGGTGTTTTTTGAACATTCCACAACCTTCCCAGTCTTTTTTATACCCCTGTCCCAACTTTTTTGGAACGTGTTGCAGGCATCAAATTCGGAATTAGCGTTTATTTACAAAAAATCAATGAAGTTGCTAAGGTAAAACATTAAATATCTTTTAAATATCGTTTTCATTTAAATATATAGACAAGAGAATTTACAAATCACTGCTTTCTGCTTTTATTTGCATTTTACGTACTGTCCCAACTTTGGAATTCAGGTTTCAGTAAGACATGTCACAACCGCAACAATGTGTTCACAACCGAAACACCTGCTGTTTTGTTAAAGTTTTAATAATATGAATAATCAATCAAATATCCAAGATATTGTGCTGGTGAGGGTATATATAATCTCATAAATAAGAATCTATCAAATTCATGTGATTAAATCTGCCCATTTTATAGAGAACATTTCTACGGAGTTTTCACTAAATTTAATTAAACCAATGTTTTATTTGATTTAAAAATTCAGGGTAATTGATTCAAATTCAACAGCAGTCAAGATTTTTTTTTTAAATGTAATTTTAAAAGGGGTGAATTAAACTTATCAATTGGGTATGTAATTTTATTTCAAAAGCAGGTTTTACACCATGTTTCGGTTGTGACATATTTAGGAGCAGTCAGTAAATTCATCCTTATTCTGAAAAAATTACATGTGATTGCACTGTACATCAAGTATATTTATGTATCTCAGATAAAGTGTAACACATATATTATAAAAGAATTTTGCAAAAAGAATACAAATTTACACTTTTCTCCAACCCTCAATTTGCACGACTTCTGTAGAATGGCCCATATAAAATGGAATAAATAGCTGTAACACAGCCAGCTATGACATGTTATACAATAGTATTTACTAGTAGTATATGGCTGTACACACTAGTATTTATTTCATTTCACGGAAGACAGGTAAAGTGATACAGAGGGCAATAGACACTAGGGTTAACCAGAAAGAGCAGGGAAAATTCACTTGCATTTCCAAATATTGTGAGGGACCGCTTGAGTATCTTGGCTTCTTGAGGGTTTTCCTGAGTACTGTGGAAAGATCTCTTCCCGTCTACGAGGGCACTGCTGCGTGGGAGTGCCTACACAATGATCAAAAAGCAAAAATTCAACACATCATACTATTTACTGACAAAGGTGAGGAGATTGCCTCAAAGTTTTTCAGCTCATAATCACCCTCTGGTGGATTACTCCCTCACCTCTATAAAACAGTTCACTGTCCAAACGCTCACTATAGGCTGCAATGCATTATACATTTGTCACACTAGTACACGGACGTGTGTCTAAAATTGTCTGTTGTGAAGCCATAAACAAACTTCCATATTGCATGGCCAGTAAAATTTGTATTCTATATATTACGGCTCAATATCACACATGTATTTTGATAAAAAATAAAATATGACAAAATAAATTATCAAACTATTAATAATAATAATAATAATAATAATAATAATAATAAACTTGCCAATGTTTTTTTTATCAAAGTCTAAAATGTGTTATTTATAAACGTGTGAAAAAGGGAAAACTCTTTTCAACCCTTGATACTCGGGGGCCCCAGAATCCCAGTCCGAGGTCCCCTGTACAACGAATATATTCAGATCCTCCAATCATCAGACTGCACACCAAAGGTAAGGCACACCTGCACTTTCAATGGAGCACCAAGGGCAATTTGTGTGGACTGTTTCAAACTTGTAGCATGATTACTCACACATAACCAATGGCCATTACAAATCTAATAAATGATTTACCCTGTAGTGTATGTAATAGAGAACCAGTGTCAGACATGGGATTGCATCAACCTTGTTGAGCATGAACAGCAAACCAAGCAGATTCTATGCTAATCACTGGACTTACTTTTCCTGAGCTAGCCAGATCCACCTGCGAAAACAAAACGTTACAATTGTATGGATACTTCTTAAATTCAACTGTCATTCAATTCAATGCAATTCAACCCCAGAGGGGGGAACTTGCAAAAGGCTTAAATTACGTGGGTCCAGTCTGGGATACCTCAGACCCCAAAGTGCATAATGCAACAAATCAATCTGAAAATCCCTTTCGGGTTGTGCATTCAATAATAAATATTCTCACTTACCAGAGTGAGCTTGCTGACTGTCACCTGTTCATCCTGGGCTAAATCACATACACACAAGGGTGAGCTTGATTTCAGAGATGAATAGACAGACAGTACACTCATTTCCCTTACATAATGCACTCAGGCCATCTCCTTGTATGTTTGCCATGTTAACTAAACATGAACTGAAAGCTGGGCCTTGGGGCCCTTAGTATGCGCTGAAATCAGTGGCCACTAGTAGATACACTGGCGTAATTGTCGAAAGTCAGCAGTATGAGAGGTATTCTGGTTAAGAAAAGCATGACTAGCGCTTTGGGAGAAAAGTGACCCGGCGTGATGTGCATGACAGCAGGGCTTTGGGAGAGATGTGACCTGGTGTGATGAAAGCTACGTGTGGCTTCCTTAACCGGTTACCTAAAGACCAGACAGACATACTGCCATTTGCTTTTGATTTTAAACATTCTGAGCGATGTGTTTTTCTCCGCCAGAGCGTCACAGTTCATTTGGATGCATGCGTGCAGACAGGAGCAAGGAGACCACCAGGACAACTGGGACAAATGTAATCACTGGGACTTACCATTGCTTTCTTCCTGGAGCTTCTTGCTGAGGGCGATGATGTTGAAAATAGTGTGGCTCTTGCTAGCAAACTCACCCTTTGACACCCCTTTGTGCAAGGTGAAAACACAGGCGCATATGAGACATGGAAAAACATACAGGCGAGGCACAGTTATTTATTAGGCCTTTCGGGCAAGAGTGTTTCACTATCGCATGCCTGCATGTCTGTTGGCCGAGCCACGCCTGTAGAGCTGCAGCAGGTCCTGAGAAGACCCCACCTCCACCTCTTTCAACCCTTCCACAAACACCATCTCCTCTCCCTCGTGGATCCGACACACCTCGGCTGGAGGGCTCTCCTGTAGAGAGAAAGAAACCCATACATCAGGGACAGAAAACTACCCTTGATACTAACTGATCATTTAAAGATAATTACTGAGGTCTTAATTCCTGACAGTGCTTGCACATTGCAGCTGTCCCTCTTACAGTCACAAAATGCTTTATGTAAGTTTATTGGGGAAAATGCAAGAGCTTACCAAAAGATCGTAAATCTTCTCGTTTGCCACATGAATGAAGGAGACCCTGATCTTGCAGTTTAGTGATTCCGTCGCTAGTTGTGTAAATTAAAGGTCAACTCTTGTTTATGAAAAATGCTGTGTTTACTGCCATTGTAAAGATACTCTTGGATTCAGAGAAAAGGGACTCACAACTTCCCTCAAGATTTTAAAAAAGGCACTTCAAACCGATCTTGATTCTTGCTCAACATTTAAAGTTAGCCCTCCGCACATTGTTTTTGCTAGCAGATGACCACAGGCAATGTAAGGACTGAGCAAAACAAAACTGTGAGACATACTGTAGAGACACAAAAAATAGAGCTCAACACTTTCCCAAATGATGTAGGCCTTATCTATGTGACACAAGTGCAGGCCCAGATCCACTGTGTTATTTTTAGTCTTGTTCCAAATCTCTCTCCTGTCTGGTCTAGGGAGAAATCACAACATCACAGACTGAAGTCATTTTGGCTCTATTAGAAACCCTCTGCATCTCACACGTAATGTGAATGGACAGGGATACTGCTGAAAATGTCCTCTGCGGCTCTGCTGATGATGCCCCTCTGTTTGCCTGTGAGGCTGCCGCCCAGCAAGGTATAGGTCTTCCCGCTGCCAGGTGATCCGTAAGTGATGACACACCCATTGTAGCCCTGCAGAAGAGCCTCCACCAGAGGCTGAGACCGGAAACATCAACAAGCCTTCTGCCTCGATTTGACACAGCACATACGCAGGCTTTCACCATCACCTGTTTTCGTCATTGATATGGTCAATGTTCATTTGTGTTGACAAGAATTACAGCATTTATTACACTTTTAAAAGTGTCAAATTTTATTTATGTATGCCATTATATGTTCATGTTCATGTTCTATCAGCCATGTTTATAAAATTGTGACAGGTGACATAAAATCCATAGGATGAGTTTACCATTTATAATCAGATAATAAGACTCATTTCTTCATTCTTGAGTTAATACTGCAGATCATGCACCCTGTGCAGGTTTTATGTGTTAAATTAAAAAAGAAAAAGGCCACCCCACAGTAAAGTGTTGTAAAGTGAGTGCAGCCTGTTGCTACCTTGGCTGTGGATTCGTAGACGTCCTTCTGGGCGGCATTCTCGCCCCATACAGCGTCAAAATCCAAAGAGTGCGGCTGGTGACCCTTCACAGGAAAACAACACATATTCCATCTTACAGCATAAATTCAGGACATGGTTTTCATTATGCAGCCACAAAGCGTTGTGGGTAGTATTTATGTCCACCCACACACTTTTTTATGGTGAAACATGAATATATTTTCCTGTCTGTTAACATACCTAATCCTGAGTCATATAATTAATGTGGGAATAGCTACATCCATTATCTAATTCCAGTACCTTCAAATTATGAATGCCTTCTTTCTGGCATTAATGATGCGTCAGTCATTCTGAAGAAGGAAGTGTCCCTGGATAACCCACCCAATTAACACGCCTGATCATGTAAGTGTCACCGACAAGCGTCACACACTCACCCGTCCTGTGTCAACAACAATCCGATTCGGTTCCTCCACTTTTATTGAGCTTTTTGTCTTGTCTGCTAGAGAGAGGAGACAATATCCTGACATTTGATGAAGGAAAAATTAAATAGAGTTCACAAAAAAAGAACAACATTATAGACATCTTGACAACATGATAGACCCAGTGTGGGTTGAGATGTCGATAATGTTGTTTCCTGGTGAGTAATAAAGCATAGATATATAGAGAGCAGTGCTAGCAGTGGTCAAACTCTACTCCAATTATCTACTGTGTTTTTCTGTCCTGCATAAGCTCTTGGATGTGCCTCTAATATTTTTTTTCGCTAATATTTTATCATATAATTAAAAAGATTTCCCAAAAAGGAATAAAATAGACATATACACTGCCCGGCCAAAAAAAAAGTCGCACGCTGTAATATTTTGTTGGACCGCCTTTAGCTTTGATTATGGCGCGCATTCGTCGTGGCATTGTTTCGACAACCTTATGCAACGTCACAACATTTATTTCCGTCCAGACTTGCATTAATTTTTGGCGGAGATCTTGTATTGACGACGGGAGAGTCGAACCACTCCGTGAAGTCTTCTCCAGCACATCCCAAAGACTTTCAATGGGGTTAAGGTCTGGACTCTGGTGGCCAATTCATGTGTGAAAATGATTCCTCATGCTCCCTGAACCACTCTTTCACAATTTGAGCCTGATGAATCTTGGCATTGTCGTCCTGAAATTTGCCCATTGATGGGATAACCTGGTCATTCAGTACATTCAGGTACTCAGCTGACTTAATTTTATTGCTGCATAACGTTGCTGAGCCTAGACCTGACCAATTGAAGTAACCCCAGATCATAACACTGCCTCCAGAGGCTTGTACAGTGGGCACTATGCATGACTGGTGCAACTGCAACTTTTTTTTTGGCCAGGCAGTGTATTATCAGAACTATATTATCAATAAATGATTGCCTTAATTTGCTCTCCCTTTCTGACATGTTAATGAAATACTTATGTTTAACACTGCAATACTGAAATACTATCATTTGTTTTTGCCAGAGGTGGAAAATCCATATTCAGAAAATAAAATTCCTCCCAAGTACTTTGTTCCAATCACATGCTAATTAGCACAATTATTCAGCCAGAAGGTGAAGCTATTTAATGGGTGGAAAAAAAACATGTGGCAGGACTTTTACTTTCTGAGCCCTGGATTTGCATCTCTGGTTTTTGGAAACTCTGAAACAGGATTATAAGTATAGTGTAGTATAATGGGTAAGGAACTGGTCTTATACTCTAAAGGTTGCAGGTTTGTTTCCCAGGTATACTGCTGTTATAACTTTGAGAAAGTACTGTTTCACTATACACCCAGCTGTGTAAATGAATATAATGCAAATTAATGTAATGTAATGTGGACAGATGGGTGACCTCCTTGGGGGTCCCTCTGTTCCTGGGGGCACAATCGTATGACGACCCGGAAGCTCTTGTTGAGGGTTCTGCTCTTCTCTTTGCTGTTCCTCTCCTGCTCATCTCCCGCTGCACCTCTATGATGAGCAGAAGAGGAAAAATATTCATTTTCATAAAATATTAAACAATTCTTAAATGTACCATCATTCATTACTATGATATAAGTTGCAAAAACAGGATAATTTTTTAAAAGACATTCGTTTCATAAGATGCAACATTAAGTGGACAATGTATTTCCAGGTACTCAGAAAGTGTAGCCAAGAGGTTCAAGACGTAGTCTAATTCCATACAATCAAAACTTATTAGGTATACCTACCACGTTAGTTTAACAGCTTATATGTGCATGTGAGAAAATTGTGCTATAGTACACTTTCATCTTCAGCCATGCCGTCTCACGTGATTGAGAAAAGCCGGCTTAAAATTCACACTGCAGGCTAAGTCTAACAACCTCTGTCTGACACATCAATTAAAACCAGCTCATGTAAATTGTACATCCTACGCCACGAAACCATTTTAGAATTGTTACATGTCAATAGAAAAATTTAAATGCATTGCTGCTATTAAGAAAACACTGTTCAATTCTAAATAATGTTTGAAATGAATACACACCGTTGTAAAGTGATGAATATCCATTCCCAGATATGTTTCTTGAAATAACTGTTATGGAAGTTTCAGCCTAGCATATTTGTGGAAACTAAAGAACGGCATCTGCACAATTGTTATTAAACATCAATAAATAAAATAACGGGCTACATACGTCGTCGATGGAGGGATTTTTCCCCCTTTGGTTAAAAACATAAACAAACCGCAATGCTCGCTTTTCTAACTTGTTAACTAACAAATTACTTTTTGAAGATTAACAATTAAGAGGAAAGACATTAACAGTAGCCTACAATTATAACAAATTCAGTAGAGAACGTAGCCTATATTATTCGCCAAACGGTCTCAGGTTGGGAAACTGAACGCCAGACAGCTAGATGATCCTTGGGAGAGATTCTTCTTCACGCGCTCCTGCATTCTGCGAGCCGTGACCTGTGCGCTAACCTGGGGAGGTCGTGTCTCACTTCACAGACCACCCTCTGGCCGACCGCGCTCTGACTCACATCGTTATTAACCAGATACAACAAACACACACACACACCACACACACACACACACCACACACAAAGTCAACCGAGAGTTCAGCCTTTATTCGCAAAATATTTTTTCGCCTAAAAAAAATGGACACAGATTATCCATAACATAACATCCATAACATAAACACATAGAAAAAAGTTGGCTCCCTTTATCATAAAAAAACTACCAAAAAGTCAGGACTTTAGTAACTTTACAAATTGATCTCCTTGGTACCTATATGTATAAGACGGCATTTAAATTAGAATTTCCTTTTTCTCATTGAAATTAATATTTAGAGTAGTGGTAAAGTGGGTGGTCAAAGCAGTAGAGGTCGCGCGGAAGCAGGTGTCGTCAAAGTAAATGTATTGACATGCACTGTGGTAATCAAACCACAAACCCTAATGTATGTGGTGTATGTAAGTCTGTAAAGACAGTGAACATCCTGATGTCCCTGGTTTCAGAACCACCTTGCCACAAACACCATATAACATTATTTACGAGCAGTTGCCCCGGAGTCAGACAAGAACGCTGGTCATTGAGAGCTACCCAACCCTGCTCTTGATCCCCAAGCTGTGTGTACAGTTTATTTTATGGGGTCCCTGGGGAAAGAGCTCACTGCATCAAACTGGCCATTTTTTATTTCCTCCCTTATGATATGTCTTTCTATAAACAGACAGTGAAAAGGGGATATGGATGGTGGTGACACTGGGTGCTCATTCAATGACAAAACCTTCAGCACAAGACTGCAATATGTAGGCTCATAAAAACAATGGGCTTTTGTTCCACTAGAGAGAGAAAGAGAGGAAGAGAAAGAGAGAGAGAAATGTCCCAGAGAGAAGAGAATAAAAGTGAAGGTCCATTGACAAAGAGGCCAGTAATGTGTCTAAAGCTAAATTATGACTGCTGTGCACGATGGTTCCTCTGAAGTTTGCTGTGGACAGTTTGATCCTGACACAGCCAGCTGTGCTTCGGTGACTAATGGTACAGAATACTTGATCCTTAGAGCCTGCTGTGAACTCTCAGAGTGATATGTCTGACTGTACTATTACTGTGGACAGTGTTAAAAAAAAACCTGTTTGGTTTGGTGAGTGAAAACACCAGGGACAAAAGCCTTAATAAGAACACTATTGAGATTTAGAAGAAAAAAAACGTAAAACAAACAAAATGGGAAATTATTTAAGAAATAATCTGTTTCTTTGTAAATATAAAATTCAATCTTTTGAAAAAAAACCCCCAAATAAAATAAAATGAGAAAATGAAAAACACTGAAACACACACACACGCAGACACATATGTATGAGTATGTAACACATTTTGACAATGAATTAAAGTATGTTCGGCCATTGGGAATATCAGAGGGAGTGGAGGGAGTTGTCATGCATCCAAGGCAAAGACTTCTCTCTCTCTCTCTCTCCATCTCTCTCTGTCTCCACACACACACCTATATACTACGAGTGGACTTAAAAGAGACTCTCTCTCTCTCTCTCACCACACACCACACACACACACACACACACACACACACACACACACACTACGGGAGGACTTAAAAGAGACTCTCTCTCTCTCTCTCTCCACACACACACACACACACACACACTACGGGAGGACTTAAAAGAGACTCTCTCTCTCTCTCTCACACACACACACACACACACACACACACACTACGAGTGGACTTAAAAGAGACTCTCTCTCTCTCTCTCTCTCTCACACACACACACACACACACACACACTACGAGTGGACTTAAAAGTGAGTCTCTCTCTCTCTCTCTCCATCTCTCTCTGTCTCACACACACACCTATATATACTACGAGTGGACTTAAAAGAGACTCTCTCTCTCTCTCCTCTCTCTCACACACACACACACACACACACCACACACACACACACACTACGAGTGGACTTAAAAGAGACTCCTCTCTCTCTCTCCATCTCTCTGTCTCACACACACACCTATATATACTACGAGTGGACTTAAAAGAGACTCTCTCTCTCTCTCTCTCTCTCACACACACACACACACACTACGGGAGGACTTAAAAGAAAATGTACAGCAGCGAGCAGGCTGAGCTGCAGAGGAAGATGAAGGGCGTGAAGCCTGCATCATAGAGGGTGGTCGTACAGAGAAGGTGTTTCATGGGGGTGAAAGCTTTTGACTTTCTCACAATCTGATCCTTTTGCTTGTTTCCTCGCCGTACCATTTTGCCTCTTGCTGTTACTGCCAGAGGCAGATGAAGTGAAATTTTCGACACATGTCCCTCTCAAGCTTTTACAAATGCACTTGTGATACTCATATTTCAGTATTATCTCCTGTTAAACCTTTAATTATTTTCTATGTAAAAGCTCTCTACTATTCCTACACTTCTCACTCCCAACTCGTCAACATATGGACGCTTGGTCAGGACCCCCTGTCGTCACTTTTCAACGCACTGGGTACCCCTATAGCGTCATTTTTCTACGTGCAGGGTAGTCCGATAGACTTTAATGGAAGGTTGATGCTAGATTGGATAGCCCGGAGGGACCTGGGCGGGACCCTGGGACACTATCTTAACAGTTCGGGCATGAGCCCGAGTACATGAACTCCTGTGAGGTTATGTTTAGGGGTGGGAAAAGGTTGATGCTAGATTAACGACCAATCACAGCAGAGCATCCCTCCAGGGTCCTGCCCAACCTTCCATTAAAGTCTATCGGACTACCCTGCACGTAGAAAAATGATGCTATAGGGGTACCCGATGCGTTGAAAAGTGACGACAGGGGGTCCTGACCAAGCGTCCATATGTTGACAAGTTGGGAGTGAGAACATGTTCACTATTCCTATCACACGCTACCAAAGAAAACATAGAATGGTTATACAGTTTTTACATGATTGTACTTGGGAAGCTTGCCCCACATTGTACAAAGGATTCCAACCCCAACAGTGGACCAGACTGCCTGCAGCGAACAACCAGACAGACTGTGTATGACATGTATAATTGCTTTACTAAATACCTCCAGATTCCTGACATACATGCATATTTCTTCCTTCAACAAACATGCACTACAGCTAGCAATGAATTAAGCAGATAAAAAGGAGTTAATAAAGTCGGTCCATGGGAAGCACTGTAGAGTATGTGTTTTGGAATAGGTACTATATGTACTGACCTCAGTGCCTCTTTGTTTCCTGATGGCAGGTTGCCTAGATACAGATCCCAGTGGACAGTGAGGAAGAAAGGTATGCTTCCATGCTGGCAGACTATTCTGGAATGAGTTTTGTTACTTCAGACCACGCAGCCAATTCTGCCGGCTCCTTATGTGGTCTGTGTTGATCGGAGGCAAACACACTGGCACGGGTCCAGGGGCATGCAATGTTAAACGTATAATCTCTTGCACAAAATGCATTTGCAGAGGCATGGAGCAGTTGAATTATCCAATCAGGGACTGTGTTTTGTCAGATATAGGGACACTCTGTACCCGTAGCCACTTACCCACACGGTGCAATGTGGTTTTAATGTTCTTACCCTGCATGGGGTTTTTAGTGTAGTGGAACGCATCCACTCCCTGCTCATTTCACAGAAAGATGTTTCATCGCCTGCACCACTGCTTGCACCCTTTTCCTTTGGACAACTGCAACCAGCGAATCAGCTGCAACCAGCAAATCAGCTGCAAGGTTTTACCTTTGTTGACAGTGGTTTCTGGCATCAATAAACAAAAGCAATTCAGAAGAACCATGGCAGTATAATAATGGCAGTATCCTGTAGATCAGGCATTGCCAACCCTGGTCCTGGAGAACCATGGGGTCATCAACAAATTTAGGCCCAAGAAACCAGGTGAGGCGAGTTAACCGTGTAAACAACTGATGAAATGAATAATTTAGATGCAGAGTAACAACGTGGGCCAGCAGAACACACAGCTCTCCAGGACCAGGTTTGGGGTCCCTTGCTATAGAAGATGGAGGAACCGAAACCAAGAGCAGGAGAATTTGGGCTGGACTCTGGAGAAAACAACCCATGTACTACAATACTGCATGCGACCACACTGAAAGCACATAGAGATGACTGTGAATACAAAAGTAAGTGTGAATACAAAAGCAATTCAATTTTCAGTGTCAAAGTAAAATAAATTAAAATTGAAAATCATTAGGGTTACAAAACTGAAAACAACTTTTTCAGATGTATCTCATTTCAATTAAACACTACAAATATTTAGCTTGATAAATTCCTCTGAATTTCACTGAACTATGGTTGGATTTCAAATGGAGTGAACCAGATTGAACTGAGGAAGAGCTGGAATTGGAACTGACTCCCACATAGGACCAAAATGACAAGCATTACACACAAGTCCAGAGATTATACCACTCTTCCAGCACTGCACTCCACATGACACTGTGCCACGGTTCAGTGACTGTTTGCCTTATCAGAGTTCCCACTTTGCACATAAACACATTAGGCACCTATTCTGAATTTGCACATGGGGTCTAGTTTTATCATACCAATGATCATTCGAAATAGGAAGCAAATAATTCCCTCCGTATGTTGCACTCAGTGTCAAATGCAGCTTAATGAGATTACACTTAGAGAGAACACACTGAGTACTTTGGATTTCCACAGAGAATATAGGTGACTACACACAATGAATACAGCCATAATTATTGACAAATAATTCCTAACGCAGAAGGCTCACTGTCATTTCCTTTGCGGCAAGCTTGAAGATCGCATGGCGGCAAAATAAATACAAAATGCCTGATTATGGTTAGCCTACACTGTACCTTATCTTTACCAACTGCTACACTGCCTCCTGTGTCACAATTATGTGATGTGACTTCAGTACTATTGTTTATCAGCCTAAGCACTAGATGGCACTAATCACTTTGTTGGACACAGTCCCCAAGTCAAAGATCATGGCTTTAAATTTCATGAGAAAATGTTTGACAATGTTCTTTACCCATAACCCCTGCCAGATTTCTAACCACAAAACATTTTAACCAATGCATTTCAAGGCAATTAAAAATGCTGGTATTATTTTGCTGTCTTAAGAGCAATGTGTTTTATGATTAATTGATTTAATTAATAATTGCTTGATCATACAAGGGTAGTTATGTTGAGTTAATATGTAGAAGTTGTTCAGTTTACACATTTATATTTTAACCCATGTGAAAACAAAACTATTTAAATTTTATTCCAAGACACAGCCCATACTCAATTATCAGAGCTCCTAATTACTATACAGTAACTGCTGCCATTTGTTACGTAATATAGATGACTCATCTGTTATCTAAGACCACAGTCTTCTACAAAATTTCCAAGCTCATTTGTGGCTCTCAATTTTCTTATAACAGTTTGTTTTTAATTACCATACTGTGGATGTTATTTTCCAGTTTAGCATTTCAATGAGAATGAAGGTAACCCATTCAACCATAATGAGGTCTTCATCGTTGAAAAAAGTATGTCTCTAACCTTTTGAAAATATAACCTCATCTCCCATATGTTCATGGAAGGTGAGGTGTACCCCACTGATGCCTATAGTGTTAAGCCTAGAGAATAACAAATACAAATTGCATTACAAAAATGTAGTTCTTTTTCGGAAAACAATGGGCCTCATTCATGAAGCGTTCTTAAATATGGGCGTACATTTACAGTCAAGCCGGAAAGTCTGCACACCCCTTTCACCTTCTCCACGTTTATTACGTTACAGACTTATACTACAATAGATTGAGTTCATTTTTTGCCTCAAACATCTACACACAATAGCCAATAATGACGAAGTGAAAACAGGAAGATTTGCGCTGGATTCATCAAACCCTGTGGGAAAGGCATATTTTTTCGTATTCACGTATGATATGGAGGCTGTCACTTCCATAAACTTTG
The DNA here is from genome assembly GCA_029718625.1 of Synaphobranchus kaupii. NCBI lineage: Eukaryota > Metazoa > Chordata > Actinopteri > Anguilliformes > Synaphobranchidae > Synaphobranchus > Synaphobranchus kaupii. Next base: position 60,564,436 of record CM056380.1, read on the forward strand.
CCCCTAGTAGGTGAGACCTATCCGTCTCAATTACAGTATTCATGTTTGTCTAAAATGATAAACTACAGCTTTAAGAAAACCCCGTAAACTTTGACGCAGTATTGTTTAAAAGGGTAGCCGCTTGCGAAAACGCCAGCTTCAGTTACACTGCAGTGCCATAAAATAGGAGGGTGCTGTTAATAGCCCAAAGCACTTACAACCCTCCTCTCGCCACAGCCACAGACTGAAAAATGTATAAAATGCACCGTTTATACACGCTAAGAAAATCATGTTCACGTATAGAAACAATAATATTTTTTAAAACGTTGTAGCTACAAATGAGCATTCGCAGTTTTCCCTTGCTTACTGTAGGACTATATAGCCTACAGCGGTGGTTCCCAAACTCGGTCCTCGGGGACCACTGTGTATGCTGGTTTTCGTTCCAACCACAATTGCAATCCCAAAATCCTAACAAGCTGTTCATTTTTCTTAATGAGGTGCTTTTAATGTTTAGAGGGATTATTTACCCTCTTAAGCCACATCATGTCAGAAATAGCTATGCATGCCAAGAATAAAAATTCCCATGTTCCTACTGTGCTTATTGGGCAGTTTTGCAAATAGGTAACATTTTTTTAAAACTGATCAAATTAAAGACTGGGGTGAATCAATTGGCTCCTAATTAGGTAGTTGAAAACGTGAGTTTTTAAGTTCCCTCATCAAGTTTTTTTTAAATGTATTAACACTGCAAGTTTGGCTCGTTATCATTTTCTTTGTCTTTTTTTCATTATTTATCAAATGGTTAGTTTTAGTGGCCTCAGTCTTTAATTTTATTTAATTAAATAAAATTAATTTGGTCAGTTAAAATTTTCTTTTTGCCCCTTTTTGTAATTATTTGCAATATAGCACAATGAGAATATTGTACTTTTATTATTCATGACATGCATAGCTATTGCTAACATAATGTGGCTTAAGAGGGTAAATAATCCCTCTAAATATGACAAACACCTAATTAAGAACAATTGACATCTTGTTAAAATTCCAGGATTGCAATTGTGGTTGGAACGAAAACCAGCATACACAGTGGTCCCCGAGGACCGAGTTTGGGAACCACTGGCCTACAGTACCTGATTCACATTCGGTTTAGAACACCGAATTTTTTTTTTCGTAAATATATTTAGGAAACCAAGTACTCACCAGTATATTCAGCTACAGCTGTTTTCTGATTAACCCTGAAGAGTTTATCTCGTTACATTTCGCCCCTAGTCCCTACAGACGACATATCCACAGCGACCACCCGTCGTATGTTATGGTTATTACATATATATACTGTATGTGACTATTCTGAAATGTATTCTGTTGCAAATTTCTGAATGATACAGCTTCTTCTTCAATTCGAACTTTAAACCATGGATGTGCAGGGAACATTTTTTGAGATATTGACATTTAAATAAAACTAGTAGAAACCAGGTGAAAATTGCCTCTGGAAGGCCAAAGTAAATAGAGTTAAAGGTCCATAGGCTACCTCGTCAAAATGGCTCAGAAAAAAAAAAGATTCTGACACTGAAATAGAAGTTTTATTAGCAGATGTTCAATCAAGGAAAATAATAATAGTTTTGTATTGTCAGTAGCCTACCAGTGTCATGGACTGGGAAAGTAAAAAATAAAAAATAAATAAATGGATTGAAATTAAATTGGAGGCGAAGAAACGCATAGCTGCGCATATAGGCCTACGTCTGCATCGGACGAGCGAGCACATTGCTTATCGCAGCCTGGAAATAAATTAAAACGTTATTTATTTTGTAATTTTGTTGGGGTTCTGTGCATGTGAGTTGTGGTTTGAAATCGGGTAATCATAGGCTACCTTATTTTATAATCTCTCTGCATCACATTGATGCGCGTGTCCTACTGAGCAAAAAACCAGAATCGAGCTCAGGTTTACGTACCGGTATATTATAATATAGCCTGGCTACATAAAAAACTTTTTCACGGTTAAATCAAGTTTATCCGGTTTTCCACCTGAACGCGAGACGGCGTTTCACTGATTTTTCAGCAGAAACGTTCACTGGGGTGTCCAGTCTATGGCATCGATGACATTGGACAGGTTGGCTATTTCATAAAAACCCCGCTTTACCTCCACCTGGCTTTGCATCTTGTAGGGGAACTGGATGTACGCTGGCATTAGCTGGATTAAGCTGTTGACCACACTTGCAACCCTGGCTACAGACATGTAGGCTAAGGACACTTTAAAGCAAATTTCGTTCATTGGTTAAATGTGTCTTTTAATTAGCATAGCCTAAGGTCATGTAGAATTTCTATTTTTTTGCAATTTAGAAAAAATAGTAGGCTACTGGGAGCATTCACTAGCCTACGTTATGGGTCTAATTAAACAGCTTCATGGCCGACAATTGATTAATAGGCGTGATCTAAAGTGTTTGCTTTTTACAATTGTAATTTATTACGTTTGCAATGTGTTTTCAAAGGCCACATTAGTCGTGTGAATTTAACAGAAAATAAAAATAACTTCATATTCTAATTATCACTCTGAAGCTACATTTACCAGCATTCTGAATTTACGAACGCCTACGCGTGGTCCTGAGCATGTGTAAAAAAGGCTACGTGCGAACAAATCTCCAGATACGAAAACGTTGATGAATGCCAAAATACGGCCGAATTTGCTAATACGAACGATTTACGTACAAATTCGTTCTGCTCACGTTTCATGAATGAGGCCCAATATATGCAAATCCCTCTGGGATGTTTCCTGAAGGTAGAATGTTAGCGCTTCTCTTTTAAAATATATTAAAACTTTGCTCATTCCTAGATATCTAGAGGAAGAACCTGTGCATATATTGGATTAAGTTGGCCTGGGCATCCCATAATGATTCTCACAGGCTACCAGTTGTTGTCAGTGCGAGATATAGAACACATATCCTCCACCTGTCCAATTAAACAAAAAGCGGGGGGTTAGACTGCTTTATTGTTTGTAGTGATCAGCTACTGGACAGCTATAGTTTTGACTTATAATTTTGGAGTATGACCAGCAAGTCTTTACATTATCTTCTGTAGACAAGTCTAGGAGGCTCTAAGGGACTTGTTTGAGTGAAGGTTATAGTCATTTATGAAGCTGAAGGTTATAGACATTCATGAAGCTGTATTAAAATGTAAACACACACCCATGCACAAGCACTAATTTCTGGCACTTGTTGAAATTATTTCATTATTTCAATTTATGAGTATGTAAGTGTTCAAGCCATCTCTTTTCATAAACCATTCCTTATGTATAGGCCTATCCTTTTTCTGCACACAACATGGAATATTAGCTACCTTTAAATGTTTTGGAATGTAGCCTACATGTTATTTGTTTCATTTTCCATTATAGGCATCTTCTCCTTAGCATTACAAGATTTTTCCAGCTCGGACCAGTGAGCACCAAGGAATTTTGCACGTGAAGGTGCAGTATGCTTTGGGACACAAGATGACGCTGTTTTCACAACTTTTTTTTTTTTACAGATCCTGTTGGAACTGTGCGCACACTCACTCCAATTACGTAACATCAGTGGTTCTCTCAGGGCACTGTGAAAAGCTTGACCACCCTGTTAACAAACTGCTTATATAATTTATGTAGCTTTAGTTCTTTGGGGAAAATGTAAATCTGCCACACAATAACTAATTTCCTTCATATTCAAGGAGTGAAAGTTGCTTCAAGTGCAATGTTTTTCAGTTCTAAACTTATATAATAATTCACTAAGAAATACTGAGGATAATTTATAAGTTTCCTGACGAAGGTCATCACACACCGTTACCGAGGTGACCATTTAACACTCACTGTTGCTTCTGTTTTAGAAGCGTAATACTAATTTTGCCAAGTTGAAAAATGAAGGAAGTGGCACACTGAGGTCAACCCCCCTGGTATGATGTAATGGCATTGTACAGTAAATGTCTACCCAGGGCCAGACAGAACAAGATTTGCCCGGCCAGATCCAGTGTACTTCGCTTCCATTCTCACATTTGTATAACAACGAATGCTAGCACTCTGAGGCAGAGGACACAGAGCTACAGCCCCAGGAGACCGCAAAGAGAGCATTTAAGGCTCACAAGAGCAAGACCAACATACCCTGGCTATTTTCAAATTTTACAAATTCCAGTTCTGTGACTGACATTTGTGCTGACATAATAAAAAAAATGAAGAGCATCTCTACAAACCAAAACTGAAGGAGAGATATATATGAAGGCACAGTGTATTAAATGCTTGTCTTAAATCTTGAACTTATAACAGTTGCAAATGATGAGACATACTGTAGCTAGTTCAGAAAGCAATGTATTCTACTGCCTGATGAAGCTACATAATTTGAGATGTCTTGTTTTAATTACATTACCTGAATACTTAGCAAAGCAGGGTGAAAATTAATATTAAAGTTACATAAATATGCTAATTTACACATTGCTAGGACATGCCATGAGACTAACAGTTAAGTCTGTTCGTCACCATCCTCCAAGTTCAGATGCATTTTACCCTTAAAAAAGGATAAAATGGCAACCTTATGCTTATATCCATGTACGTCATATTACAGCTGACGAAGTTTACTCCTTACATACTTGTAGTCCTTACTACTGTAGCCAAATAAAAATGACACAATGCAGAATACCGGATGTGATTTAAATTTTTCAAGCAGACATCACCTTTTGTCATGCATGAGCACCCTGGCACAAACAGCTTTATGTGTATCAAATCATGAGGCCCAAGTTCATGTGATTATTCATACTATAGTGGATTCTACTTTCTGTTATTTTGCATACAAATCAGAGCTATAGACAGTAGCAAGTATAACATAACTACATATTTCTTTAACAGAAGGCACTGCCAGCAATCTTTTTAAAAACATGCTAATTTTAGTTGGTGGTGTAGATTCCTGCAAAAATGTTCAAATCATCCACCTGCCAAAATATCTCACTTCAAGCAGACCCTTGTTTATTAGGCTAATCAACGTGATATGGGCTATGTTACGTTAAGACTCAGGCCGTTCCATTGATTTGGGGGTGAACAGTCAATAATAATAAAAAAGGGTCAGAATAGTTAACTGTAGAATTTGACCACACACATACACTGATCAGCCACAACATTAAAACCAGTGACAGGTAAAGTGAATAACATTATCTCATTGTTATTTTGGTTCTGTACTCTTGCACTGAGTTTGAAAGGATACAATGACAATGAGCTTGAAGTGCAGACTGTCAGCTTTAATTTGAGGGTATATTCATCCATATCGGATGAACCGTTTAGAAATTATATAATATTTTGTACATAGTCCCCCCCATTTTTGGGTATCAAAAATATTGGACAATTTAACATAATGTAGGTTAAAGTAATCATTTTTAATATTTGGTCGCATATCCTATGCATGCCATGACTTCCTGATGTCTGTGACCCAACAATATCAAAAGACTCTTATTTTTCTGGTACTCCTACAAGCGATAGTATAACCTCTCTGCATTTGAATGGATCTCTATGGGAATTGAGGAGTGGGACTAGATTTAGCTGTAAATTACACTGGAACACTATGGAACACATGGTTGGCTAAATGGCTCTAAGTCATCAAGGGTCTGACGTATCAAACAAGCCTCAAACCATCACTCTGCTGCCAGAAATACAGTAGATATGGATGGATAACTTGAAGGGTTTCTTCTCCTGACTTATTTTTCCATAGAGTTCAATAGGAAAATTTGTCAGAAGAAACAACCCTTAAAGTGATCCATCCATATCTCCTGCATATCTGACAGCAGAGTGATGGTTTGAGGCTCATTTGATACCTCAGACCCTTGATGACTTACAGCCATTTAACCAACCATGTATTCCATGCTGTTCCAGCATAATTTACAGCTAAATCTAGTCCCACCCCCCAATTCCCATAGAAATCCATTCAAATGCAGAGACGTTGTAGTATCGCTTGTAAGAGTGTAGTCTACCAGAAAATAAGATATCAAGAGTCTTTTGATGTTGTTGGGTCACAGACATCAGGAAGTCATGGCATGCAAAGGATATGGGACCAAATATTTAAAAAATATTTTTGATGGCCAAAAATGGGGGGGGTGGGGGGGGGCTATGTACAAAAGGTTCTATAATTTCTAAACGGTTCATCCGATATGGATGAAAATACCCTCAAATTAAAACTGACAGTCTGCTCATTGTCATTGTATCCTTTCAAACTCAAAGTGCTAGAGTACAGAACCAAAATAACAACGACATAATCAATGTTATTCACTTCACCTGTCAGTGGTTTTAATGTTGTGGCTGATCGGTGTATGTAATATTAGGATACCAAATGTGTAGCCGATAGATGGCTGTCATTAGTAATACACTAAACCACAACGAATAGTGAACTTTGTGCGCTTTACACTATGATTTCTCTCACAGAAAACAGGTCTCAGGATTTGTCATCGGGTTATTCGAGGTAACCTGACTTACAACGCAAACCTTGCTGGCTAAGTAGACTGGCTAAAGACATTCTCCTCCCAATGTTTTCAAAAATTGTATGAATAGAAGAAAACATCTTCCCTAGCAACAGAGGCATCTTTGCAGCGTTGCCTCAATCAATCAAGTTATTTATTTATTTGCACTCAAGATACCCGGCTGTCTGCAGAGAACCATACATTTTTGTCCACTTAAGCGAAAGTTACGTTTAGCAAAACAAGTCAATAATAATTATGAAAAATGAATCATGATGATATATTTGGTGCGAGTCACCTTTCTTGCTGTGTTAATATTATGGTGGACATGTTCTAAATTTGAAGTAGCCTATGACTCGGACTACCGAGGCAGAATCCACCTACAAATGTAGCTAGTCCCCTATTCGTTTTTTCCCTGTTGGAAATATTGACATGGCTGTTTAACTTACTCAAATTGCATTTGCGTGATTCGATCAAACGAAGAAACCCTAGGCAAAATATTTTACTGGTAGAGTAGGCTTACAAGACGCACGTAATGTTACGTGCATAAACGTAACACAAACACAATTGAGAATACATGTATGTACAATCCGCGTTATAAAACTAAATAATGAATACAATAAATATTAAACAGAATAAAAAAGTACTTGAACTTGTATTTGTGCATGTAGTAACATAACTAAAAATAGAATTTGTTCTCGTCAGTGACTGCACATAGCCAAAGAAAATTAACAACTGGGTGCACTGTCAACGTTTCGGTTTTAACGAATCGATTTTCGATTTAGCTTTATCGTTAAGTGCACTGTAGCTACGTCTGCTTTCAGAAATAAAAGGAATGTAGCAAATAAAATTAAAGACAGCAAATTAGACACACCTAGAACAGAATACTAGAATACACCATGATCGGTCATATATCCTTCCATTGCTGCGCTGTAGCTAGCTAGCTTGATGGCTGGCTTCTCCAAAGTCTTGTATTTTTCCATCAAGTGGTGCGCTGGATCACGTGACCTGTCAAAAACGCGTATATTTCTGCATCCATTCTGTGGTCCATGCGGTATTTTAGATCGTGCTATAAAACCATTACAATATATGCCAGTTCATATGTGCTCATTAGCGTATATCACTCTTTTATTTGATTCACGAAAACGTGGTTGCTGCCTTTGAATCGCCCTTCTACCTTCCTCATGCGTCCATCAGAACCACTCCCCTCAGTGGCTAGTGGAAAATTACCAGATTACAGGAGCTACAGGCAGAGACGAATCACATGCTATTTTCTTTTGTTCCCAACAAATTTACAGTATAGCCATGTTCTTGCGCCAGTGTGTTGTTTTGTATTCCAGAACAGAAGGATACCTATTTAAATTACATTATTTTTTATTGTATCCGTAAAACATGGCATGGGAAAGAGTTAGTTCTCAGAACGTCAATCATGTTTTTTTGAGCCAATAGCAGCGACATTTAGCAATTTACACATGCATTGTAACTAACAAACGCACTTTGGCAATAGTAAATTGACACCACTATTTGCCACTCATAATTGTGGCATAGTGCACTGTATTCCTCTTACACCCGCCTACTATTTCTCACCAAGGGCGGAGCAGTCGCGTGGGCGCCTGCAAGAATTGAAATTGATTGACAACGAATCCACCATGTAGAATGCCACCGAGGAAGTCGGCAACTATAATTAAGCCAATCGGAGCGAGCAATGGGCGTGACGCGAGTCCAAACTTTCCGCGGCGCCATCGGCTGAAAACTAAACCGAGATGGAATCTCCCAGTCTGAACCAGTTTCAACCGGTTATGGGTTTGTTGCTTGAGAGGAGAAGAAGCGCAGGCTTACAGTCTCACACCGCCCTGCTGCATAACATATTCAGTACAGAACTAAATTGTACATGAAGATTATTTTATTTCGTAAAATGAATCGGATCAGTAAATTGCATAGCATACCGTGATTACAGTTGGGGAACCCACTCAGTGGTCCTTATCAGACAGCTATCAGTGTTCATTCTGGTGGAATATTGTAGCCAGTCATCTAACGTTAACGTTAGTTTAGCTAAAGCCAGTTCTTAGCTACCTTAGTTAAGCCAGTTACCAACAGCGATACCAATCAGACATACTTTAGATAGCTAGCTGGATTCTGTTGCAAAAAGCTTGAATTATTTTATTCAAGGGCCTGGATTTAGCAGGTAATTGTGGGTTGTGTTGAGCATTGGACTTGTGTTCACTAACATTATTGCAGAATTGAAAGGGAAAGTGGCAGTATTTAACTAACGTTAACGTTATATTCTGATTCACTGTTGGAATTAAAATCCAAAGGAGGGGGACAGTGATTTAACGTAGGTAAGTACACTGTTCATGGGTAAGGTTTTTTGAGGGAGTACGAGCGACATTACTACTGTGTGACCTGAGTTATTGTGTCACAGACGGGTGTCCGTGGAGCGATAAGGTTTACTTTGAAAACGGGGGCCTGATTCCTAACATTACCTCCCGCTAGTTTCAGCTCCCGTGGCGTCAGCACACGTAGATCCATAGCTAGTGATGTAGCTGTTACGTTGGATAACTAATTATATATTTTTTATTTTAGCTTGTAACTTAGCTAGATGAATTAATTGAAAATTAGTTGTGCAGGGGAATAATCATTAGCTAGCTAGCGTTAGCACCGCAGGATAGCTGAAAGTGGGAGGGGTTGGCTTGTGTGCGCTTGGTAGTTAGCTAGCTAAGTTACGTTCATTAACTTAGCTAGCTGGATATGGCTAACGTTACTGAAACACACAAGCGCGTTAGCTAGCTAACTAACGTTAGCCAACATACTGAAAGCACAAGCTGCATCTGTGGATTTTTGCTGATAACATTAACCTGCATGGCGACGCACCACCGTATATAGCTATCGGGCTAGTTGGCTATTCCACACCTGCCTAACTATGTAACGTTAACCATGGATAACATCCACAGAAAGCGCGCTAACGTTATATTAACGTTAACAAGTTAAAAATCAATGACACACTCCTGTTCACCGTGTTAACGTTAAGAAATCACGAGTGAGCAGTTATTACTGCTAACACGTTAACGTGTTAAAATTTCCGTAAAACTTGGCGAACTTGATTAATTTGGGGTTAACCTTAGCTATATGATCTGTTATCAAAAGGTAACTTGGCTAACGTTAGTTAATTGTTAGCCAGATTCCCTGATAATGTTAACCTTATTGTATCCAGCTACAGCTGGTGATATGAAACCCAAGTTACCCGTGTAACGTTACGTTAGACTTATAACGTTGGCTAAAGGATGTCCATTGAACACCGTTAATCAGCTGCAAGTTTAGATGCATCTCTTTCGGCGGCTTTTACGTTACCCTTCAAAAGCATCGCTTGTTGACAAACTATATTTATGATTAAATATACCACCGTGTGCGTATTTGCAATTTTCCCTAGCAGCTCGCTTGGTATTTTCAGTGAGGAGCGATCCGTTATTTACTAGGATAGCTGCATTTGAGGAGATGAGCAAGTACTATCGTTCGGTTGGCCTGCAGAAACCGGACAAATAGCAGCTAACGTTAGTTAGCGATCAACAGGTCATCTGAAGCGGATAACGTTACTGTAACGTTATTTGTCTCCATGCCCCCTTGTTGATGGCATTTTAATGATAGGCACCGTTGTGTTCATTGCACATAATGTCTCGCTGAAGTTGAAAGCAGCGTCCCATGTCGGGAGATCGCCCCTCCTGTCAGTTGCAGATGTAAACAGTGTGACGTAGGGAGCGCTGTTCTTGGAGAACACGCCATACCCACGTGGCTTTGTTGTTTATGTAACTCCTGGTTAGTTACGAAGTCTAGCTCTCACTTTCTAAATCATGTGAATGTATTTAATAGAAACTAAAAAAAAAACTGGAAATTAATTGTGCGTGACAGGTCTAAAACAAGTTTCAAGTTCTTTTTTTGGCTCCGAAATAATAAAGCAGATGCGCTATCTGCATCCCACGCTCTGGACAAATTTCCCGTGCATAACTGACAAATGGAATAAAGTATGAATGCTCGCACACCTTGTCCTTGTCTAGATGCTTTGAGAACAACTGGTGAACATGGATGTGAAAGTACTCTTGCACATTGGAGCTCCTGTCAGTCGGGCCAACTTTAATGGATCAGTTAGAAACCAACTTTGTGGTCTTTTTGACCTTCTTCAGGGTTTCGTTAATCAAGAGGTCCAGTGCCTGGGACCTTTTCCCATGTTCGTGACATGGAAAAAAAATATGAGCCTGTGCTTCACTGTTCCTTCTCAGAGTCCTTGTCTTTCATATTGCCTTATTTTGTTTGTGTTTCCTTATCCTAATCCTAGAGAGTTTTGTCCAATTTGAGCTCTGATACTCTGAGTGAAAATAACAGATTGCATGCTGCCCACAAAGCCCAGGCCTTTATAAGGCTTGTTGTGAGATGTACTGCTGGAATGGGAGGGGGGTGTCAGCTGTTTGGAATTGTGTGCCCAAATCGCTGTTCGATTCACATGACTTTGCCTGTTGGATGTCCCCCCCTGCCACCCCCTCCCACCCTTGCAGATCTCTATGCCAGCAATTATGACAATGTTAGCAGACCATGCAGCTCGGCAGCTGCTGGACTTCAGCCAGAAACTGGATATTAACCTGCTGGATAATGTGGTGAATTGTTTGTACCACGGTGAAGGACCACAGGTAAGAATATGTGCCGGCTCAACCCCGCTTAATGCTGTAATAAATCTGTGAGGGTATTCCGACTGGTGAGGGCCATATAGTGTGATTGAGCACTTGCCTTGGCATGAATGATACTGATGTATATTTCTTTTGTGGACGACAATGGAAATGGCCCATTCAGTTTAGCTAGGCTGTCTTTATGTCTTTAGAATGCACTATTCTGCACGCTTTCTCAAATACACAGAAGATGGTTCAGTGTAGACACAGGCCTTCAAATGTGTGGGGACCGTCCAAACTGGGAGTAAAGGGAAAAAACAAGGCAAAGAAAATTTCTTATTTCTTGAGTTATAATGAATTCACCATCAGTATTGGCTACAGTCTGAAGGAGGGCAATACAGGAGGTCCTTGTTAATTCACCATCAGTATTGGCTACAGTCTGAAGGAGGGCAATACAGGAGGTCCTTGTTAATTCACCATCAGTATTGGCTACAGTCTGAAGGAGGGCAGTATTGGCTACAGTCTGAAGGACGGCAGTATTGGCTACAGTCTGAAGGAGGGCAATACAGGAGGTCCTTGTTAATTCACCATCAGTATTGGCTACAGTCTGAAGGAGGGCAGTATTGGCTACAGTCTGAAGGAGGGCAGTATTGGCTACAGTCTGAAGGAGGGCAGTATTGGCTACAGTCTGAAGGAGGGCAGTATTGGCTACAGTCTGAAGGAGGGCAATACAGGCTACAGTCTGAAGGAGGGCAGTATTGGCTACAGTCTGAAGGAGGGAAGTATTGGCTACAGTCTGAAGGAGGGCAGTATTGGCTACAGTCTGAAGGAGGGCAATACAGGAGGTCCTTGTTAATTCACCATCAGTATTGGCTACAGTCTGAAGGAGGGCAGTATTGGCTACAGTCTGAAGGAGGGCAGTATTGGCTACAGTCTGAAGGAGGGCAGTATTGGCTACAGTCTGAAGGAGGGCAGTATTGGCTACAGTCTGAAGGAGGGCAGTATTGGCTACAGTCTGAAGGAGGGCAGTATTGGCTACAGTCTGAAGGAGGGCAATACAGGAGGTCCTTGTTAATTCACCATCAGTATTGGCTACAGTCTGAAGGAGGGCAATACAGGAGGTCCTTGTTAATTCACCATCAGTATTGGCTACAGTCTGAAGGAGGGCAATACAGGAGGTCCTTGTTAATTCACCATCAGTATTGGCTACAGTCTGAAGGAGGGCAGTATTGGCTACAGTCTGAAGGACGGCAGTATTGGCTACAGTCTGAAGGAGGGCAATACAGGAGGTCCTTGTTAATTCACCATCAGTATTGGCTACAGTCTGAAGGAGGGCAGTATTGGCTACAGTCTGAAGGAGGGCAGTATTGGCTACAGTCTGAAGGAGGGCAGTATTGGCTACAGTCTGAAGGAGGGCAGTATTGGCTACAGTCTGAAGGAGGGCAATACAGGCTACAGTCTGAAGGAGGGCAGTATTGGCTACAGTCTGAAGGAGGGAAGTATTGGCTACAGTCTGAAGGAGGGCAGTATTGGCTACAGTCTGAAGGAGGGCAATACAGGAGGTCCTTGTTAATTCACCATCAGTATTGGCTACAGTCTGAAGGAGGGCAGTATTGGCTACAGTCTGAAGGAGGGCAGTATTGGCTACAGTCTGAAGGAGGGCAGTATTGGCTACAGTCTGAAGGAGGGCAGTATTGGCTACAGTCTGAAGGAGGGCAGTATTGGCTACAGTCTGAAGGAGGGCAGTATTGGCTACAGTCTGAAGGAGGGCAATACAGGAGGTCCTTGTTAATTCACCATCAGTATTGGCTACAGTCTGAAGGAGGGCAGTATTGGCTACAGTCTGAAGGAGGGCAGTATTGGCTACAGTCTGAAGGAGGGCAGTATTGGCTACAGTCTGAAGGAGGGCAGTATTGGCTACAGTCTGAAGGAGGGCAATACAGGCTACAGTCTGAAGGAGGGCAGTATTGGCTACAGTCTGAAGGAGGGCAGTATTGGCTACAGTCTGAAGGAGGGCAATACAGGAGGTCCTTGTTAATTCACCATCAGTATTGGCTACAGTCTGAAGGAGGGCAGTATTGGCTACAGTCTGAAGGAGGGCAGTATTGGCTACAGTCTGAAGGAGGGCAGTATTGGCTACAGTCTGAAGGAGGGCAGTATTGGCTACAGTCTGAAGGAGGGCAGTATTGGCTACAGTCTGAAGGAGGGCAATACAGGCTACAGTCTGAAGGAGGGCAGTATTGGCTACAGTCTGAAGGAGGGCAATACAGGCTACAGTCTGAAGGAGGGCAGTATTGGCTACAGTCTGAAGGAGGGCAATACAGGCTACAGTCTGAAGGAGGGCAATACAGGCTACAGTCTGAAGGAGGGCAATACAGGCTACAGTCTGAAGGAGGGCAATACAGGCTACAGTCTGAAGGAGGGCAATACAGGCTACAGTCTGAAGGAGGGCAATACAGGCTACAGTCTGAAGGAGGGCAATACAGGCTACAGTCTGAAGGAGGGCAATACAGGCTACAGTCTGAAGGAGGGCAATACAGGCTACAGTCTGAAGGAGGGCAATACAGGCTACAGTCTGAAGGAGGGCAATACAGGCTACAGTCTGAAGGAGGGCAATACAGGCTACAGTCTGAAGGAGGGCAATACAGGCTACAGTCTGAAGGAGGGCAATACAGGCTACAGTCTGAAGGAGGGCAATACAGGCTACAGTCTGAAGGAGGGCAATACAGGCTACAGTCTGAAGGAGGGCAATACAGGCTACAGTCTGAAGGAGGGCAATACAGGCTACAGTCTGAAGGAGGGCAATACAGGCTACAGTCTGAAGGAGGGCAATACAGGCTACAGTCTGAAGGAGGGCAATACAGGCTACAGTCTGAAGGAGGGCAATACAGGCTACAGTCTGAAGGAGGGCAATACAGGCTACAGTCTGAAGGAGGGCAATACAGGCTACAGTCTGAAGGAGGGCAGTACAGGCTACAGTCTGAAGGAGGGCAGTATTGGCTACAGTCTGAAGGAGGGCAATACAGGCTACAGTCTGAAGGAGGGCAATACAGGCTACAGTCTGAAGGAGGGCAATACAGGCTACAGTCTGAAGGAGGGCAATACAGGCTACAGTCTGAAGGAGGGCAATACAGGCTACAGTCTGAAGGAGGGCAATACAGGCTACAGTCTGAAGGAGGGCAATACAGGCTACAGTCTGAAGGAGGGCAATACAGGCTACAGTCTGAAGGAGGGCAGTACAGGCTACAGTCTGAAGGAGGGCAGTATTGGCTACAGTCTGAAGGAGGGCAATACAGGCTACAGTCTGAAGGAGGGCAATACAGGCTACAGTCTGAAGGAGGGCAGTACAGGCTACAGTCTGAAGGAGGGCAGTCTGAAGGAGGGCAGTACAGGCTACAGTCTGAAGGAGGGCAATACAGGCTACAGTCTGAAGGAGGGCAGTACAGGCTACAGTCTGAAGGAGGGCAATACAGGCTACAGTCTGAAGGAGGGCAATACAGGCTACAGTCTGAAGGAGGGCAGTACAGGCTACAGTCTGAAGGAGGGCAGTACAGGCTACAGTCTGAAGGAGGGCAATACAGGCTACAGTCTGAAGGAGGGCAGTACAGGCTACAGTCTGAAGGAGGGCAATACAGGCTACAGTCTGAAGGAGGGCAATACAGGCTACAGTCTGAAGGAGGGCAATACAGGCTACAGTCTGAAGGAGGGCAGTACAGGCTACAGTCTGAAGGAGGGCAATACAGGCTACAGTCTGAAGGAGGGCAATACAGGCTACAGTCTGAAGGAGGGCAATACAGGCTACAGTCTGAAGGAGGGCAATACAGGCTACAGTCTGAAGGAGGGCAATACAGGCTACAGTCTGAAGGAGGGCAATACAGGCTACAGTCTGAAGGAGGGCAATACAGGCTACAGTCTGAAGGAGGGCAATACAGGCTACAGTCTGAAGGAGGGCAATACAGGCTACAGTCTGAAGGAGGGCAATACAGGCTACAGTCTGAAGGAGGGCAATACAGGCTACAGTCTGAAGGAGGGCAATACAGGCTACAGTCTGAAGGAGGGCAATACAGGCTACAGTCTGAAGGAGGGCAATACTGGCTACAGTCTGAAGGAGGGCAATACAGGCTACAGTCTGAAGGAGGGCAATACTGGCTACAGTCTGAAGGAGGGCAATACAGGCTACAGTCTGAAGGAGGGCAATACAGGCTACAGTCTGAAGGAGGGCAGTACAGGCTACAGTCTGAAGGAGGGCAGTACAGGCTACAGTCTGAAGTAGGGCAATACTGGCTACAGTCTGAAGGAGGGCAATACAGGCTACAGTCTGAAGGAGGGCAATACTGGCTACAGTCTGAAGGAGGGCAATACAGGCTACAGTCTGAAGGAGGGCAATACAGGCTACAGTCTGAAGGAGGGCAGTACAGGCTACAGTCTGAAGGAGGGCAATACAGGCTACAGTCTGAAGGAGGGCAATACTGGCTACAGTCTGAAGGAGGGCAATACAGGCTACAGTCTGAAGGAGGGCAATACTGGCTACAGTCTGAAGGAGGGCAATACAGGCTACAGTCTGAAGGAGGGCAATACAGGCTACAGTCTGAAGGAGGGCAATACTGGCTACAGTCTGAAGGAGGGCAATACTGGCTACAGTCTGAAGGAGGGCAATACTGGCTACAGTCTGAAGGAGGGCAATACAGGCTACAGTCTGAAGGAGGGCAATACTGGCTACAGTCTGAAGGAGGGCAATACAGGCTACAGTCTGAAGGAGGGCAATACAGGCTACAGTCTGAAGGAGGGCAATACAGGCTACAGTCTGAAGGAGGGCAATACAGGAGGTTCCTTGTTAGGAAAGAAAAACAAAGGAGCTCTAATGACATAATACAAAGCTTTTTTTTTGTTGAGAAATGCTTCCCAGGGGAACGATTGGAAAAGGCAACGGCCCTTCAGCTATCGCTGCTGCACAGTACGACAAGATGTCATTACTTCTTTTTCCCCTATTTGGAACACAAAATCTTACTTTTACATGCATTCTCATTCATTACAGCAAAGAATGGCACAGGAAGTGTTGACCCATTTGAAAGAGCATCCGGACGCCTGGACAAGAGTCGACACCATATTGGAGTTTTCGCAAAACATGAACACCAAAGTAAGCTACCCCAAGGGTGGACGCCTGATGGGATCTTGTACTTTGAGGAAGTTCTGTAAACCTTTGCAATCTAGCAGAATTGATAGCAAACCAATGCAGCTATTGTCATTTGGATGTGTGTACTGAGCCCTGTTGTTCTCCCTTTGTCACAAATACTTCCTTTATCCTTTTTTTTGTTATTTTTGTTTGCTGTACACCTGGTCGTGTTAATTTATAATGGTAACACTGAGGTACTCTCTGTTACTGTTCAAAAACTCCTTAAAACCCCTTTTTCTTTAGTTGAATGCTCTGAATTCAAGTCCACACGTGACACACTGTAAGGCTTACAGTGCCATACTCTGCTTGTCACTTATTCATCTCACAACTCTTACCTTGGGATGATATCTTTTCCTTTTGAACATTTTAGCTGGCATTTCTAAATTGTGATATTGCTAATTTGCTAAACAATTTACATCAGTTTTCATTGGGTGACATGAATGTACCTTGAGTTCAAGGTACCTTTTTTGCACCATATATGTGTATATTTGAGTGCAATGGATATTTGGATACAGTTACCTCTGTTTCAAAGACTTCCTCAAAGTAATTGAAAATCAGTTTGCCTTTTTTTGCTTGCCTGTAAAATTGCTCTTAACACTGACAGCCATTACTAATGTTTGAGTTGATTTATCAACAGTATTTAAATACTCATATTTGTAACTTGCCAAAAGTGAGATCATTAGAGGAACAGAAAGAAAACAGAAAAGGTAAACACTTCTTAAATTTTTCGAAATTCTTAATTTACGGTATTTCTATATATATACAGTTGAAGTCAGATGTTTACATACACTTAGGTTGAAGTCATTAAAACTCATTTTTAACCACTCCACAGATTTCATGTTAGCAAACTATAGTGCTGGCAAGTCAGTTAGGACATCTACTTTGTGCATGACACAAGTAATTTTTCCAACAATTATTTACAGACAGATTATTTCACTTTTAATTCACTATATCAGAATTCCAGTGGGTCAGAAGTTTACATACACTAAGTTGACTGCCTTTAAACAGCTTGGAAAATTCCAGAAAATGATGTCATGGCTTTAGAAAGTTCTGATAGGCTAATTGACATTATTTGAGTCAATTGGATGTGTACCTGTGGATGTATTTTAAGGCATTCAAACTCAGTGCCTCTTTGCTTGACATCATGGGAAAATCCAAAGAAATCAGCTAAGACCTCCGAAAGAAAATTGTGGACCTCCACAAGTCTGGTTCATCCTTGGGAGCAATTTCCAAATGCCTGAATGTACCACGTTCATCTGTACAAACAATAGTACGCAAGTATAAACACCATGGGACCACGCAGCCATCATACCGTTCAGGAAGGAGACGCGTTCTGTCTCCTAGAGATGAACGTGCTTTGGTGCAAAAAGTGCAAATCAATCCCAGAACAACAGCAAAGGACCTTGTGAAGATGCTGGAGGGAACAGGTACAAAAGTATCTATATCCACAGTAAAACGAGTCCTATATCGACATAACCTGAAAGGCTGCTCAGCAAGGAAGAAGCCACTACTCCAAAACCGCCATAAAAAAGCCAGACTACAGTTTGCAACTGCACATGAGGCAAAGATCTTACTTTTTGGATAAATGTTCTCTGGTCTGATGAAACAAAAATTTAATTGTTGGGCCATAATGACCATCGTTATGTTTGGAGGAAAAAGGGTGAGGCTTGCAAGCCGAAGAACACCATCCCAACCGTGAAGCACGGGGGTGGCAGCATCATGTTGTGGGGGTGCTTTGCTGCAGAAGGGACTGGTGCACTTCATAAAATAGATGGCATCATGAGGAAGGAAAATTATGTGGATATATTGAAGCAACATCTCAAGACATCAGCCAGGAAGTAGTGTTGCACGGTACACCGAAACTTCGGTACTTTTTCGATACTTAAAAAAAAGAAACGGTTTGGTATTAGAATTTTCCGACGTTCGGTACTTAAAAAAAATAAATTATATTATTCTTTTTTTTAATATAATCTTTTTTTTCTTTTTATTTTATGTAGCTGCAATATTTCCCTTACCGCAGAATGCTGGAATGATCAAAATAGCATCTGGAAAAACCCTTGCCAAAACAGCTTCGGTTTCCCTAGGCCTAATTAAAATGTTCAATGGCAGCGCTGATATTATGAGGGTGTAATTATAGTTTCCGCCTCTACGCAAAATGGCGCACTTTCGTCCGTTTCGCTATCTGACCAGAACTCTTATATTTTAGTGTAGAGTAAAAGCTAATACTGCAGAGGCAGGAGTTTGATTCTGCCTGTTTTTAAGGACTGATTATGGATCAGCACTATGGAGGCGTCTCAAAAGCAGCTCTACAGTGCTGCAAAGATAGCTGATCCAGAAACAGTCCTTAAAAACCGGTAGAAACAAACTCCTTGTCCTGGGTTTAAGTTGTATAGTTCTGAATATCATTTGTGAAGCTAAGGGGGGTTTATTGTATATAAGTTCTGTTTTAAGTTTATTAATATTATAAATAACTAATATTTATTTACCATACGCCTTTGTGAACAAATGTTATTTTAGCTCAGAATGGAGAAATGCACCACTTTGTTACCAACACCCTCCCCATGTGTGCGACGACTCTCCGTACCCCCAACCTGCGCGATGATACTACCTCGGCCCCGCACGCGCGTTTGATGACACCGTGTACGCGCAACAACACTGGTAGTTTCGAGGGGCCTACCACCCGGCCTGAAAAAAAATCTAGGGGAAACACTGTACTGTATGTGACTATTCTGAAATAAATGTATTCTGTAGCAAATTTCTGAATGATACAGCTTCTTCTTCAGTTCGAACTTAAAACCATGGATGTGCAGGGAATTTTTTTTTAGATATTGACATTTAAATAAAACTAGTAGAAACGAGGAGGAAATTGCCTCTGAAGGGCCAAAGTAAATAGGGTTAAGGTCATTTCAGTAGAGGTACCGAGTATCGAATCAGTATCGTTTCAGTTTCAAGTACCGTTTCCGTATCGAGTATCATGATACTAAACCTGGTATCGGTATCGAAGTCAAAATTTTGGTATCGTGACAACACTACCAGGAAGTTAAAGCTTGGTCGCGAATGGCTCTTCAAAATGGACAATGACGCAAAACATACTTCCAAAGTTGTGGCAAAATGGCTTAAGGACAACAAAGTCAAGGTATTGGAGTGGCCATCACAAAGTCCTGACCTGTATACAGTTGAAGTCGAACGTTTACATACGCCTTAGCCAAATCCATTTAAACTCAGTTTTTCACAATTCCTGACATTTAATCCTAGTAAACATTCCCTGTCTTAGGTTAGTTAGGATCACAACTTTATTTTAAGAATGTAAAATGTCAGAATAATAGTAGAGAGAATAATTTATTTCTTTCATCACATTCCCAGTAGGTCAGATGTTTACATACACTCTGCTAGTATTTGGTAGCATTGCCTTTAAGTTGTTTAACTTGGGTCAAATGTTTCGGGTAGCCTTCCACAAGCTTCTCACAATAAGTTGCTGGAATTTTGGCCCATTCCTCCTGACAGAACTGGTGTAACTGAGTCAGGTTTGTAGGCTTCCTTGCTCGCACACGCTTTTTCAGTTCTGCCCACAAATTTTCGATTGGATTGAGGTCAGGACTTTGTGGTGGCCACTCCAATATCTTGACTCTGTTGTCCTTAAGCCATTTTGCCACAACTTTGGAAGTATGCTTTGGGTCACTGTCCATTTCGAAGAGCCATTCGCGACCAAGCTTTAACTTCCTGGCTGATGTATTGAGTTGCTTCAATATATCCACATAATTTTCCTTCCTCATGATGCCATCTATTTTATGAAGTGCACCAGTCCCTCCTGCAGCAAAGCACCCCCACAACATGATGCTCTTCCTTGCTGAGCAGCCTTTCAGGTTATGTTGATATAGGACACGCTTTACTGTGGATATAGATACTTTTGTACCCATTCCTTCCAACATCTTCACAAGGTCCTTTGCTGTTGTTCTGGGATTGATTTGCACTTTTCGCACCAAAGCACGTTCATCTCTAGGAGACAGAACGTGTCTCCTTCCTGAGCGGTATGGCAGCTGCGTGGTCCAATGGTGTTGTTGTATTGTTTGTACAGACAAATGTGGTACCTTCAGGCATTTGGAAATGGCTCCCAAGGATGAACCAGACTTGTGGAGGTCCACAATTTTCTGTCTGAGGTCTTAGCTGATTTCTTTTGATTTTCCCATGATGTCAAGCAAAGAGGCACTGAGTTTGAAGGTAGGCTAAACATCCACAGGTACACCTCCAAATGTCAATTAGCCGTTTTCTAAAACCGACGTTTCTAAAACCATGACATAATTTTCTGGAATTTTCCAAGCTGTTTAAAGGCATAGTCAACTTAGTGTATGTAAACTTCTGACCCACTGGAATTGTGATATAGTGAATTAAAAGTGAAATAATCTGTCTGTAAACAATTGTTGGAAAAAGTACTTGTGTCATGCACAAAGTAGATGTCCTAACTGACTTGCCAACACTATAGTTTGCTAACATGAAATCTGTGGAGTGGTTAAAAATTAGTTTTAATGACTTCAACCTAAGTGTATGTAAACTTACAACTTCAACTGTATATATATATATATATTTAAAAAATATATATATAAAAAAGAGACGGTGCATAGCTTAAGCACTTGAACGTTTGGCATTTAAATTTTTTTTCATTCTTTTACTAAACTTACTTAATTGAAGCTGTTAATATTTGATATTAATCATAATGTTCCATTATGTTGATTGCTTGTAATAGGAAGAAAAGGGGTGTGTCTTCCTGTGCACCTTGACACAGCTAGGCTTTGGCGGCAGGCCTCCACAAGGTCTACCCTTTTGATTCCCTTTGACTGAATTCTGTTCATCAATTTCTATTGCATTTGTTTCATTGGGAGAGGGAGGGTTCAGAATAGACAGTAGGCTTAATGATAGAGAGAGAGAGAGAGAGAGAGAGAGAGAGAGAGAGAGGGGGAGAGAGAGAGAGAGGTTTGTGGCAGGTATTTCTCCTGTAGGGATCATGTGTGTGTGTGTGTGTCCCCATTTTTTCCCCTCTCTGACTTTAATCTGCTCATTTAAAAAAAACATGCTATATGGCATTAGCCGAAGTGAGAATGTTGCAAAGTTTTGTTCTGTATTTGTTTGGTTGTAAATTATTAGGTTGTGTGAAAGTTAAAGGTGTAACATGTTTGACGATTTTCAAGGTTTTAAAAGTGGTAAAGGAGTAACTCTGACATTACCTGTAAGTGCCGTATAGACTGTCGACCTGCCGAGTTCACCTTTAATGGCTCACTTGTCTGTGCATTGCAAATGATGCCTCCTTGCTTTGACCTATTAACACACTAGCAATGCACGCCTCCTGATTTTGTTCTCCAACTTATTTTTCCCTCCTTACCCTGAAGTAAATGATCCCTACAGTTGAAATACTGTTCATCCTAATAATATTAACAATGTCAATAATAGATGAAAAAAATTAAATGAGTATATGCTTTTAAAGACCATTCTTGTTTGATTTGATCCAAGAGTGTTACACAAAAGATTTCAAATGTAGGATTGAAGCACTCTAAGTAAACCTGTGGTTTGTCTTGCTGTTCTTTTAGAGGCACACCAGTTCAAGGTGAAAACAGGGATAATAAAATGGGCATAGGATGTTGGTGTCGTCACTTTTCCCACAGAAACCAGAGAGGAGCTCCACCAATCGAGGAGTGTGTTGTTAATAATAAATGGAACAACAGCAGCGGTGATTGGTCGATCCTTCTGGGGTCACTGAAGGCATCCTGGCAATACAGCCAGAAAGTATCCAACCAATCACAGTCATCGTTGTTCCATTTGTTCTTACCAATGCACTCGGTGATTGGTGGAACCTCTGTTTGGTTTCTGTGTGAAAGGTGATGACACCAACGTCCTATCCGTATTTTATCATCCCTGGGTGAAAATAGTATTTTTAATTGGTTTACATTGCATTGTAGACTTGTTAACTTTGGGCGTTTGGCACCCGTGTGTGTGTGTGTGTGTGTGTGTGCGCGTGCGCGCGTGCGGGTGTCTCGAGTGTGTGGACTCCATCTGTGTTGACTTGACAACAGTGTGGGTAAGACTAGAAGCTGTGTCCTTCAGTCTTAACCTAATGTCAGAGAGGCTAGCCCCCCCTCCTTTTTTTATTTTATTTTTTTTAATTGTTATTTTATTCCCCCCCCACCTTTTAAAAAATTTTTTTTCTTACAAGTTTCTCAGGCTGTTAGATTTGAAGCAGCCAATACAGACTACATGGACATTTATGCCCCTTTTCTCCTCTGTCTTTCACTTTCTGGTGTGATATGGGGAAAAACAGCAGGACTTCTACAGGGTTTCATCCAAAAAAATAAAAAATCTCAGCAATTTGCAAAGAAAAACACAAATACAAATAGGGAAAACTGCATGAAATGTGATGCAATTGTGGTCTTACAAAATTCCACATATATTTGCAAATTTAACATATTCCAGGCAGGCACAATTAAGCGCAAAATGTTTTTGTTCTTTATTTAAATCTACAGCAGTGTTGTTGTATGTTCTCAGCTGTTCTTTATTGCATCCCTGGGCCTAATGAGTCTTCTCCTCATGCATTACAGTACTATGCTCTGCAGATATTGGAAACGGTTATTAAAACAAGATGGAAGATCCTTCCCAGAAATCAGTGCGAAGGTGAGTGCTGCCCACCCTCGACCTTGATACCGGCACAAATATGTCAAATCCAGCCTCCCTTGAATGTTTTTTTTTTTTTCTTTTTTATTTCTCCCAAACATTTATCTGAACAAGAAATTAGTAGTTTTAGATTTTCCCTCCTGTATCCGTTAACTAGCAAAAGATAAGCAGAACGAATGTGACGGAATAGACTGTTGCTTATTTTGCTTTTGGAGGACGTGATCAGGCTACGAAGTGCCAGGGAAATTTGGAGCCTAGCTTGGCTTGCAGCTGCCGCAGCCCAACTGGCAGGTTGTTGCCGAGATGCTGGATATTCTCAGTGAAGCACGCTGGCTCCTTTTCTGCTTGGCTGGGTTGTATTCACATCCCAGATTGGTTGGACTGGGCACTAGAAACACTGGAGAGGTTAAAAGGAAAAAGTAAACAAAGTCGCACTGCCACAGGATCCAGCACTGTTTTTTTTTTTTTGTTTCTCTTCACAAGGAAAACCTGTAATCGCTGGTCTTACTCGTGCTACTGTAGGTAAAGAAGCTTGGCTAAATGCTCTTATTCTGAGCCATTTTAATGAAAGGAAATTATTTGTTTACAAGATGAGTACTCTAGGCATTAAAATTCATGATTGATCCAGTTGGAAATTTGACAAGCTGGCTAACTGGCTGCTTAATGCTGGCAAATAAAAAATAAAAATAAATTATTTTAATTACCCGACATCTCTTGGTATGGACAGGTTCACGTATTCCGAGTTATAATAGGCAACATTCACTTCAATTTTGTTGAATTTTATGGACAACAGAAGTCAGCGTTGTAAAGTTAATGTAGCTTTAATCCCTGTCATAAAGCATGTGCATTTAAATGCGTATTCAAAATACGATTATCTTATAATCCAACTGTGAAACTGATGTGACCGCTAAAGATGGATTACTGTTTTATTAACTATAGTAACAAACAAGGTGTTAACTTAAGATATTAGATTTGACGATGAAATGAGACATTTTTAGCATGCATTCATTATATTTGTATATTTCAGCAGACATGACCTGCTGTAATTACCAACAATGAGAGGGAGCGAGAGAGAGAGAGATTAACTTAACTGAACCAAAGCACATGGCCAGTTGTTTGTGTTTCTGAAAGTGGTTGGTGTTTTAGATGTACTACTAGGGGGGTTTGAACTTTGAATATGAAAATCCTGTCGTTCCCTTAAGCAAGGAACCAGTTCCAGACTGTTCCCCTTGAACATTCTGTGAATGTGATCAAAGCTCCACTATGTAGAATTGTTTTTGGCCTGACAACTTAATCTTGGTAATTAATATAGAATTTGCATAATAGATTTTACCCCAATTAATATAAAATTTGCATAATAGATTTTACTCCAATGTTTGGAAATATAACATGGTGTAAAACATAGTTAAAGACTGTTTGCAAATTTAAAAATGTTCCAAGTTTACTGGTTTTTAGTGAATATTATGATCTTCATCCGTAAATTAAAGACTTTTGTAAATCCGCAAGGCTTGATTAATGACAACAACAAAAAGGAATGGAGTACACAAGTGACTACGTCACACTGGTTTCGGAAGTAAATTCCCCATTCATTTAGAGTGTAGAAATTAACTAAAACTTACTTTTAAACCATTTCTAGTGATTGTCTTACCGTCATATTCCTGGATTGTTCAATATAACGCCCGTTCGCAAACTCTCGTTTTTCTGGACCAGCTTCAAGTAGCCTGTATTTTATGTTTTTGTATTTTTTTGTGAACAACCTGCGCTGGCACTGTTTAAAAACTCAACGTCCCATAATTCCCTCCGGATGAGCAGCGTTGTCTCCAAATGTTGTCATATAACGTTAGCCAGCAGTAGCACACAGCTCCATTTTTAAACACTTCTTCCTAACGTTAGCTAGCTAGCTTGAAGGACTTAAAGCTAGAATTGCTTTATGTGGTTAATCGTGGCGTAGTTTCTGTCCTTGTCGGGCAGGCCTCTCAATTTAGCAAGCTAACGTTAGCTCATCTTCAGCGGCAGTACTCCCATCGGCCAAAAATGTCCAGACAGACGAGATGATGATATCTTATTGGTTGAGAACCACCCGTGCGTTGCAGTACTGGATATGTAGTCTTGGACTACAAGTCGAACTACAATCATTAATCCATTACTTTAAAAAATAAAAATTGGAACATGCGATATATGGTCTATATACTTATACCACACAGGCTAATCCAGGAACGTTTCGGCTCATTCCATAAATCAGATTTCAAGAAATAGTCGATAGTCTCCGAAGCCCGTTCTGTCTGTCATAGGGAATTTACTTCTGAAACCAGACTCCGCCCACGTCTGAGTACTCACTTGAGTACTCTATTCCAGGTCAATCCCAAGAGTCACTTACAAAGGGTCCCCAGTAGGGGTCAGTGTTTTTATTTTCCGCACAGACAGCAGGAGGTATGCACGTGCTATTGATAGCCCTGCGAGCGCTAATGCTATGGGGCTGTGTGATGACAAGTGTGGCTCTGTGGAATCCTCTAACTGCTATACAGTGGGTTGAACACTGCATTTTGTATATTTTCATCAAAGAACCTTCTCTCAAATTTGTGAGATGTGACTGATTTGTGAGTTAAGCACCTCTGACATGGAAATAAAAACTCAATTTTACCTGTACTTGAATATTAATTAATACATTTTTTAACTTATTTATTTGCTGAAGTAGTTGACTGTGACCAAATACATTTTAATGCATATGGCTCATTCATGGCATAGTGTTGATGATAAATGTACTAACATGCATTGGAATTGGTGTAGTTTGTCCTGAGTACTGTACTTTAGATTAAGTCCAGGAATGTATGATTTTGCTTGTACATATTGAGACTGGGATACATGAGCATATAAAATAGCTCAAATCAATCAACTTGCCAGTTAGAAATATCCACTTGTCCTCCAGGGTAGCATAAGTTGTCAGTAACTCTTAATTCAGACGCATGGAACGAATTAAAAGCTTGGCTTATTATAAAATGCAAAATGGTCAAATTGCCATCTTAAATCTTTTTATTTAAATATTTGACTTTTCTGTCATGTCTTTCTTGAGTAAATAGTAAACACGTGGAAAAAAGCAGGCCCAGATAAAACCTTCTTTCTTGCATGTTTACATAAAATTTGAAAAACAAAGACACAGTTTGATTAAGTTGAATTGTTAAATTACTGTAGAAAGCAATGCTTCAGAGTGGTTTCTTGCTAGCTGTGGTCTAAAATTAGTATTTTTACTTTCTGGAATCTAGCTTCATGAATTTGACTCCACTCAAGTTGGATAATTACGGTTGCCTCATGTGTGTCCTGGTGGTCAGAATGACAGCTTGAAAATAAATGAATCCTGAAACAAGAACTGTTATTGAAATTATTGAGAGTTAGAATAAGTCTGAGCCCAAGTGTAATTTTGTTAGACGTGTTATCGGTTTTCTTAAGATGTGTTCCCCTTCCAAAATCTTTTTTTACTTAGACATATCTGACTTAAATGCCAAATTTAAATGGTGAGTACATTATTAGTAAAAGCTAGTTACCATAGGAGACTATTTCAGATTGAAGTAATGCATTGCCAACCCTACACTTACGGTTGACTGCAGATTGTTCCACATAACAGTACCTTCTATGCCTGCCTGCACATAGTCATGAGACATATTATGGGTGTATTATTTTTGATAAACAGCCACTTAGTTTCCTTTCCTCTCGATTTTTAAGCTCTATTTATCCATTTTGGTTGGAATACTTTTAGAAGAACTCTAAAGGTCTATGAAAGTTCTCTCCAGTCAAACTCTCAGTGGCTGCTCTAAACATACTGTCTGGACAAAGGTTTGGACAGATTACTCTGCACTGTAGTTAGCCCCAGGCTAAGGATGACCCAAGGCTAGTTCAACCTGTGCTCACACAAGCATTTATTAACCTTGGGCTAAGCGTTACCCCTGGTCTAAGGATTCAGACTGTACCTCTAAGCCCTGGGCTAACACACCATTTGATTGGACAGTGAAGATTCTATGCATTGCCACAATGGTTGCCACTGACCCCGTTTCACACTGGCTATTTTGGTATCGTGTTTGGGGAGATTTCTGGGGCTAACCCCGAAAAGTCTGTGCTAACCCTGTTCCGGAGCAGGGTCAGATAGCCCTGGGCGAAGGTTGGTGCTAGCCCACTTTAGAATGTGCAAGTGTGAACACTCACTTAGCCCTGGGCTAAATTCTCTCTTAGCCCGGAGCTAAGGAGGTTCTTAGCCTGGGGCTAAGGACAGTGTGAATAGGCTTAAGGTATGTTAATTAAACAGATTGCCCCTGATGCAGCTCCTGGTATTCTCTCCATGTTGAAAAAAGGTTGGAGACTTGATGTTTTATATAGATACATTTTTAATCGCATTTTCAAATTAAGTGCTACCCAAACAAAGGTTTTTCACTGAACTAAGCCCTTTTATCTTTTCAAAAGGCAAATAGAAAATTTACTCTGTCAGTTCCCTTCCTTGTTAATTAAGGTTTGGGACTTTTAATTTGATATTTTGTCCATAAATGGAAATTAAATTTAAAAATAAATTTAAATTAAAAAATTAAAAAAACTATAGGCTATACTTTTTCTAGTTTTTTTTTTTTTTCCTCATTGACCTAAGACTTCCCACTTCTGACCGTAGATGCCTGAGTTTTGTTCAAGTGGCAAACCAATGCAGGCGACTGGCAAGTATGTTATTTTACATTGCGTCAGCGTTGCACCCAGCAGCCGGGTCTGTTCACCACATATGACACATAACCGTACTCCTGTGATTACGAATAGACGTAAAACCCTTTGTGTCTGTCAGCAGAGTTTGGTGTTGTCCACAGGACTGTTTGCTCAGGTTGTGGAAAAACATTTTGGCTGATTTTCATGTGTTACCCTATGAAGCTGCTTTGATGTTTATTTCTGTTTCTGTTCACACAAGGACCAGATAAGTTTTATTCAAAGACTAGTGTTTGGCTAAGAAAAGAAAAAAGACTTCTGAAAGATTTTGCTTTCCCTATTTATGATGTCTCGGCTCCATTTTAAATGATTGGTTTTGAACACCCCCCAGTGTGGAAAATTAAACCTCATTATTTCTTTACTCCTAGGAATAAAAAAGTATGTTGTCGGTCTTATAATCAAGACCTCGTCTGATGCAACAAATGTAGAGGTAAGCTATATTTTTCTGCCATTCTCTCTTTAATGGTGTATAGTAACCATTACAATGTTACAACCTTTAATTGTGGACCATTCTGGAAGTCAATTTCTAGGTAGTCTTGTCTGTTTACACTGTTGCAAATAATTTTCTCATCTTTTTTGTCCAATTTCAGAAAGAGAAGGTGTACATTGGAAAACTCAACATGATCCTAGTCCAGGTAAGACTTAATTTTATTACTGTACAAGCTCTCTGCTGCCCCAACAAATGAAGGCATACAAGATGAATGTGTAAGAATATGTTCTTCATTTACTGTGTGTGGTAGTATTTATACTCACAGAACTGGATCCTATTCAGCAGCTGAATCCTTGTACATTATTCTTAGACCCCAGTGGGCACCTCTCTTCACCAATAGGTTTTTTAAATATGTGCACCAATAATAATTCAAATGTTTAGTGGTCAGTTGTGCCAGATAAAACCACTGACCCTTTAAAAAAAATAAAAATAAATACTGAATATAAAAATTGTAATTGGTTAATAAAAAAAAACCTAGCTATCCCCAAAGGGAAATTTGTTTGGGAAATGCTGCATTGCAACAACAAAAATTACCCACGTAAACAGCCATTGCAGCAAAAAAAAAAAAAAGTGAACATGCTTTGTGTCTTGCGCCCAGATCCTGAAGCAGGAATGGCCCAAACACTGGCCCACCTTCATCAGTGACATCGTGGGAGCCAGCCGCACCAGCGAGAGCCTGTGCCAGAACAACATGATCATCCTCAAGCTGCTGAGCGAGGAGGTCTTCGACTTCTCCAGCGGCCAGATGACCCAGGTCAAAGCCAAGCACCTGAAAGACAGGTAGGCTTACGTCTCTCTAAAGAGACTGTGTTGTGTATTTTCCATGGAGAGTGTGATGGTTAACAGCTTGTCTTTCTCTCTTACAGCATGTGCAATGAGTTCTCACAGATATTTCAGCTCTGCCAGTTTGTCATGGTAGGTGTGCCCTTGGCTAGTGTATTACTCCTGCAGAGTAAACATGTTTCCAGTATTTTTCTAATATATTCTGCTTGGCGGTTTTTTTCACACTTTCCAGGAAAACTCCCAGAATGCCCCCCTCGTTCATGCCACACTGGAGACGTTACTGCGGTTTCTCAACTGGATTCCTCTAGGCTACATATTTGAAACCAAACTCATCAGCACACTTGTATATAAGGTACTGCATTTATTCCGAGAAGCCAAGACCTAATTCAAATAATTGGCCTCTCTTTGTGCTTTCGGCCAGCATTTAATACCCAGGGTCAAAACCGAGCAAGTCAAGCGGTTTACCTGTGTCAAAAACATCAGCGTGAAATTGATGCTCCTCCATGCAAGCTTATATTCCGCATTCAGTGGCTTGTGGATTCTAAAAATAACCAGCTCTTTTCAACATTTTACCAGCCTCATTACCTTTCACAATATAACCAACCTGGTTGGTTATCTGCAAAAGTGGCTACCAGCCACAATCAAAATGATACCAGCATTTGACTGGCGGCGGGTGTTAATTTCACACACTGGTTATGAGCATTATTGAATATTGATAAATGGATGGCTGAATGTGACTTTGCTTGTGTGGAAGCTGAGGAAGTGCTGGCGTTCAGTGTGGCTTCGGGTCTTTCCCCAGTTCCTAAACGTCCCGATGTTCCGTAACGTGACCCTGAAGTGCCTGACGGAGATCGCGGGAGTGAGCGTGAGCCAGTACGAGGAGCAGTTTGTCACGCTCTTCACCCTCACCATGATGCAGCTCAAACAGGTGTGTGTCGTGGCATTATCCCACGGTTTATTCAGCTTCACACAATGAGTTCACTAGCAGATTATTCAGCTCAGTGCAAATAAAGAAACAGAAGAGACATTTCTGTGCTATGAGAGCCTATGAGCCCTGCAGAAATTAATTTAAAAAAATTATAATTTGAATTAATTGGTATTTGCATTCATTTTCATGCTTTATAGTGTGAGTGAATGATTCATTAATTATATAGAAGGAACTTGACTTTCATGCAGCGATTTTTAATTATCAGAATATTTTTCATAGTCGTTGGATCTGCCTCAGCTGTTTTTGAGTTCCTTGCTGCAACCAAAGGTCGCCAAATGCCTTTGACAGAGAAATTCATGAATTATGACAGACAGCGGTTTAAATGCAGGGCTATGTGAATACATTCACAGAATACAGTAGTTTATCTTTTAGTGAACTGAATCCTACGGCTGTTGTAAAAATACTTTGTGTTTTTAAAATCCCGCTCTGTGACAGATGCTTCCCTTGAACACCAACATCCGGCTGGCGTACTCCAACGGGAAAGACGACGAGCAGAACTTCATCCAGAACCTGAGCCTGTTCCTCTGCACGTTCCTGAAGGAGCACGGCCAGCTCATCGAGAAGAGGCTAAACCTGCGCGAGACCCTGATGGAGGTAGGACCCCTGCCTACCCAAAATGCGTCAAATGCGCTAATAAGAACAAAATTAATGATGTTTCTTTTGTGCCTCGGGTTGGAGTTCCTATTCATGTTCACGCTGCAACGCTCGTCGCTGCCTCCGTTGTCTGTTGGGGAGAGCGTGGATAAGCACGTGCTCTCCTCCGAAGCGCGTGATGTCGGCTGCCGCATCACACCAGTTGGGGCACGCAGACGCACGTGTCGGAGGGAAACGGTTAATGTGCAGCTTGCCAGATGAACTGGCAGTTGCTGGTGTACCAGCAGGGGTCACTGGTGTGCGATGAAAGTCAGTTATTCCGGCTGACGGAAAACCTCCCCTCCCTGTGCGATGGTAGCGTTACCTAGCGGGGCTGCTGGCCACAGTCAGCAATAGCAAAATACGGCAATTTTCACACTCAAAGTGCCGTACAGTTAAAGGAGGGAAGAATGTGTAGCTCCCACCTGAGTGATGCACAGCAGCCATTTTGTGCCAGAATGGGGTAGGCAGTGGTGTAGTGGTTAAAGGAGCTATATGTAACAAATTTACTGTACTAAATCATAAAATGACCATGATATGTCATCAGAGATTAAGGAAACATGCTCAGTCGAAATACTGGCTTCTCCGACAACAATGCTACAGCCAGTATGTTCTCCTTTGAAATTTCCATTCCGGGTCGGAACGTCTGTATTTGTTTTGGCCTGTGTGATTCACTATTCTCCGAGTTGACTCCGAGTTCACTGCGCATTAAGAACAACCAGATGTACTCCGGCAGCCGATTTACAAATGCCTAAGCTAAGTTCAACATTGGTAGGTTCAAACATTTCCATTTAGCTAGCTAGCTAAAGATTTAAATATATATATGTATATAGTTATTCGCTAAACATACCACTAACGTTAGCTTATATCTGTGTGACCGTAAACATAGCCAGCCATGCATCTAGCTAACATTGACAGAGTTATAAAAAATCCACATGAGCTGGTTTATAATTTGCAAACAATTTGCAAACAATAAAACGTATACATTAGCTGATCAACTTACAGTGTAGGACTCGTCGTTGCTTGTCATTGTCAAAATAGAATAAGCTCGTCTCAAAATATAATGTTGCGCGCGGCTCGTGTTCGTTCAGTGTCTCGACTCATTTTAAACGCTCGGTGTCAATGTTACATATAGCTCCTTTAAGGACGGTGACTGATGGAGTGGTTTGACTTGTGGTGAGGGGGTTGAACAGCAGCCATTTTGTGCCAGAATGGGGTGGGCAGTGGTGTAGTGGTGAAGGACGGTGACTGGTGGACTGGTTTGACCTGTGGTGAGGGGGTTGAACAGTGCGTTTATTTTGTCTCTGAAGGCCCTGCACTACATGCTACTGGTGTCTGAGGTGGAGGAGACCGAGATCTTTAAGATCTGTCTGGAGTACTGGAACCACCTGGCAGCCGAGCTGTACAGAGAGAGCCCCTTCTCCACCTCCACCTCCCCGCTGCTGTCCGGCAGCCAGCACTTTGACGTCCCGCCCCGGCGCCAGCTTTATCTGCCTGTGCTGTCCAAGGTATGCGCGTGTGTGTGTGTGTTTGTTTGCATGCTTGTGTGTGTGCCATTTCTCTTAACTCAAATGTAATAGTACTAAACCATTTTTGTGTGTGAATTTCTCATTTTTTATAATTGTTGCTTCCCGCCCAAAACCAACAGGTTCGCCTGCTAATGGTCAGCCGAATGGCCAAACCAGAGGAGGTCCTTGTTGTGGAGAACGACCAAGGAGAGGTGGTCAGAGAATTCATGAAAGACACCGACTCGATCAACTTGTACAAGAACATGCGAGAGACGCTCGGTGAGTGTAGCCATGGCATGGCACCGTCCAGTGCCCAAGCAACACATCTCCTGTTACTCCCAAATGTTACAATTTATCGTGCAATCAAAATGATCATGTTCCGGCCACGCTGGTGTCCGTCGGGTGATCACATGACTACCCGAGGAAGACTGGTGTGGTTGAAGCGTTGTACAGTAATAACAGCAGCAGGTATCTCTCTTCCAACTGTAACTGAGCTGGAAAGAGATACTCTTGCTATTGTCACATGATAATTTTGGGGGAGAAAACAGTTAGCTGGAGCGTCTGTCCGTCTCTCCCCGTCTGCAGTGTACCTCACACACTTGGACTACGCCGACACGGAGCGGATCATGACCGAGAAGCTGCACAACCAGGTGAACGGGACCGAGTGGTCGTGGAAGAACCTGAACACGCTGTGCTGGGCCATCGGCTCCATCAGCGGCGCCATGCACGAGGAGGACGAGAAGCGCTTCCTGGTCACGGTCATCAAGGTAGCGTGGTCGTAACAACCGTGCTTCACGTCAGGGGATTCCCACATCCCACAGAGTCCCTGGTGGCTCTGTGTTTTCAGTCGTTCGACACTGTCCAAGGGGTTTGTGACAATTTCGTTGAAGAGGTGCATTATATAAAAAGCCTCTTCAGTGTAATTCCTCTTTAATATGGAATTCCAAAATACGTATATATGAAAATGGTTATTCTCGTACTTCTCAGAGGGAAGAGCTCATCAGTAGCCGGTTTTAGCGGTTTCAGTCTGCTGTACTGAAGCAGAACACAGCTGTACTTACTGCTGGATGGGCTGCTGGGTAACCGTTTGACTTTTTCGCGGCCCAGGACTTGCTGGGGCTGTGCGAGCAGAAGAGGGGGAAGGACAACAAAGCGATCATCGCCTCCAACATCATGTACATCGTGGGCCAGTACCCGCGCTTCCTCCGCGCCCACTGGAAGTTCCTCAAGACCGTGGTCAACAAGCTGTTTGAGTTCATGCATGGTGAGCGAGCTCGACGCGGGCCACCAGGGGGAGAGCCTTCCCTGGGCGCGAGCGGGACCGGGCATGGCCGGCCGGCCGCCTCGCGCCCATTTCCGCTCACTGCAGGTGCGCCCGGGCGTGGCCGACGCTATAGGTGTAGTTGGCTAGGTAGAGCAGGGCAGAGGTAGGCGTGTCATCACTGACACAACGGCTATACGCCTGTTTTACTGTCACAGGTGCATAGTTGTAGGTACTGGTAGGTTCTGTACTCATAAAATGGAACTAACATTTAGAAACAAACTTAAACTTAGTTTGTCCCTAGACGTTTACAGAAATGGGATTGTTGAATGGAAAATTAACTATGACTTGCAAAATAAGCTCAGGTATCATAAAGAAAGAAAGGGTTTTACATTATATAATTGTTACGATTTTTTAAAATAGTTGCAGGGCATTTTTCTAACTGCTAACACTGCTTCCAAAGTACTCCGTCCATGGTAAAGCTGTTGCTCGTAAGAGTTGTTCTAAGTGTACACTGGTATGTCTTTACTGCACATGGGTAAAATCTAGTTGCTGGTGCATGTATGGGATCAGATATAAATTACTGTAACTCAATCTGGTTTCCAGACGGGGGAGCTCAGGGGATTGGTACACTTTAGTACAGCTGAGATATGAAACCAGAGGAGCCGTAAGCGAATCATTTAGAGTCCGGGCATGTTCATCAACCTGAACCTGCTGTTCACTGCACCAGGTGTATCTGCGGATACATTTACCACTCACATTTGTGATTAAACTTAGTGCGGCGAGGTGAATGAAAGCCTTGTATCCATGTAAGGATTTACTCCAAACACAGCTGAGGCCTGCGTTGGTAATGACCTGAGAACATTCTGCAGAAATCCGCCTCCTTTTGAAAAAAGAAAGTCTACATTTCCTGTGCGTTTTCAGTACTGAAGGCAGAGGTCAGTGATGCGTTTGGGGAAGCAGAGGCCCGGATGTGTAGTGAATTCCAGTCGTCTCACTTCCTCTGGCCTGGTTTCTCTTCCCCCGCAGAGACGCACGACGGCGTTCAGGACATGGCCTGCGACACCTTCATCAAGATCGCACAGAAGTGCAGGAGGCATTTCGTCCAGGTGCAGGTGGGGGAGGTCATGCCCTTCATCGACGAAATCCTCAACAACATCAACACCATCATCTGCGACCTGCAGCCGCAACAGGTGAGCCACACCCTGCCCCACCCACACGTCATCTTGTCCCCGGCCACACCTCACGCTCGCCCCACCCACACCTCACGCTCACCCAGGCCACACCTCATGCTCGCCCCGCCTACACCTCACGCTCGCCCCGCCCACACCTCACGCTCGCCCCGCCCACACCTCACGCTCGCCTCGCCCACACCTCACGCTCGCCCCACCCACGCCTCACGCTCGCCCCGCCTACACCTCACGCTCACCCCGCCCACACCTCACGCTCGCCCCGCCCACACCTCACGCTCGCCTCGCCCACACCTCACGCTCGCCCCGCCCACACCTCACGCTCGCCTCGCCCACACCTCACGCTCACCCCACCCTCACCTCACGCTCCTTCTCCCCTCCCCCCAGCACTGCTGGAGATTCAGTGTTGGTTCTCTGTGTCTAGGTCCACACCTTCTATGAAGCCGTGGGCTACATGATAGGGGCCCAGACAGACCAGGCCGTACAGGAGCACCTGATAGAGAAGTACATGCTGCTGCCCAACCAGGTGTGGGACAGCATCATTCAGCAGGCAACTAAGGTGAGCTCGTATGTTCATGGTCGCATGAGTATGGAGCATTTTATTAATTTTTTTTGTAACTGTTAGTCTATCTGTAATCTGTAATGTAAGTTTTTAATTTAGTGGCATAATTTAATGGTTGTCATGTCTAAATGTATTATGATTGTCATGGTTAGTCACTGTCAAAAAGCTTTGATCTCTGGTCAACTCCTGCAACTCTCCATAACAACCGGACACAACATTTGTGTTTGAGTACACTCCTGACAGATGACTCACTGGGGAACTCAGTCGTGTGTGTGTGCATAAATATGCACACATGCTCTTTCCATATATAACCACTACACTTATATATACAGTATACATGTACATACACTGTCTCTGTCTCTATGCATATATATATATATATATATATATATATATCACTATATATCCTTTCCACCCCCCCCCCCCCCCCCAGAATGTGGACATCCTGAAGGACCCAGAGACAGTGAAGCAGCTGGGCAGCATTCTGAAAACCAACGTGAGGGCGTGTAAGGCTGTGGGACACCCCTTCGTCATCCAGCTGGGCCGCATCTACCTGGACATGCTCAACGTGTACAAGTGCCTGAGCGAGAACATCTCCGCCGCCATCCAGACCAACGGTGAGCAGCGCCCCCCCCCCCCCCCCCTCCTCCTCTATAAATAACAGGGCAGCGCGACACCGTCTGCCTCACAGCTGCCTGAGGTAAGACCGCTAATGCATGAATTGGACAAACGGCCAGGAGGACACAGAGCGCGGAGACTTTTCAATTGTCCCTTCAGTCTCTCCTCCTCTTCCTCACAGGTGAGATGGTGACGAAGCAGCCTTTGATAAGAAGCATGCGAACGGTTAAGAGGGAAACGCTGAAGCTCATCTCGGGCTGGGTCAGCCGATCGAACGATCCGCAAATGGTGAGACTTCAGCTCGGACAGAGCCGCCTTTCGCTCGAATCAAAGTGCGACGTTAACGTTCAAAAATGTTTCTGCTAATTTTAGTCCACCTCACAGAAATGACAGTTGAGTCCTGCTGCAAGGGCTCTAAACATTTCTGCAACAAAGATGCCTCGCATTAGCGCTGGCTTATTATTTTTTTGAACAAGAATTTCAGTTATTTTAATTAAACATTAAATTAAATGTTACATGGTTTTAATTATAAAGATGAAAGTACTTGTATCTCTCAGTTATATTATTTTCCCCCACTTAGTCACAGTGAAAGAACCCTCACATTTCATTAACTTGTAAGTTAATACTTGTACATAGTATCACGTGTAACGGGCGGTATCGCGCTCTTTCAGGTGGGAGAGAACTTTGTGCCTCCACTGCTGGACGCCGTGCTGATCGATTACCAGAGAAACGTCCCCGCGGCCCGGGAACCCGAGGTCCTCAGCACCATGGCGACCATCGTCAACAAGCTGGGCGGACACATCACTGGGGAGATTCCACAGATATTCGATGCCGTCTTCGAATGCACCTTAAATATGATCAACAAAGTGAGTATGCATGCAAAGTTTTGTCGCGAATGTGAGATTTCGTCTCGAGCACCAAAGAGAATGAACTGCAGTCGCCCCATTCCGTTTTTTCCCCTCAAGTAACTGTTAAGCAATCATGTATGTCTTGCCTGTAATGGCAAAGGTTACAAGCAAATTTCCCTACTGGGATTAATAAAGTATAAACCGACCTGCATTAAGAGCACTAAAGAACTCTGTAGAGATGTGTAGGCCTACACGATTGGTCCCAGTCCAATTTTGGGCATTCCCTCTCTGCTCATCAGGACTTTGAGGAGTACCCAGAGCACAGAACACATTTCTTCTACCTGCTGCAAGCGGTCAATTCCCACTGCTTCCCAGCATTCCTGGCTATTCCCCCGGCGCAGTTCAAACTGGTGCTGGACTCCATCATCTGGGCCTTCAAACATACGATGAGGAATGTGGCCGACACCGGTAAGCCCCCCCCCCCTTCATTATTTCATTAGAGCCCGCTTTAACCCTTTGAACAGTAAAGGGTTAATGTGTTAAAGGGTTAAATCAGGAAGGATTTTGGAATGTTTTTCAACATTCTAAGTCGGTGTTCTAGAAGTCCATTCGTTTCCGTTACCAGTAGTGATTGTTACATTGCATCAGCTTTCGAATGTTCAGTTAGTAACATTCTAATTAGTGTGATGCTTCAGCAACACACTACTGTTCTCTTGCATAGTTATTCTTATTATAGTAGTAGGTTTCCGCCGTTTTTCACACATCAACTCCTCCTACACCGTTTAAGCTAGAAACACCATTCAAACTTTAAAATGTGTAGGGCAGCATGAATTAAGTTGCTTCTATACAGATTTTTAATATTTGTTATACTTTTTAAACTACAGGTGTTTAAAGAGACATTTTTCCCCCATAGACTTCCATTGAAATTCAACTTTTTCCAACTTATTTCCACTTTTATTCTGGAAGCTGCTCCTCCTAGACCTTTTAAGCTAGAGACACCATTCAAAATTTAGAGCAGGGTGGACAACCTATTTTAAAAGACCTCTTTTACAGACTTCAAATATCTGCTATACTTTTTAAACCACAGCAGTTTAAGTTTCTTCATTTTTTGACAGTTTAACATTTTCAAAAGACCAACATTCCATTAGCCCTCTGCCACAGCTATTATGATGTCATCAGCACTCACTGCACTATACACATTGGCTTTTCATTGGTAGAATTTTTAATTATTCGTTTTCGTTGACCAATGGCAATTAACGTGACTTCCCTCACTACATGTTAAGCCTTTCATTACCATGTGATTTTAACTCTTTCCTTACCATTACTATTCAACTCACTATAACCACCCCACTCACCTACTACCCCAGTATGATTACCTCAGACTCACTAACTACCCCACTCACCTACTACCCCAGTATGATTACCCCAGACTCACTAACTACCCCACTCACCTAATACCCCAGTATGATTACCCCAGACTCACTAACTACCCCACTGACTATAACTACCCCACTCACCTACTACCCCAGTATGATTACCACAGACGCACTAACTACCCCACTGACTATAACTACCCCACTCACCTACTACCTCAGTATGATTACCCCAGACTCACTAACTACCCCACTGACTATAACTACCCCACTCACCTACTACCCCAGTCTCACTAACTACCCCACTCACCTACTACCCCAGTATGATTACCCCAGACTCACTACTCCACTCACCTACTACCCCAATATGATTACCCCAGACTCACTAACTACCCCACTGACTATAACTACCCCACTCACCTACTACCCCCGTATGATTACCCCAGACTCACTAACTACCCCACTGACTATAACTACCCCACTCACCTACTACCCCAGTATGATTACCCCAGACTCACTAACTACCCCACTCACCTACTACCCCAGTATGATTACCCCAGACTCACTAACTACCCCACTCACCTACTACCCCAGTATGATTACCCCAGACTCACTAACTACCCCACTCACCTACTACCCCAGTATGATTACCCCAGACTCACTAACTACCCCACTGACTATAACTACCCCACTCACCTACTACCCCAGTATGATTACCCCAGACTCACTAACTACCCCACTCACCTACTACCCCAGTATGATTAGCCCAGACTCACTAACTACCCCACTCACCAACTACCCCAGTATGATTACCCCAGACTCACTAACTACCCCACTCACCTACTACCCCAGTATGATTACCCCAGACTCACTAACTACCCCACTGACTATAACTACCCCACTCACCTACTACCCCAGTATGATTACCCCAGACTCACTAACTACCCCACTCACCTACTACCCCAGTATGATTACCCCAGACTCACTAACTACCCCACTGACTATAACTACCCCACTCGCCTACTACCCCAGTATGATTACCCCAGACTCACTAACTACCCCACTCACCTACTACCCCAGTATGATTACCCCAGACTCACTAACTACCCCACTCACCAACTACCCCAGTATGATTACCCCAGACTCACTAACTACCCCACTCACCTACTACCCCAGTATGATTACCCCAGACTCACTAACTACCCCACTGACTATAACTACCCCACTCACCTACTACCCCAGTATGATTACCCCAGACTCACTAACTACCCCACTCACCTACTACCCCAGTATGATTACCCCAGACTCACTAACTACCCCACTCACCTACTACCCCAGTATGATTACCCCAGACTCACTAACTACCCCACTCACCTACTACCCCAGTATGATTACCCCAGACTCACTAACTACCCCACTGACTATAACTACCCCACTCACCTACTACCCCAGTATGATTACCCCAGACTCACTAACTACCCCACTCACCTACTACCCCAGTATGATTACCCCAGACTCACTAACTACCCCACTGACTATAACTACCCCACTCGCCTACTACCCCAGTATGATTACCCCAGACTCACTAACTACCCCACTCACCTACTACCCCAGTATGATTACCCCAGACTCACTAACTACCCCACTCACCAACTACCCCAGTATGATTACCCCAGACTCACTAACTACCCCACTCACCTACTACCCCAGTATGATTACCCCAGACTCACTAACTACCCCACTGACTATAACTACCCCACTCACCTACTACCCCAGTATGATTACCCCAGACTCACTAACTACCCCACTCACCTACTACCCCAGTATGATTACCCCAGACTCACTAACTACCCCACTCACCTACTACCCCAGTATGATTACCCCAGACTCACTAACTACCCCACTCACCTACTACCCCAGTATGATTACCCCAGACTCACTAACTACCCCACTGACTATAACTACCCCACTCACCTACTACCCCAGTATGATTACCCCAGACTCACTAACTACCCCACTGACTATACCTACCCCACTCACCTACTACCCCAGTATGATTACCCCAGACTCACTAACTACCCCACTGACTATAACTACCCAACTCACCTACTACCCCAGTATGATTACCCCAGACTCACTAACTACCCCACTGACTATAACTACCCCACTCACCTACTACCCCAGTATGATTACCCCAGACTCACTAACTACCCCACCGACTATAACTACCCCACTCACCTACTACCCCAGTATGATTACCACAGACTCACTAACTACCCCACTGACTACAACTACCCCACTCACCTACTATCCCAGTATGATTACCCCAGACTCACTAACTACCCCACTCACTATAACTACCCCACTCACCTACTACCCCAGTATGATTACCCCAGACTCACTAACTACCCCACTCACCTACTACCCCAGTATGATTACCACTGACTATAACTACACCACTCACCTACTACCCCAGTATGATTACCCCAGACTCACTAACTACCCCACTGACTATAACTACCCCACTCACCTACTACCCCCGTATGATTACCCCAGACTCACTAACTACCCCACTGACTATAACTACCCCACTCACCTACTACCCCAGTATGATTACCCCAGACTCACTAACTACCCCACTCACCTACTACCCCAGTATGATTACCCCAGACTCACTAACTACCCCACTCACCTACTACCCCAGTATGATTACCCCAGACTCACTAACTACCCCACTCACCTACTACCCCAGTATGATTACCCCAGACTCACTAACTACCCCACTGACTATAACTACCCCACTCACCTACTACCCCAGTATGATTACCCCAGACTCACTAACTACCCCACTCACCTACTACCCCAGTATGATTAGCCCAGACTCACTAACTACCCCACTCACCAACTACCCCAGTATGGTTACCCCAGACTCACTAACTATCCCACTCACCTACTACCCCAGTATTATTACAATCCATACAACTGAAGCAATCACACCAAAGTTTATTCATAAACTTTACATTCTAGTTCTTATTAGTGTGATGCTTCAGCAACACACTACTGTTCTCTTGCATAGTTATTTTTATTATAGTGGGTTTCCGCCGTTTTTCACACCTCAACTACTCCTACACCGTTTAAGCTAGAAACACCATTCAAACTTTAAAATGTGTAGGGCAGCATGAATTAAGTTGCTTCTATACAGATTTTTAATATTTGTTATACTTTTTAAACTACAGGTGTTTAAAGAGACATTTTTCCCCCATAGACTTCCATTGAAATTCAACTTTTTCCAACTTATTTCCACTTTTTTTCTGGAAGCTGCTCCTCCTAGACCATTTAAGCTAGAAACACCATTCAAACTTTAGAGTAGGGTGGACAACCTATATGAAAAGACCTCTTTTACAGACTTCAAATATCTGCTAAACTTTTTAAACCACAGCAGTTTAAGTTTCTTCATTTTTTGACAGTTTAACATTTTTAAAAGACCAACATTCCATTAGCCCTCTGCCACAGCTATTATGATGTCATCAGCACTCACTGCACTATACACATTGGCTTTTCATTGGTAGAATTTTTAATTATTCATATTCGTTGACCAATGGCAATTAACGTGACTTCCCTCACTACATGTTAAGCCTTTCATTACCATGTGATTTTAACTCTTTCCTTACCATTACTATTCAACTCACTATAACCACCACACTCACCTACTACCCCAGTATGATTACCTCAGACTCACTAACTACCCCACTCACCTACTACCCCAGTATGATTACCCCAGACTCACTAACTACCCCACTGACTATAACTACCCAACTCACCTACTACCCCAGTATGATTACCCCAGACTCACTAACTACCCCACTGACTATAACTACCCCACTCACCTACTATCCCAGTATGATTACCCCAGACTCACTAACTACCCCACGGACTATAACTACCCCACTCACCTACTACCCCAGTATGATTACCCCAGACTCACTAACTACCCCACTGACTATAACTACCCCACTCACCTACTACCCCAGTATGATTACCACAGACTCACTAACTACCCCACTGACTATAACTACCCCACTCACCTACTACCCCAGTATGATTACCCCAGAATCACTAACTACCCCACTGACTATAACTACCCCACTCACCTACTACCCCAGTATGATTACCCCAGACTCATTAACTACCCCACTGACTATAACTACCCCACTCACCTACTACCCCAGTATGATTACCCCAGACTCACTAACTACTCCACTGACTATAACTACCCCACTCACCTACTACCCCAGTATGATTACCCCAGACTCACTAACTACCCCACTGACTATAACTACCCCACTCACCTACTACCCCAGTATGATTACCCCAGACTCACTAACTACCCCACTGACTATAACTACCCCACTCACCTACTACCCCAGTATGATTACCCCAGACTCATTAACTACCCCACTGACTATAACTACCCCACTCACCTACTACCCCAGTATGATTACCCCAGACTCACTAACTACCCCACTGACTATAACTACCCCACTCACCTACTACCCCAGTATGATTACCCCAGACTCACTAACTACCCCACTGACTATAACTACCCCACTCACCTACTACCCCAGTATGATTACCCCAGACTGGCTAACTACCCCACTGACTATAACAACCCCACTCACCTACTACCCCAGTATGATTACCCCAGACTCACTAACTACCCCACTGACTATAACTACCCCACTCACCTACTACCCCAGTATGATTACCCCAGACTCACTAACTACCCCACTGACTATAACTACCCCACTCACCTACTACCCCAGTATGATTACCCCAGACTCACTAAGTACCCCACTGACTATAACTACCCCACTCACCTACTACCCCAGTATGATTACCCCAGACTCACTAA
Source organism: Synaphobranchus kaupii (assembly GCA_029718625.1). Lineage (NCBI taxonomy): Eukaryota > Metazoa > Chordata > Actinopteri > Anguilliformes > Synaphobranchidae > Synaphobranchus > Synaphobranchus kaupii. Next base: position 60,607,238 of record CM056380.1, read on the forward strand.
CTACCCCACTGACTATAACTACCCCACTCACCTACTACCCCAGTATGATTACCCCAGACTCACTAACTACCCCACTGACTATAACTACCCCACTCACCTACTACCCCAGTATGGTTACCCCAGACTCACTAACTATCCCACTCACCTACTACCCCAGTATGATTACAATCCATACAACTGAAGCAATCACACCAAAGTTTATTCATAAACTTTACATTCTAGTTATAGTAGTAGGTTTCCGCCGTTTTTCACACATCAACTCCTCCTACACCGTTTAAGCTAGAAACACCATTCAAACTTTAAAATGTGTAGGGCAGCATGAATTAAGTTGCTTCTATACAGATTTTTAATATTTGTTATACTTTTTAAACTACAGGTGTTTAAAGAGACATTTTATCCCCATAGACTTCCATTGAAATTCAACTTTTTCCAACTTATTTCCACTTTTTTTCTGGAAGCTGCTCCTCCTAGACCGTTTAAGCTAGAGACACCATTCAAACTTTAGAGTAGGGTGGACAACCTATATGAAAAGACCTCTTTTACAGACTTCAAATATCTGCTAAACTTTTTAAACCACAGCAGTTTAAGTTTCTTCATTTTTTGACAGTTTAACATTTTCAAAAGACCAACATTCCATTAGCCCTCTGCCACAGCTATTATGATGTCATCAGCACTCACTGCACTATACACACTGGCTTTTCATTGGTAGAATTTTTAATTATTCATATTCGTTGACCAATGGCAATTAACATGACTTCCCTCACTACATGTTAAGCATTTCATTACCATGTGATTTTAACTCTTTCCTTACCATTACTATTCAACTCACTATAACCACCCCACTCACCTACTACCCCAGTATGATTACCTCAGACTCACTAACTACCCCACTCACCTACTACCCCAGTATGATTACCCCAGACTCACTAACTACCCCACTGACAATAACTACCCCACTCACCTACTACCCCAGTATGATTACCCCAGACTCACTAACTACCCCACTGACTATAACTACCCCACTCACCTACTACCCCAGTATGATTACCACAGACTCACTAACTACCCCACTGACTATAACTACCCCACTCACCTACTACCCCAGTATGATTACCCCAGACTCACTAACTACCCCACTGACTATAACTACCCCACTCACCTACTACCCCAGTATGATTACCCCAGACTCACTAACTACCCCACTCACCTACTACCCCAGTATGATTACCCCAGACTCACTAACTACCCCACTGACTATAACTACCCCACTCACCTACTACCCCAGTATGATTACCCCAGACTCACTAACTACCCCACTGACTATAACTACCCCACTCGCCTACTACCCCAGTATGATTACCCCAGACTCATTAACTACCCCACTGACTATAACTACCCCACTCACCTACTACCCCAGTATGATTACCCCAGACTCACTAACTACCCCACTGACTATAACTACCCCACTCACCTACTACCCCAGTATGATTACCCCAGACTCACTAACTACCCCACTGACTATAACTACCCCACTCACCTACTACCCCAGTATGATTACCCCAGACTCACTAACTACCCCACTCACCAACTACCCCAGTATGATTATCCCAGACTCACTAACTACCCCACTATGATTACCCCACACTCACTAACTACCCCACTGACTATAACTACCCTACTCACCTTCTACCCCAGTATTACCCCAGACTCACTAACTACCCCACTGACTATAACTACCCCACTCACCTACTACCCCAGTATGGTTACCCCAGACTCACTAACTATCCCACTCACCTACTACCCCAGTATGATTACAATCCATACAACTGAAGCAATCACACCAAAGTTTATTCATAAACTTTACATTCTAGTTAGATGTGTGCGATCTTACTTTTTAAACTGGGATGTGCTTATGTTCGTCGTCACTCTCCCCAGTGATGTGTCCGCCCACCAAAGTGAGGCCCAATGAATCTGTAGCACAGCAAGCTCGCTCGTGTGCAAGAGGTAACCGCTCTTCCAAATGTGTGTGCATCCAGGGCTTCAGATTCTCTACACGCTTCTCCAAAACGTGGCCCAGGAGGACGCCGCCGCCCAGAGCTTCTACCAGACGTACTTCTGCGACATCTTGCAACACATCTTTTCCGTCGTCACGGATACATCTCACACAGCAGGTAGGAGGGGGGGGGGGTGATTTAACCTGCCGGTGGCTATTGTATGAGGCTCTAATGCTTTCTATTGTGAGAGGAGTTAATGTAAGTGTGTCTAATGTTATTTGTAGGTGAGAGGACTTTGATGTATCCGTGTTGTTAACCATTGTGAAAAAGGAGTTTAATGTATACATGTTCTCACCTAGACAGGATGGGTTTAATGCATATTTGTCTTAATATGTTATGTATTGGGTAAAATATGTTTAATGTATGTGCCTAATGTGTTATATATTAAGTGAAATAAGTGTAATGAATGTCTGTAATGCATCATCTATTGGTTAAGAGGTGTGTGTGTGTTGGCTGGAGGAGGTAGTGAATGCATCTCATTGGTTAAGTAAGGAAAGATGCGTTTTGTCGCGCAGGTTTAACGATGCACGCGTCCATCCTGGCATACATGTTCAACCTGGTGGAGGAGGGTAAAATCAACACTGCCCTGAACCCATCGAACCCAGTGAACAACCAGGTGTTCATCCAGGAGTACGTGGCCAACCTCCTCAAAACGGCCTTCCCGCACTTACAAGAGTAAGAGCTTTGCGCCCCGCATCAGTGAAGCCTCCGGCTCATTCAGTGTCATCGGGTACATAAACGACACACCTTTACGTTACTCAGTCCGTACTCCGTGGGACTGGTTAATACGTACGTTCTGAAATAAACCCAGGTGCGATAATGTTCGATGTCGCAGACTGTAAAATTCAGCATCTCCTAAGTTTTCTCTCATTCCCAGCCCTTTACTTTATTTTCTGTTTTTTAGCAAGATTTAATTTCTTTGTTTCAATGCAAAACAGATGTTTGCTAATAGGTGTGTGTTTGTGTGTGTGTTTTTGTCCACTCAGTGCCCAGGTGAAAGTATTTGTAACAGGGCTGTTCAGCTTAAATCAAGATATTCCTGCCTTCAAAGAGCACCTGAGGGACTTCCTGGTACAGATAAAGGTAACGTGTCCTTCAGCCATGTTTCCGGCATGGAGACTTCTGTTGGAGATTTCTGTTAGAATGGCATTACCTGCATGTGAAACCTATGGTCCATTTCAAACAAAAAAACACAGAAAACCGCTAGTGGTGGCTACTGCAAATTTGGAGAGTTATACTCTGTAATTGTACACTATACTCGTGTACAATTGAGACGGCCCCGCCACGCTGCAGCGGACTGCTCGTTGGCGGCCACGCGGTGTAACCCGCCAGGCTCACGCCATTTTCCATTTCCTCCCCTAGGAGTTCGCCGGCGAAGACACCACAGACCTTTTCTTAGAGGAGCGGGAGGCGTCGCTACGGCAAGCGCAGGAGGAGAAACACAAGCTGCAGATGTCCGTTCCCGGGATTCTAAACCCCCACGAGATCCCAGAAGAGATGTGCGACTAAAGACGGGGAGAGGGGAAAAAAACGACAAAAAACAACTTGTGTAGACACCTAAAAAGTTCAAGTAAAAAAACTAAAACAAAAAAAACCAAGTAAGCCCCACCCCTGGGAGGGTCCGGCACTTGGGCGTTCGTCGACCAAAACAATGCCAATATGTAAATTATACCGTGTCACCCAGTGGCCCTTTTTACATAGTATGGGTTTTATATGGACACCTTTGTGTATTACCTTACCATTGTTAATTCAAGCTTACGTTTGGTCATCTTTCATTTAGAGCTGCATGAGGTTGTATGATGTAAAAGACATTTTAACCCCCTCGCCTCCTCCCCCCACCCATTTATTTGTTTATATATATATATATAATGTATAAAGGCAGGAGAGCAGACTTTTTTTGTGCAAAGAGGTATACGTGTCAAAAGTGATGAGCGGGAAGGCTGTGGAACTGTGGCTTTGCAGCCAGTGAAGTGGATTTGTGGGAGCCTCTGGGAGATTTGGGGGAACTGCGCCCAGCCTGTCCCCTGCCGCACAGCGGGAGAATGTGCACACGGCACGTTACAAATGAAGTTCTGAATGGTGCAGTTTTTAGCAGTGTCGGTCTCATGGTTGCACTTGACTAAAACCCACTGTTTTGTTGCTTGACGGGAGAGGCACAGCGAGATGGATTATGTGCATATCATCCCAAATAGAGTGTCGTTGGAACCACGGAAACATAAAGTTGGTTTATTTTTACTCTTTTTTTTTTTCCTTTTCTTTTTTTTGTGAGCGTGTGTGTGCTGTCGCATAGCCGACATCAGGTTTTTGTTTTCCTCAATGAGGACTGTTGCTCATTTCTGAGCCTTCATTTAAATCGAAGTCTAAAAAAAAAAAAATACAAGTGGTTAAAAATATTTATGGGGTAATGTAGGCTGCATCTTTATAACAACTGTTAATTCGAATGGCTTTTGAGATTGAATTGTACTAAATTACATTGTTTACCATGCTGTAGTGCTTCAAGAACACTACTTAGAGCAAAATAAAACTTGGTTTACATTTAATTTTGTATTTTTGCATTTTTATTTTTATCTTGAAATTCTAGCCAAATAAACGAGGCTTTTATCCAGAGAATACGCAATTGCCAACAGACTAATTAGAAGAATGTATAAATCCAAATATTGATCTTTAATGGCAAATTATCCCTTCTCTAAGTGTTACATTTGTTGTGAAACTTTTTGAAACTGATTAAAGTTGAGAGAATTTTATAATTCTAAATGTCTCTGGTTGAATTTTGTTTTATTGAGCAGTTGAGCTGACAGAATAAGAAAAACTGAAATTTGACTGAGCTGTCAAGGTGTGGGGTGTGTAAACTGTATTCAAACAATTAAACGTAAGTGCTTTTAACTAAGGGTGATGATTACAGATGATTCATTGGAGGGATTTGGGCACAGCCATGTGCGGACTCTTATGTTTGGTTCGAGTCCTAGGTCCCTGATAGACATTCCTGTTGCACCCCAAGCAAAGTGGTTAGGCTTCTGGAAATATCCAGCTGCACAAATGGATAATATATTGGCTAAGCTATGCAAGTTGGCTTGAACTAAGAACCTTGGCTAAGCAAATGAAGAACTGCTCGTTCGTGTTTTGCAGAATATTTGTTTTTATGTGGCATTGCACGTAGAAACTGAGTAGTTTGCCAATGAGGATTTTGAGTTGCTCTAAATCTTGGGTTTGATTCACCCAGTTGTTACTGCCTTAGATTCATGCGAAATTATTTAGTTTCATGCAGAAATAGTTGACTATATCCAGTCATTGTACAAATGTAAAACGGGGTGCCTTGTTGTGGGTGTGACAGTGATTATAATGCAGAGGTTGATCTTCAGTTGTGCCAAAGGACCCAATTTTGATTAAGATGCTACGCTGTTACAGTCACTTAAGTGTATTAGAACACACTTCATCCACAGTGACTTACAAAAGCGGAGAGCATCAGCGTTAGTCTCGGGAATACTGCCGCACCACCAAGAAGACCCATTTAAAATCGGTAAGGGTTAAAGGGTAAGGGTTAAAGGCAGCAGCATCTGAGCCTTGCTTGGTCGCTACAGGTGTTTAGTCGAGCAGTACTACTGCCTGACCACTGTTCTATGGTGGGTTAGTACAACTACAAACCTCTCATTAGCAGAAGTACTGTTTGTGTTTTGGAAGCCATGGTTTCTTTTAACCCTCCTATTACGTTTGGGCTCAGTTTGACCCCATTAAGTGTTAGACGTTTCTTAACCACAACCTTATTTTTTTCACCTTGTATGAGTTTTCCTAATTTGGTGGGGTTAAGTAGTAAACATGCTGTTTTCAAAATTCCTGTACCAACTTTGCATAAAAAGATGTTGTGTGAGGTCATCTTGACCCCAGGCTCTAGCTGTATAAAACGTAAGAAAATATACCTTTTTTATTTTCTATCTCTGGTTTTCTGTGGTGGGTGATTCTGGGTACTTTCCCAAACAGGTTTCCAATTTAGAAACTTTCACTTACCACTGGCTCTAAAATGAGAAGTTTATCACAGATTTTTTATATTTAGGGATAAAAGACTAGTCAATTGGGAGACATCAAAAAAGGCAACATAATAGGAGGGTTAAGCCAGCTGGGACTATTTTTTTATTTATTTTTTTCATTTCTGATTAATTTTTTGGCAAGTGTTTAGTTTGAGGGGGTGGGGTAGCCTAGATGGAACACATTTGGTCTGACAAACCCATACATTTCTCTTGCAATTACAGTTTTTGTACAGTTTACTAGTTGGTCCAAGCGTGTGTTTTCAGTCCTGTACCTTAAGCCTGAGCTGTGTTTGATTAACGCGCGGCCTGAGCTGAAACGACGGTTAAACCCACTCGAGGGAGGTGGACACACTATCAGAAACACAAGCCGCATCTAACTGTGTCAGTGTCCCTCTTAAGCAAACGTTGAGGTGCTGCTGAACTGCCCACAGAAATGCTGGATGTTCCATGTGACAAGCGGTTTTCTTCTTGTTAAAGAGTAAGCACCAGATAATGGACAACTTTTATATTTACAAACTAGACCGATATCTAGACAACAATATCAATGTCTTTTTTTATATAACTACATGGAAATTATATAAAATTAGCGAAGTTTGAAAAAACCGTTGAAAAATCCGCTGACAATAGAATCATGTCATCTACGTCACAATTTGGTCAGACACGCCCACTTGTTTATGCCAACCGCCATGTTGGAGGACCAAATGCCGGTGTTCCATAACGTTATGCAAACCAAATTTATAGGCTATCACATTTAATCAGAAGGTTGCTTGATTGTCCTTTATTGCCATCATGGGAATTTGCTTTGCGCAATGCTTACAGGTAGCTAAGCAATATAAAAAATGTACACAAAATATACAGTGCACAACATCACAAAACAATAATACCAACATAAACAAATATTATAAGGAGTCTTGGGAGGTATACTACGAATCCGGAACCCTCCCAAATCTGGAACATGGACTGAAGTAAAAAGAGCTGTTCTGTGTTTTATTCAGTTATCTAGCTAGTACTAACTTAGTAATCCTGTTTCGTAGTATACCACCTTGGTAAGTCAAGTGCTTATGCAATTCATATGGGAGCAAAGTGATACGTTACATGTTAAAGTATTAACGGTAGGCTACAGTAGCCTACTTCAGCAATAAAACATATTTTAGCTCGATGGATAAAAGGCGAATCAGTTCAACACATAAAGTACATTTACCATTACTGTCATTATTACTTTCAAATACATTGTTATTTGGTGCTTAATATCATTACGTTACTGAAGACCCTGGTGCTAAAAGTACTGAAATCACATTTTTAGACAATTCAAGTTGAGCATAGAAACATGTTGTATTTGTTTAGCTCAGTCCACCCTATAAATATTGTTAACAGAAAAGGTACCTAAGCAATGCATAAAAACAGAAAAACTTTTAATGGCTGATTTTATGGATCAATGATATTTTCGGATTTGATTTTCTCAAAATAGACATTTTGTGACTTCAGTACTTAGCACCAGGGTCTTCATTTTCTTTTCGCCCTCTTCTGGATTCTCTCATATCGCTCAAAGCCTTGCACCCTGCCTGGCCAGCACAAGTAATGTTTACAGTTTATCCAATCTATTTTTGAAACATCGTACAAGGTAGCACCCCAAGCAATGTAATAATAGTTCAAATTAACACCGTTTTGATGTTCACAATATGTTTAACGTATTGCATTAGGTTAACATTAATGTTTCGTATTGTATTAATTACACACAAAAGGGTTAAAAGCAGGGGTCGCAATGCCTAAATTTCGAGTAATTATGGTAAAAATGCGGCAGCAAAATCATCGTTCATTACAAACAACCGATCAGACCTAAACCACCCACATAAAAGACAATGTATGTAGGCTATTTGCGGGTGTCATAAGCTACTGTTGGAATTGATTTGTTCTGTCTGGATGCTGCGGTTCAGTAAACATTCTATTTTGGAGAGGAGTGGAGACAAGCAAACTCCAAGTAGATCAGAGGATGTTGTTATTGAGATAGTTTTTGAGCAAATAAAAAACTTGTGAGAGTGTTGACAATGTGTGCATTCTCTGTGTACGGAAAAGTTTCAACAGGTCATTAAAACAACTTCAACTCACCATATAGGCTAACAAAACGATTAATACATTTATATTTTATGAACGAAACTAATGTGGTATCTATAGACAAAAAAATGTGATGTCCTTTTTTTATCACAATATATAAACCAGAGCAAACTGGAGTTTGTGGAGTGGTAATGTCTGCTCATCACTCTAATTAAATTACATCCGCTTCCCCTCCTCGCTCGCTCCCGCTCACATACTCTGACACACACACCTTTGAGAATCAGATACACTCCGTCGCCCCGACATGCAGACCAACCTGCATGCTCCAGAAGAATATTCGCCGTGCCTTGTCAAATGTTCCCACTGGCTGCTTACAGGCATCCGGGCTGAGCTAGGCTTGCCTAGTCTTGTTTAAAAAATAGATCCCATAGTGCATGCTCGTCACGTATGTATTTGGAAATGATTGGGAACCAATGCTTTCATTGTTCAACTGTCATATCTTAGAGGTGATTATATCATCAGAAGTGATATCATTGTGTGTGTGTGTGTGTGTGTGTGTGAAGCTCATTCATTTTCAGTCTCTAATGTATGATTTCTAACAATACATTTTGTCACATTTTTGCATTGTAAGACCGGCTCAGTAGGACTGTGCCAAGACCCAGTAAAATATTACTCCACATTGCATTTATAATGTAATACAGCTTGGACCAAGCCCATGCCTGTGTCCAGGGGAGTGTGTAAATGAGTTAGCAATAAACTACATGAACTGCAACTCATTATAATTGTATTTACATTTAAAATGGCAATATTTCTAATTTAGTAAATCAGTGAAGATACTGAATTGCTTGGATAGTGGCAATGTTTTGAGATCTCAGTGCCAGTTGGCAAGCAGTGTGACTTTGAAGAAGATGTCGACAGTCAGGCCAGAAATATTCATCTCACAATTATATTATTTTTATTATTATTTACATTGATTAAATCTCCAAGCATGTATTAGCGGGGTTTGTTCCATATTTTAGTATTGCATTTTGGCATTTAGCAGAATTCCAGCAGAATTTACACGGATTATATTTTTATATGTATTCCATTACAGATGGATATTTACTGAAGCAATTCAGGTTAAGCACCTTGCTCGAGGGTAAAACGGCAGCACCCCATCTGGGAATCAAACCCATAAGCTTTGAGTTACAAGGCCAGCTTGTTCCCTAACCATTAAGTTCCACTACCGCCCCAAATATTTTTGTAACCAAGATTTTTTGGTAGGGCAGTCTGAGGTGCAGGTAAAGAACATTCTGGAACAACATTTTCTCCCAATGTTATTTGATAATTATTATTATTAAGATAATTAAGGTTTTTACAATAAATATTAGGCTATGTATGAACCTTAAATGAATATTCACCTTTTACTTCATCTATTTCATAGGCTACATAAAATAAAATAATAATTAGGGATGTCTCGATGCGATCCATGGCATCGGTATCGGGCCGATACTGGCCCAGAACGCTGGATCAGATATCGGAGGGGAGAAAAAAATATGATCCGATACGCGTAGTGTGTCACGTGATAACAACCCCTTAGTAACTGTTGCTATGTCCGTCAAGTTTTGTATCCGTCAAAGCAAACATGGCGTTCTCAACCATGAAAGTAGTCTAGGTACTGCCCTTTTGGAAAAATTGATCTTCAATTTCATATTTGTAATGTAGTTTAAATGCTAGCTGAAATGATTCAATGTAGATTTTATGATGCTAGGCAGCATTATTTCCATCACATCGTGCGGTCTCATTTGCTAGCGAGCTACCACAGTGACAGTGGAAACCTAACGTAACAGACAGCAGCAGAGGGACTAGCTGGCTTGGCATAAAATAGCAAACCATATTTCATTCATGAAGACAACAAATGTTTGTTTACGAGATTGAGTCTGGTAACGTTAATGTTATTCGACGTTAGCGAACGTTAACGTTTTAAAAATGAATCTGCAAACACTAACATGGTCTTTTATATTAGTAAGCTAACCAAACGTCCAAATAAGTCCAGTTTCAGCACAGTAGCTAGCTAAGTGGTAACTAGCCAGCTAATGTTAGATACGCTCGCATTGGCTTTAAAATGCCTAGTTACAACAGTAACGTTATAGTATTGATTTCACGGTACGGAAGTGGACATTCCTTTGTATTAAATACAAATTCTGTCAATTTACTGGGGGTGTAACGGTTCTGAAACTTACCTTACCCAGAACAACCTACTAGACCCCCACCAGTCCGGCTTCAGACCTGGCCACTCAACGGAGACCGCACTCCTCTCCGTCAGCGAGATGCTTCACGCAGCTCGGACAGCCTCCCTCTCCTCTGTGCTAATACTCCTAGACCTCTCTGCCGCCTTCGACACCGTAGATCACTCCATCCTCCTGTCGTCCCTGTCTGCAGCGGGGATCGGCGGCTCGGCCCTGGCCTGGATTGAGTCCTACCTCTCGGAGCGCTCCTCCCAGGTTGCCTGGGCAGGTAAAGTATCGGCACCCCGTCCCCTTACCACAGGAGTCCCCCAGGGCTCAGTCCTTGGTCCCCTCCTTTTCTCCACCTACACCAAATCCCTTGGCCCTGTTATCACTGCTCATGGTCTTTCTTACCACTGCTATGCTGACGATACTCAACTCTTTCTCTCCTTCTCACCCTCTGACACTCAGGTGTCAGCCCGCATCTCCGCTTGCCTGAGAGACATCCAGAGCTTTGGCGAAACTTTACGGGACTTTGGCGAAATGTAGCCTAACAAGATAAACTCTTCAGGGTTAATCATAACACAGTGGTAGCCTACCTGCATATAGCCTACAGGTAAGATATTTGGTTTCATTAACATATTTATAGCTACGAGAGATTTTGGAGGAAAAAAATGAGGTGTCTTCTAAACCGAAAGTGCATCAGGTAGCCTACTGTATAGTAGCCTACAGTAAGCAATGGAAAACGCCGAATGCGTAGGCCTATTTGTACAACGTTTAAAAAATATATTGTTTCTAGCTATATCTGACCATGATGTTCTTGTAAACAGTGCATTTTACACTCTGTGGCTGTGGCAAGACGAGAGTCAAGCGCGTTGGGCTATTAACAGCACCCGCTTATTTTTATTGCACTGTAGTATCAATCCTGGGGTTTTCTTAAAGCTGTGGCCTAGTTTATAATTTAAGACAAACATGAATAGGCTACTGTAGGCTAATTGGGACCGATAAGTCTACCACTATAGTAATGGGGCGCCAACGTGGATCGGGTTAAAGCTTTTACCTTTTCAGAAGTTAGGGCTTCAAAGGCCTAATTCAAAATTGGAGCGTGTTCGTATTTTTATACAGTCTATGGTTCCATCCAACTCCCTGCCCACGCTATGCCTTTCTACCGAGTCGCACTCTGCCACAGAATAGCTGAGCCGCATTTCTATAGGCTACAGTCTCGTCTCCTAGTACTGACATATTGAAGGCGACTAGTAGGCTACAATATATATCGCCATCCGCTGGCTGAAAGACCATATTGCACCCAAAAAATTAAATTAAATTCATTCGGATATGATTTTATTTGCCGTTTTGTCAATTATTGTAATTTTGGCGGTTGCGATTTCCCTTTGGCGGTCCGTGAAATCATTTTGGCGGCCGCCAAATAATTTACTATGTAGGAAAAACCCTGAGCTGTATATTTTGTAAATATTACACATTACACAAACAAAACAAAAAAACCGAGGTATGAGCCGAACCCTGGATCAAAAATCGAGGTCTGAACCGAACCGTGGATTTGGAGAATCGTTACACCCCTACAATTTACATTTGAGGTGAGATTAAATTTACTGTTTCAAATGAAATGGCTCAAGCTAGAGTTTGATATTATTTCACAAATTATGTTCCAATACTTTGTCTATTTATTGGCCATTGCGTTATTGCATTATTCATGTTTTTAGCTTACCAACATTTTAGTTGGAGGTGGTCGGCATGTAACTGCAGCTCCACTATCAGCAGCAGTAGGCCTAGTTGCACAGACAGCAGCAACAAGTGTTTTGGTAACGTTACTTGGGACTTGGCTTCCCACTAACAAATTGCGGGAATAAACATGTTTGTTAGAGAACAGTGATTTTCTTTCCTTCTTTTAAAGTTTAATTTAAAGTTTATGGACATTTTGTGTCCCTTTTTAGATAGAGAGAACGTACACAGTAGGCTAGCTATAACAGCTGACGTCCGTTACGGATAGCCAAAGCTAAGGATGCGATTAACATTGCATTGTTAGACCACGGAAACCGGTGAAATAGATTTTGATATAATTTATTTTTTACAGTTATGGTAGCTATTAACACCAAAATAAGGGTAACGTTGACGTTAGCTTTTTACCCTGGAGTAAACATAATGTTAGATGTGCTGTCATCTCCGAGGGGTTCAATTGTGAATGAGGTCGCCCACATCATTTTATCCACAATATACACCTTTCCTTGTTTGATTTGGGTTTTGGAAACGGGAAAATGATGAAACTGTAATGGATAGTTTTGTATTTGTTCTTTTTTTTTTTACAATGCTGAATTAAAGGGTAAGTTCGCTATTTTGGACCTTGGACCCTATTTGCGGTCCGTCTTCCATGAACCTGACCCATGAAGTCCATTTTTTCGCTGATCGGTCCAGTATTGAGTTCGGTACAGATTTCCTGTAGGCTCTCACTGGGCTACAATGGAAGTGAACGGGGCAATCAGAAATGTTATGGAAAAACAACGATAAATGTGCTTTTATAGCTCAGTGTGTATTCTTACGGTCTCAGTATGCTCTCCTGTGAAATGTAGGCTATCGCAAACGCAAACCGAACGTTGAAACAACAGTTCCATTTGAAACAGAACTATTTCTCCGACCGCACTACCTCGCACTGTAAACTTCCGCAGTCTAGCTACGTTGTAGAGAGGGGGGGGCGCTTGAAAAGCAGTTGATCACAAATCCTGACCTCCCGTTGGAGTTCACTAGCTAGTAGCCTACAGCAGAAATATTTGTAACGAAGTTTTTGTAATCATCATTTGTAATAATTCATCACAGCAATGGTGCGCGAATGTGCAGTCCCTGGTTGTGGGAATAAAATGTCTGGACGCTCAAATACCAGTTTTCACAGGCTCCCGTTCTCTGACCCAGAAAGATTGAGACTTTGGTTGGTTGTCTTACGGATCGACATAAACACTCCAGTCAATCAACTCCGTTTGGCAGACTCGCGAGTTTGTGGAGCGCATTTCGACGCTACTGATTTCTGTAACCGCAAATCAGAAGCAAAACACTGGTTTCTAAAGAACACAGCTGTTCCTCGTGTCGGACCTGCAGCACTATCAAGCACCGGAGCGGAGGTAAGTTATATTTAGCTATAACGTTACTAACATTTTTATTTTTTTTGAGCGCGTCCTCTGACCCAGCACTCAATACCAACTAACAAAATCCGAGCTTGACATAAGTTGTTTTCTTGTAACAAAACTGTCGGAAACGTTCATCAACTATAACTTTTTACAATTCTATAATGTTTTATTTACAAATGCTTGACGCATGGTGTCCTGTCCAAAGTTCTCATCTATCACATATCTGTTGGCAGTCATAGTGTAATGGTAATCAATGGAGATGATCCAGTGTCATCCACGGATACATCCAGGTTTTCAATGGCATTCGGTAGCAACAGATCCCACTCCCTACAACACAAACTTTCCTCCTCTCTGGGCATCTGCTTTGCACCTCTTGCAAGAACACCAAAAGTCCCCCGAAATTCTTGGTCTAGCCTCGGCAGCGACTTCGGATAACATTACCTGCGCAACTTCAGCCTCTCTCTTCTCTTGCTCTCTTATCATCCATCTCTTGTAGTTCCGTGTCCGTGTATTCTGGCTCAAATCTGTAGCCAGTAACGTCAAAGTCAAAATCGAATTCTTCGTCTTCGTAATCATTAGTCATCCATCATCCAAGTTTTTTTGTGGAAACTGTAGCCTACGTTGCTGCAGGTAAACAAACGCAGACTGCTCAGCTAGATAGTTTCGTAAACGGCCGGCACACCTTCCCGCTCCCCTACCCCCGACACATAGTACTCCGCGAGTGCAGCGCAAACAAGCAACAGAGAAATGCTTACTTCCAAGCCATGCCAAGCACGTCAAAAAGTTTGGATTGAGATACATTTCACAGGAGAGCATACTGAGACCGGTAACAATACACCCTGAGCTTCCCGTCTCATTTATTGTACATGAAAGCACATTTATCGAACATTTCTGATTGCCCCGTTCACTTCCATTGTAGCCCAGTGAGAGCCTACAGGAAATCTGTACCGAACTCAATACTGGACCGATCAGCGAAAAAATGGACTTCATGGGTCAGGTTCACGGAAGACGGACCGCAAATAGGGTCCAAGGTCCAAAATAGCGAACTTACCCTTTAATCTGTTTAAATTGTTTAAACTTTAAACCTGTTGGTCGCTTTAAGTAATGTAGTACCTGTTTTTTTTGTAGTGTTTGAATAAAGGGTGGCAGTCTTTCATAACCAACTGTTGTGGACTATATACTGGGGAAGTATTTCTTTGTTCTCCATTTGAGTATAAATATATCATCGCCAAAAGTATAACCTGATGCCATCCATCTTGAGCTGGATACGGACCAACCTCAGCAGGAACGAGTATCCCTGACATTGCTGGAGTATCGTCTCAGTTTCCTGGATGTATGTTTCTTGGAGTCTCGTTCATTCAGACTTCTCTAGGCAGGATCGTTGGAAACTGTATAGCCTCCTAAGTGGTTTAACGGACAGTAACCGTCGCCGATGTGCTGCTCTGAGCCTCCACCCTTTATACAGACGCTCCAGTATAGGGATCTCGCGCTTGTCCCAGCCCCTAACTTTGAGGAACCCCCTAAAATTGGACAGTATCCACCTCTGTTCCACCCTCCTCCACTTGATCTTATGGAAGACACACGCATGTGCGTGTTCTTAATGCTGTCAAATTGAGCTGACATGCTATCCAACTACTAACTCTTGAATTTTCCATTTCAACTCCTTGAAACTCATCATTGTAATGTAGGCTAACCATGAATTCATTCCATGTTGTTAAGGACTAGTTACCGTGCATTAATTATATGCGTCATACCACAAAGCGCTTGTTTTATGTCACATTTGACATAAAAAAAGCTAGTTCTCAGGAAAGATCTTCAAAATCAAATCAATCAAAAATCAAATAAATCTAAAGTTTAAAATGTACGGTTCCAGATGTCGTGATTTTGTATATCGGCATAATCCGCATTATGTGCATTCGTTTATGTGCTAAAAATGTGCTTTTGAGACCCGTTTCGCCTGAATGGAGAGAAAAAACGTCATTTCTGTCAGGACAACTCACGTATTTGAATGACATGTTTAATGATTGAATCAATGTGCTGCATAATTATTTTTGTTTGGCGGTGAATAGATCTGCTTTAGTACTACTCTGGAGCACGGGATCTCCCCCCACTAAACAGGAGATGACCAGAACCCCCCCCCTCCCCATACTAAAGCAGATCCAAACAACAGGTGGAAGCTGGGGTGGTGGAGGGTGACAGCAAATTTCTTTTAACACAAGCCGTAAGCAACAAAGAGCAGCAGCATCAGCATTCTTTGTTGGCCAGTTGATGACCACTGGAGCAAGTCATGTAGGTGAGCTTGAATATTACGACTCATATCGGGGCCAGGTAGCTACACAACATTATGTTCTAACAAAGTTCAGTATGCCTTTAAAAAAACCTTTAAGAACAAGGAATAAAACCCAATATACACAAGCTTGCTTTTAACATACGTGTTGTTTTATTGATCATACTGTTAGTGCAATTTGAATACATTACATTGAGTACATTAAATACTGTTGCTGTGGCCCTAAAGAAATGTTATTATACATAATAACCTCAGGTAAACACATGATCTGTTTTTGTTTGAAATAATTTAAGGGGGAAAATCCTGCTTGGAACCTACTGGATCATACAGAATATTATAGCAAAAAATTATATATATAAAGAAAAAATATATTAATTAAATAATAATATGGTTGAAATTAGCAGCAGGGATGCCTTTTGCAGTTAGGTTTTGCACTTTTAAGTTAACTTGAAAGGTGGAATATATTGTAGATCTGTGAAAAGTGGTGGCAGGACTATAGAAGTATCTTCATTTCATTGGGAGTTCAGATATAATACAGGTGTGGTTCTGCTGCACTGTTACAGAACTGACAGCTGATGGAGGCAAGGTGTAGGTGATCGTTTTAATGTCACCTGAGTTGGGCCGGGTCGGCCGCGTGGACTAAAGCTGATGCAGGACCCTGAGCTGGTGGGGTGGGGGGTGGAGAGGTATAGGTTGGCCAAGGGGAGGGGCTGCTGTTCAGAACGGGCTTCAGGCACCGATCTGGGAATGGCTTCACAGTGCAATCAGCTCGAATGCGCTCGTTTTTCCCACGGTTTCTTTCCTTCCACATTTTTCTCCTTTTCCTCCTTCTGTTCTTTCTTCTTCTCCTCCTCCACAGTCTCTAGGTCGGCCGTGTCTGCCCAAGGCGCACCTTAGCTCTGGAAATAAAATGAGGGTCAATACTGAATTGCGAAGAGAATGATAACAAAATAATGCTTTCACTCTGTTTCATTCACTGTGTTATTGATCAGAATTTAATTAAACATATACAGCCCTGAATATGACACTGTACTCAGTGGGCAAGGGTCTACCTGTTGGTCTTTTCTGAGCTGTTCTGTCGACTGGAATTCTGATAAGAGGCTCTGAACTGGGCCTCCAGTCTGGCATAGATTCCCCCTGCGTGCTGCAACACAAACCCCTTTATTTAATAAACTTAACACGTATATTTATGAAAAATTAAAACCCAAAAGCTGGGATGTCAACAAAAAGCTTTAATAAATCTCGAAACATGGGCAAGGGCCGATTATCTTTGGTGTCGACTCAAACCTACTTCTTTTGTGTCCTTCCATCGGCTTTGCTCCACATCGCCAAATCTCATTTTTGTGAGGTGACCGATTATTTCAACCATCCGTCGCTGATCTGGGGAACACACAGATCGACAGACACACGCAAACACGCACACACGTGTACACACAAATTAAATTTGAGATGGACCCACTTAATGAGCTCATGTATAACGTGAGTAAATAAATCCATTTGACCGGGACACGTAATGCAGCCATACCTTCTTCTCTTTGGGCATCCTGGTTGAAGCGCATGGACCGTGTGCTGTCCCATTTACTCTTCTGAAGGCTCACTCTGAAGATAAAAATTGTATGAGTCATCTAACAAATGAACCTGAATTCTCACCATATATAGAAAACTACCAGAAATACACATGCAAAAATGTCTGCATAGGAAATTCTACTTTTAACATGAACGAAAATTCTAGTTTTACATGAACAATCATTTCCAGGAGTGAAAGGTACACTGCCCGTCCAAAAAAAAAGTTGCACACTAATATTTCGTTGGACCGCCTTTAGCTTTGAGTACGGCACGCATTCGCCGTGGCATCGTTTCGATAAGCTTCTGCAATGTCACAACATTTATTTCCGTCCAGAGTTGCATTAATTTTCCGCCAAGATCTTGTATTGATGATGGGAGAGTCGGACCGCTGCGCAAAGTCTTCTCCAGCACATCCCAGATTCTCAATGGGGCTGAGGTCTGGACTCTGAACCACTCATTCACAATGTGAGCCCGATGAATCACGATCATTCAAGAGTTTTTTCCGACCACATTTCTTCCTCGAAGATGATGGTTCACCACAATCCTTCCAGGTTTTAATAATGCGTTGGACAGTTCTTAACCCGATTTTAGTAGTTTTGGCAATCTCCTTAGTTGATGCAGGCCAATAATTTGACCCTTCTGAAACAGATTAACATCCTTTCCACGACCACAGGATATGTCTTCCGACATGGTTGTTTAAGAAATGAGAAGCTACTCACCGCATCAGCTAGGGTTAAATAACTTGTTGCCAGCTGAAACATATTAATCACTGCAGTAATTATCCAATGGAAGGCTCTTACCTACTTGCTTAGCTAAATCCAGGTGGTGACTTTTTTTTTTGGACGGGCAGTGTATATTAGGATCACTTAACCCTCGTATTATGTTCCGGGTAAATTTGACCCAATTCAATGTTTGACGTCTCTTAAAAACCAGTTAACCTTATTTTTTCATCTTGACACTGTATGATTTTTCCTAATTTGTTGGGAGTAAATAGTAAACACACAATAAATATAATGCTATATTTTTAAAAGTCCTATACCAACTATTTGTGGGGTAGCTGTATAAAATGTAAGACAATATACAACCTTTATTAGTTTTTAACTCTGATTTTTTTGTGGGTAATTCTGGTGGCACTTTCCCATATAGGTTTTAAACTTACACAAATGTTCATTACCTCAGGCTCTAAAATTAGATGTTTCATCACAGATTTTTAATACTTAGGGATAAAAGGCTAGTCAATTGGGAGACACACAAAATGTGATGCAGAAAGTGTCAAAATATTTCTGTTTTGAGTCAGTTTAAACTTTTGGGGTCAATTTGACCCCAAACATAAATGGCATCATAAAATGTAAACATAATACAAGGGTTAAGCTGCAGAACCAAATCTTGTTGTGAAACACCAATGGAAGAAACACATTTGTAAATAAATGGGATTTCACTTTTCCTAGTGGTGTGCTAAGGCATGCTCGAACAAAGACCGATTTGTAATTAAATCATAGATTCATCAAATAATGCATCTCTATGCTGCTTAAAATATAGTAGCTCACCGACGCAATGATTGTCTCATTGCTGATTATGACCATCTTCTAATGACTGCACAATGGAGCAGCTACAGGCAAACTACAAAGAGGGCACTTAACCGATGAAATATAATGTAGACATGGACGTGTCCGGAGAGGTAGACTGACAGATAAGACTCACGTGAAAGGAGTACTGTCCCGGGAGGGTGCCTGTAAATAGATAAGCACTATCAAGCTCATTGAGAAGGTACTGAATATGTAACATTAACAATCAAGTAGTCCGAATCCCAGCCCGCTTGAAGGGGATATCTTTTAGAATTGTTGCTAAGCGGATGCTGCGCTAATCCGGATGGCTCCTCCTCTCACTGGTAACACAATTTCAGCCTATCCACATTAGGTACAGGTCAGTGTGTTAGCACAGCATCTGATCCAGAAATAATAAACAAGCCATCAGACACGGGACACGCCCACTCACCTTCTCCGTTGTCTTCTCTTTCCTCTGAAAATTTGGGGATGACACCTGCCTCTTCAGGGGTCTGTGCGATTTTTTGGCCTTCTTCGCACCTGTAATGGTCGTACAGGAGGACGTCCTTACAAAAGGGTCACCGCAATGTTCATGACATGAATTACACTGACATCACATTAAACAAGATTTAATAAAACCTTCAGGTCACAAAAACAAGTTTATAGAACCATAGAATTTACAGATCGTTTTAGTGAAAGGACGTTAAAACAAGCCCATTCAAACAGAGCTCAATTCAGACAGAAAATAACTGCCCCTCATCTCACTGCTTGTTTACAACTGTACAAAGATACATAGTTTCTGTCCCCAGTAAAGACCTAGACATTTCCCTTTGGGAATATAGACAGCTTAGCCCATTGTCCCGCTAAACCTGACAGGTCATCAAATTTGAAGATATTAATAAGCGGTTACCAAAACTTTATTGTGCCCCATAATGGCAGGAATTGAGTGTGAGTACTGTATTTACTTTTTTTAAATTTTTTTATTCTCTACAAAAACAGAGATCATCACTGTTACAGACATATTAAGCTGGCATTTATGACCAAATTAAGTTACAAGTTCAATGGCAAGCCTTGCAACCACCTTTTCAGTTTGTCATTGAAATATCAGCAATATAGAAAGGAGAGTGTTATTCCTATATTTATCTAGTTTGGAATTGACAAACTATCTCAAGTGAGTGTGGTTTGTTGTGCTGTGCTTTGTGAATATGTTTAATTAAACCCGCCATATTTAAAATGAAAAGCTGAAACAGACCAGTGGCCACAATAAATCGCTGCACTTCAAAACAAACTGGACCCTTGACCTTGCTTCTTGGAGACTTCCTCTTCATCTCCAACCTCATCTTCAGTCACCTCTGAGCCTGTGGTGTACTCCTCGTCCTCAGATAACAGGGACTGCTGTCTCTTTGGGAGGACATTGGTAGCCTGTTAGGCCCTCAACTGTACCCATTACCAGAAAGACCATACAAATCCATACAGCTGACAAATTCCTACACCTCACAGAAAGAGCAATTACAGCTCATAATCAAATATAATATGTACTTGTACGAGCCAACTGTAAGGACTGACCTATGCAGTTCAACGAAAAAAAAAAAAGTACTGCTCAGTACAGTTAAGTATTTCTATATGTGGAGAGTAATTAACTGTGTCAGCCAGTAAATAAACATGCATGTGCATAATTCAGTTTGTTAACATTTATCATACCAGCTGCAGACCCCAATTTCTCAGCAGTGAAAACTGCAAAAAAACAACAGACAGAAACAAGTAAATCATGAAGACATCTCACTTTACAATGTATAATCGGATAATCAATATTGAATATCAGTATTCAGCTTATCAGTGATATAATCATCAGTTTACCAGTATACACACACATGCGCATGTACAAGCACACATATAAAAATTATTGTGCCACACAATATCTAATATATTTCTGTGTATTTTACATGGAAGGTGTGTGCCCTTTTTCCCCACACAGGAAACGCGATGTGAACTCACAGGAGTGACCTCGCCTTGTTTCTGTGCCCCCAGGACTCCCGGCTCCAGCAGGATGTCACAGTCTTGGGGACGCCCGCTTCCCGGGGACGACTCAGAGTTACTGCCCCACACACACAACACACAGGGGTCAAAGCGTGGCTGAGCTGCTATGGTCCTTTCTGCTCTTATAAGTCTGGAGGAGCTGGACAATGGCTTTTCCAAACGTGGTGACAGCGTGCTAGTCTCTTACCCCTCTGGCAGGGGGCCGGCCGGCACACACACCACGGCTCTGTGCAACAGCAGGTCGTTCAGCAGTCTGGTCTGAGCTGGGTTCAGCTGCTCGTCCCCACAACCTCCGCTCTCTGCTGGGCTCACCAAGTGGTCCTTTACCTTACAACCCTTCACAGACACACACATGACAGACACACACACACACACACACACACACACACACACACACACACACGTAAGCCAACACAGACATGCACACAGATGAACAGAGATGTGCACACAAACACAAAGAACATTACAACTCATTAGGAACCCAAGATTTGATACTGTAAGCACACAGCTAAAGTGATGGTGCTGTGAGCAGTTTTGTGCACGCCCCTTTACCTTGGGCATGCAGGTGGGGTCAAAACGCAATACCCTCTGGGTACAGCAGGGGTACTGCCCTGTCCCCTGCCAGCCCAGCTCTGTCTCCATGCAAGAATAACGCACGTCTTCAGGGTGGTATCTGCACTGTGCCAGCTCAGAGCACACAAACACCTACAAAGAACAAAAGCACATTCTGCAACACACGACACAGACCCTTAAAAAACCGATGCCGTTTCTAAATAATCTTAATTTCATATACACAATAGGCTTGGGACGATGGTCGATGGAATCGACTATTGACAATGGTTGAACCCATCGGCGATGGCTATCTATCTTTGTCGATGCCTGGACGATTTTTATTTTTTTAATTCTTAAAATAAAAATAAAAATTTCGCCTCTCATTCTGTGTTTTTAATAAATTTTCTACTCTACCATGCATTTACAATGTAACGTGTTGTCTGCGTCTTTGAAATGTGATCGCCTATGCAGCGGAACGGCGCTTTAATTTACCTGGATTGAGCAAAATCACGCTGATAGCCTACCTTCTGTTAGACCACAGTGCAACTAACTATATAATTTCATTCAGGCCTAATTAAAGAAATGATATTTCGTATTCAATAGTGCTATTGATAAACTATTGTTCAGTCTAGAACGGAGTGTAGGCTTAGGCTACGGAGTGGTGAGCTGTAGCCATATAGCCTATCCCTCAACAGCCTTTTTATTCTAACAGCACAACAAGCTTACCGGTGTCGGACTCGGGGCATGGAAACAAATATAGCCTAATATTGTACAATCTGACTGTAGACTAATGAAAGATGTGATCAGAGAAATAAACTAGATTGGATGAAAAGGTGGCCGCTGTATTGATACACGGAACGTCTTCGTCACTCAAGCGAAACAGTGAAACGATTTAGGAGTTGCTATAATCTCAAATTGATTCAACAGGTTTATGTAGAACAGTAAATAATGTAATTTACAATGTAATATAGCCTAGCTTAACCATTTCATCAGTGAAAAAAGTCCCCTATAACGAAAATAAATCTCAGTCAAACGTAAGCCTATAGGTCTTGTTGTCTCTTTATTTTATAGGTTTAGGCTATAAATAGTTTCTGATTATCAATAAAAATAATTAGTTTCAGGGTAAATTATTATGTATTTTTGATTACATTAGGTTAGCTAAAAAGGTCTAACCCGATTTTGCTAAGTGAGAGAAGTTAGGTGCAGATGGAGATAGACTGTGCGGGATGGCACGCGGCATAAAGGGGATATTGTGAATCGCTCACTACAAGACAAAAATGATAATGAACGTGATGACTGCTCATCTAGCTTCTTCACAAAATGAAATGAAATTAGTAAAATGAAACAAATTGCTATAAGACAGACGGGGGCGCAGAAAGGCTTAGGGAAACTATAGCTCCTGAGCGCTGACCGTGATGCTGACTGTCTCGTTGGACAGCGGCCAGGTGAGATAAATAGCCTGTACTAGCTAATCAAGAATAGACGTGAAATCTGTTGTATATTATTCTTTATTATATTTGGACAAAATAATTAATGCAATGGTATGCCATAATAAGTAAGCAAAAGACCCGCTGTTCAATAGCCCCGCCCCCCACCCCCGCGCACCCCTCGATAGAATCGACCATCGGCGATGGCTAGAGGGCTCGATGGGACGATGCTGCCTTGCACACGATGGCACAAGACTAATACACAAGAGCATTATCATATAAACTCATAGGTTCATTACCTCCACCAAGGAGGTAATGTTTTCACCCGTGTCTGTGTGTCCGTCTGTTAGCAGGATATCTCAAAAAGTTATGCACAGATTTGCACCAAATTTGATGGGAAGGTTGGCATGAAAGGGGGCGTGACAGTGTGCGTGGCATATCACAAAAAGGTGCATAACTTCAAAATGGAAACGGATTCACATAACACCACCAAACTTTGATCAAAGGTTTGTCAAGTTTCAAGGAAGAACCTATTCACAAAAATGCACATAACTTCAGATTCACGCAACACCGCACAACTTTCATTAATGTCTTTGGTAGTCGTGGGATGTTGTCAGACTTGGCGGAGGTTTGTGCTCTACTGAGCACATTTTCTAGTTTATACATGTATTTATCTTCTCTCATAAAGAAAGCAGCTTTACTGTCTAAACTCATAATCTTAATTCATATAACAAGTTTGTATTTTTCTAGACGAATACACACGATAGCTTTCCCTTCTAAATCTCATAATCTCAGTTTACATATTTGTTTATCCAGACTCATCCACATTATTGCAGCATTACCTTATTTATCTCATATGCTGACCTCATATCTCACCCCATTTATCCTGTCTCTAAGGTAGGCGAACATCCTTTCAGTGAGGCGAGAGCACTGTTAGCATGGTAAATCTTAAGGTTGGTCATTGAGGTAATTCCATACACCTAAACATGTTTATTTATAATGAATATACTACTGAAATGGGAATCGCCTCTCCTACCTGGCCACAGTAAGAGCACACGAGGAAGTTAATGGTTCCCCAAATCCTCCAGTACACCAGGGTCCAGGATTTGAGCTCCTCATACAGGCTGTTCAGGTAGTCATGGACATCCCAGCTCTTATGCCTTCGTCACAAAAATAAGATACGGAAAAATGAAATAAGACAAACGCACCTACAGATAAAGTGCAAATGACTCGCTGCAGCTTTATGTTTAAATGTTATCATTACATCCCTCCCCTTAGGCCTTAGATATTTCCTCTATCAAAATACTGCTCCCCATAACTCCTCCTCTTCCTCTGGGTGGTCGCAGCATTATCCCTATATAAGGAAGGAAAGTCCCTGTGTGTTGCAACACTTGCCCAAAGAAAACAAAAAGTCTGTGTGTGCGTGTGTGTTTGTCAAATAAACGAATTAGAATCCCTTAGTCCTCAGTTATATGTGTAATACTCCGTAATGATTCAATGTCTTAGGCAGTAATAGAATTATTCCCAATGCTAAGTTTTTGCAAATTGGAGGCAGTACCTGGTGTGAGTGTATATGATATTTCCATGAGGGTCGATGTTCATTTTCCCTGAGATGCAGGAGATTTTTCTTTCGGTCTCTTTGGTCAAAAGTTTATTGCACAGACCACACCTGCAAAAGGACCGTGTGCAGTCAGTTGGACACATAAACTGAGTGGTCATTCATTTCATACCTGTGATCTCACTCACCTGTATAGGGTCGCAGCATTCCCTGGCGAATCATGATTCTTGTAATCAGGGTCAAAAAGCATCTCTATTTTCTTTTGAAATAATTTGCTAGGAGAGAAAAAATCACTGATTCACTTTGAAAAATATATATATATAATTATATGATACATTAGTGCAAAGTCTTTGCCACCGAGACAATTGAATTTTGCATACATCAGTGGAAATTGAAAGCCTCATTACTAGGGATGCACAACTTTAATCACATCCATACAGGACTGTGTTTGTGTAGAGGCTACTACCGATGAAAAGTGCAGTGATTAACTTGTAATTTAACCACATGATTAATCAATGAAAACTATGTCACAAAACAGAAATTGGACCAGTTCATTGTGCTGCTTGTTACCTTTTGAACTTGTCCTTTTTGTCCTTGATATCATCTGCCTCATTATGGGTGAAGAGGTCAGCGATGCGGGTTGCCAGGTTGGTGTTGATGCAGTTCATGTTGCATGGCGTCGCCACAATAGCAGTCATGTGCTTGTGACAGAACTGTATACATTCTTCAACCTGAGGAAATCCAAACACACATGGAACAGCCTGGGAATCAGGACTAGCAAAGGTGCCCTTTGCTCACCATTTCAAAAGGTCAGAGTATCGACTCAAAAAACTCCAATATGCCTAGCAATTCTAAGAGCTGTGGCCTACATTAGGACAACATCTTGCCTCTTGTGAGTAAATACGAGCACTTTCTACTGACACATTCACAATAAACTTACTAATGCATCCATCTTCAAGAACTCGGAGGAGATCAGGATTGAGATCACATTGCTGGGCTCTGAAACCAACAAACACACACCACGTAACAAACTGCCAGTAACAACTGCCAACGTACAACCATTCGTGACAAAATAAAACGGAAAGGAAAAAAAATGATGCCACTGAAAAACACAAAAGTGACATTTTGAGAGCGTATGGCACAACAGCAGGAACGGGTGTGAAGGGTATCTTACTCTCATGTGACAAAATTTATACACACATTTTCAGTGAGGCTAGGAGGTATCTGTTTGGCCCTTACCTAGCTTTGGTTTGTCATTCCCCTCCTCGGTTTCTGCATTTCTCTTCACATAGTTCATGAGCCAGTCGAAGATCTGGATGTCACAGTGCACCGAGATGTCCACTTCCTCCCAGCGTTGGGCATCCATGGATAGGTACTCCGCAAAGTACTTCATCTCGCTAACGAGCAGGTCCCGCGGACACACAAAGTCCTGTTTAAGGTTTTTAGCTTCGTCACAGACATGGATCACCATGTTGGGACTATCAGAGGGGAAAAGGTATAATTCAGATTTAGTTACTGGTAGGATAAATAAAATGACACACAGTAATAACCTGTGATGCTAATGATGCTAAGTCAGCAACTTTCTCCTATAAAAAACTGAGAAAAAATTCTGTTTTAGTGAAATACAAATATTTTCTAAGCTTCAATGGTTTAACTGTTGGTAAAAGTGGTTGAAAGTAAACACTCAATGGAGTGACACCGTACATGCAATGAATGAGAGTTTTCTACATTAGGGTCTAATGGTTTTTGGTATGCTCCTACCCTTTCCTTCTGTCGACACACCCTCCTTCTCTGGGGGTGACAGTGCTCTCATTCTCAGCTGCTTCACCCCTGCCTGAGTGTGTGACGTTCACACCTGAGGCCAATCAGAACAAGAATTTATAAGGACACATCCAAAATTAAATGCACACTTAAATGCACTGTTTAGGTAAACATCTGAAATCCTAATCAGCCAACATCTTCTGTGGTGCAGGTGCAGCATATGACAAATGTCTAAGACAGCAGGTGATGGAAGGGATGGAGGATTATGCAAAATGAAAATGGAAAATTAAAATTAAAATGGAGGATTATTCAGCCCAAAATTAAAATGAAAATATAAAAAAAGACTGATACGGACGGATATAATGGACGGATAAGAACATGAATCAATCATAGAGCAAAAAGCAAAACCGTTGCCTCCAACAAAGCCAGGAAGGAGCTTTTTGCAAAAGAATAAAATAAAAAATGCTCACCGTGTATTTTAACTGATCAAATTAAAGACTGAGGTGAATCAATAGGCTCATAATTGGTGAAATTGTGGACACATGGCCAATAAAACTAACCGTTTTTTACCTCCTTTTAATTGTTTACAATACAACACAATGTGAATCTTGGACTTTTAGTCTTCATGGCATGCATAGCTATTACTAACATAATGTGGCTTAAGAACGTAAATAATCCCTCTAAACATTAAAAACACCTAATTAAGAAAAATTAACAGCTTGTTAAAATTCTGGTATTGCAATTGTGGTTGGAACGAAAACCAGCATACACAGGGGGTCCCCAGGACCAGGGTTGGGAACCACTGCGCTAGAGAATCGCCGCTACGCACGACTCCTCGTGCTCCTGACCGTGATTCCGTTCTGTGCGCAGCAATTCTCTCCGCATTTTCCCCTCAAACGTTTTCCAAGATAATTAATTTAATTGCAGCAATCACATTTTCTTTCTCCCTCTCT
This sequence comes from Synaphobranchus kaupii, assembly GCA_029718625.1. NCBI lineage: Eukaryota > Metazoa > Chordata > Actinopteri > Anguilliformes > Synaphobranchidae > Synaphobranchus > Synaphobranchus kaupii. Next base: position 60,634,392 of record CM056380.1, read on the forward strand.
CTGATATTCTCTCGGTTTCTGAGGCCGTGGGAAAAGCAAGTAGCGCAGGACTATGGTCTAAAAAATCTATGACAACGAACCACGAAGGCGCAGTAGCCCACAAGATACCTAACAAAACTATCTAACAACTTGTTTTGATACACAAATTCAGCGAATCTAGAATCCTGAGAAATAAATGAGAATGTCAAAACTTTGAAGCTACTAACTGTTGAGTCGTTGGTTTTTCCCTGAGAACCAACTAATCCAAATATAAACCTTAAAAGCTTTTAAATTCCAAAAAAAACTAAATAAATCAAAGCCTGGGGGAATACGTTATCACAAAGCAGAGGTGTACTACGAAGCGAGATTAAAGGGATAGTTCGGAATTTTGGACATAATGTCTCAATTACGACTTACCCATGATGTAGTTGATTGATGGAAACCATTTTCAGATAATTCCATGCTGTCCCTTCTTTTGGACATACACACATTGCTAATGCTAGCGCAACTCTGAGGTATCAAGCATCCACTACCAAACGCACTTAAACACTCCACAGTGCACCCAAAGGAAATAAAATACGACGCCAGTCTATCGGGGTTATTTCCAGTGATTATACCATCATTTTTCAAGTCAAACTATCGTTGAATCCTTTGCTTTGTGCTCACCTAAATTCTCAGTGGAAGTACGGCGGCGGAGCTGGCTGTAGATTAGCCAGGGTATCTGCTTGTAGGTTATCTGCTGTACTCCACAGTTGCCGACACAATCCGTTTTGCCGTAAAGTTACATATTTGGTAGACAACAAGTCAGCTAAACACAAACAAGCTACAGAATAACACAGCATATACAAGCAAGCACACTGGCTACCAATTTGCAGGAAAATTTTGACCACTTCCATGACTTTCCAATCGTGGCAACTAGCTAGCTAAATTGAATAGATAGATCACGCATGCAATCATTTATTAGTTACCTGCTCGTCAGTTGTTTTCAGTACATGAAGAAAAACAGGTGATAGCACAGCAGTCTCCTTCAGTAGAGGGTGTCCCGACCGTCCTTTTTTGATTTTCACATAGTCATCCTCCGTGAAATGGTCACCACACACTTATAACTTTTTTTAGAGTCTCAATTGGTGACATCCATGCGAGCAGCAAGCAGCCACAGCTGTTTTCTTTGTTGATCTTCCAGTGGAAATAGCTGAAAACTTTGTGGTGCCCTTTTTTTTTTTTTTTGCATGATTTGAACAACCTTGAAATACACACCGAAATACCATCTTACCTGAACGAGTCTGATTCTTTCACACGCGCGATATTGTTTTTGGCCGGCAGAGCTATAGGCGACTTCGTTACCTACTAAACTAACACCGTATTTCCACGGAGAATTTAGGTGAGCACAAAGTAAAGGATTCAACGTATAGTTTGACTTGAAAAATGATGGTATAATATAATCACTGAAAATAACCCCGATAGACTGTCGTCGTATTTTATTTGCTTTGGGTGAGACATTATGTCCAAAATTCCGAACTATCCCTTTAAGGGGTTAGCGAGCTCATTTAAACTTCAACCCTGGATTTTCTGTATCACGAAGCTGACTCACTTTCAAATACATTAACATGTCTCATTTTTGTATAAAATACAGACGACCGTCATGAATCTAGCTACATCAATATAGTTTTTGAAGCTATGCCTTAATGTTCGCTAGTACCGGAGCCAGGTTTAAAGTTTAAACGGTCCAGTGACTTTTAATTTGTTTTACGAGAGGGTTTCATTTAAACAAAACGTATTTTTAACAATGAATATGAATGAATACCGTTTCTGTCATAAAATAAGAATAGCCTACTTTATAACACTGCTCAGATTCTTAATCATTTCATCCAGTAAAATTTATGAGGGTCTAGTGTCAAGTTCCATTCCCTTATGCTAGGGCCCCCCCTAGTGTTCGTTAAGTGCCACTGCACCCAACCTGTATGAGGCCCACCCATGGTCTATGGGCCCACCCTGCTTGCTTTGATTGATAGGAGGACTGCATCCCCCCATTTACATACAGCCTGAAAATGAAAAACGAACATGTAAACGTAAATGAAAATGAAAGGCGAAAATGAAAAACGTTAAAAATTTAAAGTTTTACATTTTCTATTTAAATACAAATTTTGGGCTGAATAATCCTCCATTTGCATTTTCACTTATTTTCCATTTTAATTTTCGTTTTTCATTTTGGGCTGAATAATCCTCCATAGGTGGGGAGGTGTAGCTGTTAATGTAAAAAAAAAAGTATAGCAACAAAAAGAGGCCCTTGAGTCCCCATGTTATAATGATCGCTCACTGCAAAATAAAGAAAAGCTGCAGCCTAAGTCCTGTGCACAAGTATGCCATCTTCCATGGTGTCGTGATGACCAATGCAGGAGACCCTGAAGTCACGTGCTACCATTGTCACAGAAACTACAGAGAGGTCTGACAGCCAGTGTGCCTACACATCAGATCAAGGGGAATCACAATTTTAATGGGACAACTGGCACTGATGTGGTGATGCGAATGCTAGAAGCTGTCAGTGTCCACAGAAGCCTCACCTGTTACTGAGATGCTGCTTGGGCAGTCCTCTGAATCCCCTGCGTCCCCTGAGAACTGTGCGTGGCTTGACTCGGAGGCAGAGCTGCCCCCAGTGGTCAGGGGGTTGCACTGCTCGTCCACGGGAGGGAAGCTCCCATTGCTCTTCAACTCCTCGAACCTCTGAGCACACTGGGTAAAAAAAAAAAAAGGTATGGTTACTGTATGGCATCAACCGTTAGCATCCACTGTTAACATAAGCCTGCACCATTAACATACATTGTTAGCATCCATTGTTAACATAAGCCTACACCATTAACATACATTGTTAGTATCCACTGTTAACATAAGCTTACACCATTAACATACATTGTTAGCATCCACTGTTAACATAAGCCTACACCATTAACATACATTGTTAGCATCCACTGTTAACATAAGCCTACACCATTAACATACATTGTTAGCATCCACTGTTAACATAAGCCTACACCATTAACATACATTGTTAGCATCCACTGTTAACATAAGCCTACACCATTAACATACATTGTTAGCATCCACTGTTAACATAAGCCTACACCATTAACATACATTGTTAGCATACACCGATAACATACACTGGCTGTGGAGTATCTTATACTGATCAGACATTGTTTGGACTCCAAGCCAGTTTGAAACGCAATTATATTAATGTAATTAAAAATAATGAAAGACAAGATGGCTTAAAGGAAGCTTGAACTCAAGCTTCCTAATTAAAATAACAATCATAGCACTTTCCTTTTATCCATTTTCCATTCATCCATCTTGCTTTGTTTTAAATTAAATTAGCACTAAGAGAACAATGTGTCAACATGGTGTGTTCGTGCACTGAATATAGAATTTCAAACACTTATGTAGTGGATGAGTGCTACTGGTTACTCTGTTCTTATGCTTGTAGTGACCCTTGTTATTTCCAAATGGCATTAACATTATTGCCTTGTGAATCAGTTTGGACAAGTGTCTGTCATATGAAATAAAGTAAATGTAGAATTTAGACTTTATATTTTAAGATTTTTTAGGGCAAACTCAACAATCATGCAATCTGGCATAGGAAGGCAGTAGTTTACCTCTTTAGGTGTAAAACCAGGAACAAGCCTTGAGACGTTCTCCCAGTCAATTGGTTGTGGAACTTCCCAGAGAGAACTCAAAACCATGTCCAGGACCAAGATGTTGTTGTCGTAAGGAAAATTGTTGTTGACGGAGCAGAAACGGCTCATTTCTACAGAGAGACAAAGCCTAACTTTAATATTTACAGTAATACATGAATTGGAAAGGCTGGGGATTTATGATCAGAAAAATATGACAGCTGAGTGAGAGAGATCTTGGTACCGGAATATTTGTTTTGTCACTTTGTCAATGCTTTTTCTTGCCATTAATCCCACTGTGTTTCATAAAGATTTAAATTATGTCAATTAATTAATTAAATTATGCATCTTCAAAGTATGATTGTACCCAATGTTTCGGAGAATGGAACTACACATTTATAGGCTACTGTAGAATGTTGACACTCTTGCTACAGTAAATTATTTTTTATTTTCGTGGAAGGGGCTGTGTATTTTCATAAACGCACCACACAAATATCCAAAGGCAATATTATAAGTAAAAAATGTTTTACTGGATATATTCATTCAAGTATTTAGGGTTCTGGTTCACAGCTTTTACCTTACTCACACCAACAGATCTAGCAAATTAACTGTCTTTCTCCAACCATTTTCAAAGTGTCCGCCCAGAATTTACCGCTCTGGTATTTGATAATTTATTTTAACATAGGCTCGCTCGGTGAAGCAAATGAGAATGCTCCCTGTAGCAGCAATGTTTGTACATGCTGAAACAACAAAATGTAAACGCTAACTATTGTGGCCGATTTGAGTTAAGTTACAGTACTACAAATTCATATATATTATACACATCGGTTATTTATATAACGGTAACTTAACGTTACAAAAGAGCCATAACATTTATAGGGTTGCGGTCATCTAATCTGCTGGCGTAACCTACTAAGTCTGCTTTGCCACTCGTTCGCTGTGCTGTCCCAGTTTCAGTGCGTGTCCCAGGAAACAAAGTAACGTAGCTGGTGTTAGCAACAACAGTTAGCCTAGCTATCTAAGAATGCCCGTTAATTCCTCAAATGCCTCTCCACCAATCGTTAGTCAGCCAGCAGCAACGTACCCCGAAAAAGAAAAATATTCACACAATGAAATTACAGAGATTGATTATTAATTGATCAGTTGAATCGAAATATGTTTGGATAACCTAAGGTTAATCATGCGCAGTACGATTCTTTACTTAACTATGTCTGGATATTTATCTTCATGCAGATGCTCCTCTTCTTAATGATGCTTCATAACACTAGCCAGCTAGCTAACTAAGGTTACAACAAAATATACAGCTTTCTAAGTAATTCCCTTAGTTAGCTAGCTACCTAAATATCCAGCTAGCTGTTTATACCTGAACTATATACATTCCAATGGTCAGCGTTTTCAAAACTGCATTTAGCTATATGATGATGTAAACCTAGCGATTTTCTAGTTTGGTTAATTTGAGCTTCGCCTCACAAGTACTTCACTTTCATTCCAATATTCTGCAGCATCCAGGCTATCCAACTACACCCCTCTATTCAATCAATTTTACATGACAGTGGGACGATATGATGGACTGATAAACAACCCAATCATCATAGCACAACGTGATGGGACAACCTCTAGTTACCGAAAGAAAACGTCCAGTCACCGAATCAGAGTCAAGGGAGGGCGACCGGTGCAGTAGATCCTGTTCCCTTCCGGTGCCGCAGTGCAGCAGGTGCAGCAAGGCGTCGCCGTTGCTAGGCGACAGTAGCTCCACTGTGCTCGGTCGTTAACGTGGTGCCAGGGATTGTTTTGTTTGAATGTAGCCAGTAAGCTACTACCATGTCGTAGTTTTATTATCTAGCATTTCTGGTTTTCACTCAGATAGATAGCTATCGATTTGGAGTTCACACAAAAATAAGGAGCTGGAAGCTGTCTGTCTATATGTAGTACTAGTCTAACACAGAATGGTAGCTAATAAGTTACTAGTAGCTACTTTCTAGCTAACGTTAGATATAAGTGTAACTTATTTTGCCTAAGGGTCCACACTGGTCAGGGACTGTATCGTTTTGAAACTATTATTTCACATGCAGTCTTGCTTGGAAATGTTAAACTGAGTTTTAGAACAGAAAGTCTAATAGCCAGGTAGAGTGTGTATTTTCTACTAACATTCAGAAGCTTGCTAGTTGGCAGACTGACAATCCTAAGGATGAGAAAATTAGCTAATTGTTAGCTATAAAGTATAGTTCTCATGACCTGCTACAGTTACAAATTAGATTATTAGCAAGCAAATTTAAGCATTTTTTTTATATTGAAAGTATAGGAAAAATTGGTATTTAAAGAAAGATAATAGCCAACTGACTAACAAGAAGGATAGAGAAAGCTCTTTCTCTATTTTCATTTCTCCAGATAACGTGAACACTTTTGAGTGGCAACATTAGTAGATATGCTGTCTGATAGATATAACAGTAAGAATCATAACGTTACGTGGGACGGGCCAATTGGATCATTGGACCACGCTGATTTGACAGTGGTGGGAAAAGCTGGACAATGTCAAGTGACTAGTACAGGAGTCCTAAGGCACCAGACCAGGCAGGCTGTGTGTGATCGGAAGGTGGAGCCCAGGCCTAGCATGGCCACTAAAGTACCAAAGAGCAGGAAACACATCTATGATAAGCCCAACCAGGTAAAAGTTGTAGTCTGCTTTGAGAGTTATTGTGGGAGGGGGGCAGTTACTATATTAAGTGTTCAACAAAACTTTGAAACAAACTGTAAGGTTTGTATCTGTGCACTACTCTTCTTATTCTGGTCCAGAATGTTGAGTATTGGAGGGAAATTGAAATGCAAAGGACGCTACACAGTCAGCCTAAAGCCATACAGGAGGAGACAGAGATGGCAACCTCGTGCATGCACCATGAGTACTCTGCCAATTATGAACGCACAATCAGAGAGCTGAAACTGCAGGTACTGTAAGATTTATGAATGACAGTCATTCCACCACAACATCTGTCCAGGTTGACTGGTGATTGGGGTTGTTGGAATTCTGTGCAACACTGACATCCTATGCATTTCCTTCAACTTTTTCCACAGCACAACCAGACCCTTGCTAACTTGAAGACAGAGATGGAGTCTGAGAGAATACTCCTTGAGGAAAAAAATGGCAAGCTAAATCAACATATTGCTGATGTCCTTCAGGAGAAATCTAGGTATCCATTATTTTTTCTTATTAAAACAATGACATTACAAAGTAAAATGCAATATGAGCCATCAGATAATTTAATGAAACACAAAATTAACCTGGGAACTATTCTTCTCGGCTCCTCTTCCTCACTGTCAGGAACCGTCAGAAGCAACTTCAAGAGTTACACAAGGAGAACGCTACGCTCAGAAGGGAAATCACTGCTCTAGAGAGTCAACTTAAGACACAAAAAGCTCCAGAAGTGGTATTTTTCAATTTGCCCCAGATCAAAATGAAACATTGATTTCACATGAAATTCACTAAAACATTTTTTTTAAATTAAAACTGACAGATGAACTGTGTTTGACTATGTGTAGTAGTCTAAGTGGTTGGGTCTCCAAAAAGCATATTTGTAGATTCGGATGACGACTTGACAGACTGAACCAATTATGTCAGGTAAACTTTTGGAATGAAAATCAGCATATGACTGGCCCTTGAGGAACTTTATTTGACACTTTGCTATAAACCGCGTTGTCTCCTCTTTATTTAGTGTACGAACTGTCAGTCACTGGAGACGGCAGTGGAAGAGAAGGCTTTGCAGCTTATAGAGAGAGAAAAAACTGTGGAGGAGCTCCAGCGCTTCTGCAGGAAGTTTTGCAAACAGCTGACACAGCAGGTAAAGAGAAGCATCCCAGCATAATTTTCATTCATCACAGGGAAGACTTGACATTCGTACGCTGTTCATTTTTTCCCCCTGTGCCACAGGACCGGCTGTTGGGACTGATGAGCGACCTGCACATTCCAAAATGAGGAAAAACAAGGCGGATGTGGGATTGGCGATTGTTATGCAGACAGTATCTTTCAAAAAACTCCACCTATCAATGTGCTTTTCTCCCCGTTCGTCATGTAACCTAGATATGCTAAATCTTGTCTCCAGGACCATCAACATTGTGAACACTGTCTACTCGGTGAAAGTCAAAACCTGACTCTGTCTGTCCAGATTTATTGAGGGGCAGAACCAATCACTGCCTACAAACTGAAGGTGCTTCTGCCAAAAGTGGTTTCACTTTTCAAATTAATGTAGGCAAACTAGCCTCCATATCGTAATTTGCATTCAGAATTCACTATAGCTGTATTCCAAGAAAACGGATACACAGAGCAAGATGGTTATCTATGTAATAAATTATACAATTACAGTACAGCAAGTAATCCTGTAAATTTCACACACACTTGTGTGTGGCTGTATGTTCATTAAAGCTATAATGTATACGCTGATACATTAGCTCTGGAGTTTTTGAAGCTATAATCCATTATAAGTGTACTAACTAGGGAGCGTAGTACGACTTATGGAATGTCAAATCACATTCTGTATAATACAACACAGGCTAATATAAATATTGACTTTGCCTTTTATCTTATAACCCACATGATGTTGGAATTGATAGAGGTGAAGCAAAATTTCCCTTGAGTATGTGCAACTTGCACGATCAGTCAAGACAACCCATGTCTTGCCCTATTAACTATAAAAAATATTCTATGCATTGATATACTTGTGAACAGTAAAAGTTCATGTCACTACTTCAAACATGATTGGATTGTTTATTCCCACAAATCAAAATGGATAAGGAATCCTCATTTTAAAAGTGTTATTGGTTTATTTTTTGACCTTAAGACTTAATTAAGAATTAATCCTGGCTGTTCATCGAACGCTAACCACTTACATAAACTCAGATTTAAATAGAGAGCTTGGTTCTGTATGATACTGTAGTCACAGTTTTACGAAGCAAATTAACCTGTTTTTATTTAGTTATTTATTTATTTATTTACATCTCTATGTTTTTTTTTACACAGAGATGGCCGACATGGTTAACAGGGGACCCAGAACTTTCCTAAAAAGTACTGAAAGGATAAGATTGTTTCTGGGACTTGGCTCATGGTGATTGGTTTCAATCTATGGTCCATGCAGGTTCTCCAAATATAATATCCTATAGAGGTCAGATATATAGGATTTGCTAGTGATGGCGCTAAGATCAGATCCTTGCTTAGAGGATACTGGTAACTGTATGGAGGGGCAAACTCCTCAGAGCCACATGGGTCAGAGGAGAAGCTATGGGGCCCTGCCCTGGAACATAGAGGCCTACAGCCCCTATCCTGCCCTGGAACACAGAGGCCTACAGCCCCTATCCTGCTCTGGAACATAGAGGCCTACAGCCTCTATCCTGCCCTGGAACATAGAGACCTACAGCCCCTATCCTGCCTTTGGAACACAGAGGTCTACAGCCCCTATCCTGCTCTGGAACATAGAGGCCTACATCCCATATCCTGCCCTGGAACATGGATGCATACAGCCCCTATCCTGCTCTGGAACATAGATGCATACAGCCCCTATCCTGCTCTGGAACATAGAGGCCTACATCCCATATCCTGCCCTGGAACATGGATGCATACAGCCCCTATCCTGCTCTGGAACATAGAGGCCTACAGCCTCTATCCTGCCCTGGAACATAGATGCCTACAGCCCCTATCCTGCCCTGGAACATAGATGCATACAGCCCCTATCCTGCCCTGGAACATACATGCATACAGCCCCTATCCTGCCCTGGAACATAGGTGCATACAGCCCCTATCCTGCTCTGGAACATAGAGGCATACATCCCATATCCTGCCCTGGAACATAGATGCATACAGCCCATATCCTGCCCTGGAACATAGAGGCCTACAGCCTCTATCCTGCCCTGGAACATAGATGCCTACAGCCCCTATCCTGCCCTGGAACATAGATGCCTACAGCCCCTATCCTGCCCTGGAACATAGATGCATACAGCCCCTATCCTGACCTGGAACATAGATGCATACAGCCCCTATCCTGCTCTGGAACATAGAGGCCTACATCCCATATCCTGCCCTGGAACATAGATGCATACAGCCCCTATCCTGCTCTGGAACATAGAGGCCTACAGCCTATATCCTGCCCTGGAACATAGAGACCTACAGCCCCGATCCTGCCCTAGAACATAGAGGCCTACAGCCCCTATCCTGCCCTGGAACATAGAGACCTATAGCCTCAATCCTGCCTTAGAACATAGAGGCTTACAGCCCATATCCTGCTCTGGAACATAGAGGCCTACAGCCCCTATCCTGCCCTGGAACATAGAGGCCTACAGCCCCTATCCTGCCCTGGAACATAGATGCATACAGCCCCTATCCTGCCCTGGAACATAGATGCATACAGCCCCTATCCTGCCTTTGGAACACAGAGGTCTACAGCCCCTATCCTGCTCTGGAACATAGAGGCCTACATCCCATATCCTGCCCTGGAACATGGATGCATACAGCCCCTATCCTGCTCTGGAACATAGATGCATACAGCCTCTATCCTGCCCTGGAACATAGATGCCTACAGCCCCTATCCTGCCCTGGAACATGGATGCATACAGCCCCTATCCTGCTCTGGAACATACATGCATACAGCCCCTATCCTGCCCTGGAACATAGGTGCATACAGCCCCTATCCTGCTCTGGAACATAGAGGCCTACATCCCATATCCTGCCCTGGAACATAGATGCATACAGCCCATATCCTGCCCTGGAACATAGAGGCCTACAGCCTCTATCCTGCCCTGGAACATAGATGCCTACAGCCCCTATCCTGCCCTGGAACATAGATGCCTACAGCCCCTATCCTGCCCTGGAACATAGATGCATACAGCCCCTATCCTGACCTGGAACATAGATGCATACAGCCCCTATCCTGCTCTGGAACATAGAGGCCTACATCCCATATCCTGCCCTGGAACATAGATGCATACAGCCCCTATCCTGCTCTGGAACATAGAGGCCTACAGCCTCTATCCTGCCCTGGAACATAGAGACCTACAGCCTCTATCCTGCCCTGGAACATAGAGGCCTACAGCCTCACACAAAATGATCAGTAACGTAGAGGGAACGCTGGCACACACTGGCTGCCGCTCCTTTCTGTGAACGTGTAGATAGCTTTTAACCCGTCTGTTTTGTTTGTTTGATGTTTAAACGCTAACTTACTCCTAGTTCTTAATAGTGTTTTAAGGTGTTTTATATAGTGTTTTATATTTATATATATAGCTGTTTTCCATAATTCCATCTGCATTTGGATTACGCCAGTATACTTCCACAAACCTCCTTCAACTGGAATCTATCTCTGATAACAGCCTTCTCCATCCTTCTCTGCTGGTTATTTACGTGGTTATTCTTCACTATCTGCGGTCAGATTTCATTTAATTTTTTTTGGAACCAGGCATCGGGCTTCCACAGCTACGGAAGACTTTGCCAGCTGACTTGCAAAGAACTGGATGTCACCACTGCCTTCCCCCTTCGCCTCCTGAATTTATTCTGTGATTTATCCGCCATTATCTGCAGTGATTTTTTCAAGTGTTTACGGAACTGTCGAACTCCTGCCACTGCCAAATCTGTCTTCTTTTGAATGTCTTGCAATAAAATGCAGACCCCCCTACTCCATGATCATTCTTCTCATATACCGGCCCCCTAAACCTAATCCATCTTTCCTCCCTGAAATATTTGATCTCCTCACTTCACTCTGCTCCACCTCAGCCATCAACATTGTGATCCTCGGGGATTTCAATATTCATGTTGACTCCCCCTCAGGTCATTCTGCTGTCGACTTCCTGAGTGCTCGAGTGTCTCGACCTGAACCAACTTGTTAAAGTCCCTACACACACCCGGGGGCACATAATCACTGACTCTGTCCACATAATTCAGGTCACTGACCTTGGTGTGTCTGACCACAAGGCTGTTTTTATGGAGCTGGCTTTCCTGCCCCCTCTGGCTAAGTCCAAGCGCTGCATGCATTTTCGGAACTGGAAAAAGATCAGTCCAGGCAGCCTGTCGGAGGACTTTCGGAATCTCCCCGCCCTGACGCCGAGAAGCTCGTCCATGCCTTTGTCTCCTCAAGGCTGGACTCTTCATCTGGATCCCTGGCAAGAGCCTCCAGAAGCTCCAATACACCCAGAACAGTGCTGCCAGGATCCTGATGAGAGTGCGGAAATACCATCATATCACACCCATCCTGGCATCTCGGCACAGGCTCCTGGTTTCATACAGGATAGAATTTAAAATCCTTCTCCTGACTTTCAAATGCACTCTGGGAAATGCACCTCCGTACCTCAAAGAACTGCTCACCCCTCAAAACTCCTCCCGGAATCTCTGGTCCGGCAGCAGCCTATTCCTCCACACCCCCAGAATTTAGCTCGGCACTATGGGTGATCTGGCTTTCTGCTCTACTGCCCCCCGCCATTGGAATGCCCTCCCTGACCATCTGAGGACACCACAGACTCTGGGCTCCTTTAAAGCAGGCCTAAAGACTTTTATACAGGAGAGCTTTCTGTTAGTTTTGTTGGTGGTGTTTGTTTGTTTATGCCCCTTTGCAGCACTTACGTATGTCTTTCTTTGTAGTGTTTGTCCTCATCTATGTTTTATTTATTTATCTTATTTTAATGCACTCCTGTAAATAGCACTTTGGGATTGTTTCTTACGATGAAAAGTGCTTTATAAATAAAATGTATTATTATTATTATTTATTATCCTGCTTAGCTCCTGTTTCATCCCTCTTCTCTTGATGAGACATTTCTCTTGGTTGAAAGGGATGAGGAGCCATGACTCAATTATTGGCTGTTCGTTACTGACAGTTAAATTTATAAATGACTAAGAGCTTCACTTCGAATAGGGAATCTGTCTGGAGGAGGACATGCTTTTAATTTAATCATTGCAACGTGACCTGCAGTCCCTGGAATCAGCATGAATCATTTGCAAACCTAAAATGATGCATGCATAAAAATAAGGGATGTGATCATTTTGTTTTTGAATATTCTGTACTGGTAATAATATTTACATTCTAAGCAATTACATTTCCCCCAAGCTGTATATGGATATTTGTAGCTAATCAAGTAGTTTCAAACAAACATTTTTGATCTTTGCATTTGCCAGGTAGTTAATGTTTAAGGTATTGTAATGAGATAGCAAATTCATAAAGTTTCCAAATAATATGATATACATACACAAACAGTGTATTACAAAAGCATAGCATATGGACTACCATAATTCGACAGTCATTTGACAATAATGAATAACCTATATTGGCATCTGTATCTGTGCAGTGCAGGTTCTAAATGTTTCCGCTTTGGTCTTTTAAAAGACCACTAGAGGGTGCCAATCCACTGCTGAATTATGATAACTTTAGGTTTCATCTTAGGTGTAGAATTACTGTGTTTCTGAATGCAAGCCAAATGTCAAATAAACCACACATACACACACAATACATTTTTGGATTTTTCTGTAATGGGCACCCAATAGGTGCATATGCGAGGAGGGTTAGATTAGGATGGAGCCTAAGCTGTTTGTTTATATATCAGTTGGCTGTGTACACACAATAGTTCACATTTGTTTCTGTTAGTAAAAAGCAGAAGTGAAGCTTAGGGCTGCAGTGGGGAGAAAGGAAGTGGTGTGCGCATGTGTGCAGTGTGTGTGTGGGAGTGTGTGCGTGTGAGGGGGTGGTTAGATTATGAGGGAGGTGCGAACACGTTCCTCTTGTGCACGGTTAGGCAAGCTGATGTAGGGGTGAGGTGTGATGATGTCATTGTGTGGGTGGTTGTGTGACGGGTCTAGGTGCTCCGGTCTCTCTGTGACCTTTGAGCGCGTATGTCGTCCACCCACAGCACACCCTTTCCCCTCCCACGGCCCCAGACCAGATCCTGCGACACCCATCCTAAGCAACTGCACTGTCAGGACTTCCCCCGTGATGACAGAGCAAAAACCTACATCGCCTCATTGGCTGCTTTTTTCAGTCGGCCGAACTATGTCCTTAATTGAATTTTCATGTGAGTTTGATTAATATTATTCTGCATGTGTACAAAATATGTAACAAAAAATAAAAATAAATAACTGCAATAAACCTCAGTGTTGCTGAGCCTGTGACATATTTGAGACGAATGTCTAGGTTCCACTAGAGCACCAGCTACACGGCACGCCCATGTAATTTAGCCTGTGTCTCGAAGAAGACACAAGCTAAATCGCTGGAGAAGAGGAGGCAATGCAGTGCTGATGTAAGAGCTGGTGAATGACAAAGGGGATTTCCCAGCTGCCAAGCACACCTGTGTAAAGGATTCAAAAGATTCATCCAGTTGACGGTGGTTGTGACAAAATACGCAATTCCCCTTCAGAGGATAGTGCAACAATACTGTATTCTTTTGTTGTCAGATTTTTATTTAGTGGTGCAATACATTACGCTGTCATTATTCCACACTCTCTATTCAAAGATCAGACTTGGCCGGGCATTTGATTTTAATGGGAGTACCATGGTAGTGCTGGAGAATGTCCTTTAATGCATTATATGAAAAAGGAAAATCTGTCAAAAAGGGCCATTTGGCTTGGCATTGCCCTCTTTCATGGCAAGGTGGTAATAAAACCTCCTGGTGCAATTGTGTGACAATGGTGCATTTATACATGGCTAGCAAAATGCATATCTAGTTTTGTCAGGCTCAAAGTCGAGATACATTTTTCTGAACTTTATCCCACTGCATCAAAGGATGGATTTGATGAGTTGGGATGTGATTAATTAAAAAAAGAGATTTTAATCATTACTTATTTCACACTGTAATTTTGCTAAATGGCAGTTTACACGTTTAACTTTCATATATAATATCTATGTACTGATTTTTCTTATAAGCTGCTTGTGAGTGGTGTTCAGAATTCACTCATGGACAAGACCAGGCACATATGCCATAGGAACAGCACAGTGTATTTGATAGCTTTCCATCACAGTCAAATAAAAAAATGCAGTAGAAAGTATTGTATGGACCATGTATGGACCAGTATGGTACACAAGGGCAATGCCTGTTATCAGTTTGGCAGTGTGCAGAGCTGCTGGTATAAACTAGCAGCACACTGAACTAAATCCTAGACAACTAAAACAAGCAGATATTCAGTCTGACTGAATTGCACAAACATCATTCCTCTCATTTAAAGGAATGAAATAATATAAAAAAGACATTTGTGTTTTCTATCAAATCTCTACTTTTCAGGTGTGTGTTTAACGTGTGTGTGCTACTTCCCCATTCAGCTTGGTTTGATCCAAAGAGTAGGTTTGGTGTTGGAGGATGAAATATGTTTCCCTCAGATGAAAATGGCCCACAGGTGGACCCTGGAATACCATGGTGACTTGGGTTGTGTGCAATGGGAGGGACTTTTCCCAGAACACTACCACATCGCAGACTGCAATATAGCTACCATGTGACTGCTGGCAGCCTTCCAGGATGGAGTATTATGTACAAGTAGACACACACACACACACACACACACACACACAAACAGGCACACATATAAAACCACACACACACACACACACACACACACACACACACACACACACACACACACACACACACACACACACACACACACACACACATAGTACGTACATACGCAGCAACACACACACACATTTATGTTTGTACAGTATTAGACAATATGCTCCCCAGAGTTATTCTCAAAAGATTACAGGCAGGACTCCTGAACCTTTTCTGATTGGTTTGCTTTTTCTAACACCAGACTGTTTATGTACACTGACTGGCAGGACATCCACTAACATGCAGGACATCCAATGACATACTGGACGTCCACAAAGATACTGGCTGTGTAAAGCAGCTGTCCTCACTTGTACTCCATTGATGGCGAATGTCCTAGAAGATTTCTGAATACTGAACATGTTGAATCTTGGCAAGAACAATAATTATCTTTACATATCCTGGCAGTCTGTGGCAGAAGAGCTCAGACAGACCAATCAGGAACGACTTTCCCTGGACTTCAGCCAAACTATATTCAGCTGCCAAAAAATACCCAAGGATTTAATGACAATTAGAAAATGTTGGAAAAATACCAGGGAAGGGCAATATCACCAAAGGACACGTGGGATGGGTATATTTATTTATATTTTTAAATAATTTTTAAAAAGTGGGTTCAAGAGCTTTATATTCTGTTTATGTGAAATTAAGCCTTTTAAAAAAACCTTATCGGCAACCTACGTAAACAGACAAACACAGCATTCTGCACAATGTTTATGGGCTAACAACCCTCTAGTGGTGTTTTTGACCATCTGTTTCCAGTCATAGTAATGGAATCATGTATCTTGCATAACCTCTTTTAAACCCATTTACTGTAGTTACAGCAGACAATGAAAAAATAAGGCAAGCACAAGGTGCTTGTGGTGTAGCCTAACAATAGTATCCACTCTACACGTTAGCCGTGTTAGGGAAGTGCATGTTGTGGTTTGCTTCTTGCAGACAGGAAGCCGTGCGCCGAGGTCAGAAAAAAGCACTCACCTAAGCAAGCGTCCGGAACATTTAAATTTTTCATTTAAAAGGAATTACCTACATTTCTACCTGTCTAACTGCTAAATGTAATCATGTCTTGTTCTTAGAATCTTTCTTTTTTCTTGTTGCAGAATCTCAAGAAGTAATGATCTTTGATCTTAAGCTGTGCTGCTTTTCAGACGTATTCAAAGGTATTACCAGGGATGGCACTTCACCTTCACATTTTAATCATCAAAACAATACTTATGATGTTTAAAATCAAATAAAATAGCTCTACTACATGATAATAATATGAAGAAAAATGTATCCACTTGTTTCAAATATAGAATTTCATTTAATATTTACAATAATTATTTTTAAATATACGGTAGACAATATGCTGCCTGTGTCGCTACCGACCACATTTGTTGATTCTATACAAAACTGTGATATACACTACTCACAAAAAGTTAGGGATATTTTGCTTTCGGGTGAAATTTATGGAAAATGTAAGTTCACGCTACAGTGATATTATACGTATCATGAAAGTAGGGCATTTAAGTAGAAGCATGCAATGGTGATTTCCTCATCTCAAACAATTTATTGAAACAAAAGCCAACAACAGTGGTGGGTATACCACAACAAAAATGTCAATGTCTCAATAACTTGTCATGTGCCCTTGAGCATCAATTACAGCTTGACAACGACGTCTCATGCTGTTCACAAGTCGACTTATTGTCTGCTGAGGCATGGCATCCCACTCTTCTTGAAGGGCGGCCCTCAGGTCATTGAGGTTCTGGGGTACAGAGTTACGAGCCTCTACATGGTGAGTCAGCTGATCCCATAGGTTTTCTATGGGATTCAGGTCTGGAGAAAGTGCAGGCCACTCCATTTGAGGTTCCCCAGTCTCCAGCAGCCTTTCCCTAATGATGCAACCTCGATGAGCTGGAGCATTGTCGTCCATGAAGATGAAATTAGGCCTGTGTTGTTCATGCAGGGGCACAATGACCGGATTAATGATGTTATTCAGGTAGTATGGGCTTGTCACTGTACCATTCACAAAGTGTAGGGCAGTTCTGTATTGACTAGACACACCTGCCCACACTGTAACACCGCCACCACCAAAGGGTCGTCTGGTGACAACAGTGGCTGATGCATAGCGCTCTCCTTGACGTCTCCAACATCGTTGGCGGCCATCATTTCTGCTCAACGTGAATCGACTTTCATCAGAGAACAGCACTGAGGCCCACTGGTCCCTCGTCCAGCGTAAATGCTCCCTGGCCCATGCAAGACGATGACGCCTGTGCCTGATGGTGTGGTCAGGTACCCTTGCAGGTTGTCTAGCACGCAGACCACACTGATGTAAACGGTTTCGAATGGTCTGACGTGACACTTGGGTGCCTCTCACCTCCCTTAAATGTGCCTGGAGTTGAGTGGCATTCATCATCCGGTTCCGCAGGGCACTGTTCACAATGAAGCGGTCATCAGTGTGGGATGTGGCCAAAGGGCGTCCACTTCTATGCCTTTCTGTGACTCTTCCAGTCTCTCTGTATCTCTGTTGCAACCTGCTGATGACACTCTGTGACACTCTAAGCTCAGTGGCCACTTCCCTCTGAGAACATCCTGTTTGAAGCCTCGCAATGGCGAGGTACTGTTGATCAATTGTTAGGTGTCGTCTTGGTCTCATGATGTCAAAATGTGAACAGCATGATGAAGAGGACTGTTTAAATACCAATTCTAATTGAACCAGGAAATTTATTGGTCGATTCATGGATCAAACACCTGTTGTGAATTTTGCCGTTCAGCTCCTTGTTAGAGAACAGCAAGTTGTGCAAAAAGTACTGAAACATTGAATAGTTGGACATGTGCATTCAAAAGTTTAGAGAAGGTCAAATTAATTTCACCTGTAAAGGTTATAGTGCATTTTAGGTTCATCCTGAAATTTCACCCGAAAGCCGAATATCCCTAACTTTTTGTGAGTAGTGTATGTCACTGCACCGAAACTCTATGCATTATTATTATAATTATAATTATTAGTTGGCTGTGCAAGAAGCGACTGCTGTCAGCATGGGTGTGGCAGGCCTACATTGTTCCAAATTTAGAGAAAAATTAAACTGAGGAAATAAATTGGTTGAAAAAATATAAAACCTCAATTGTTTCTTTGATAAATCTGTGATTCCTCTCGACACCTGTATGTTACAGCGAAGGTTTATTAGCTTACTTTGTTTAGTGCAGTTTTCTGGTCTTTCGTGTGGTTTTGGATGTCTCAGGCTTCAGTTTGCCCTGTGCTGGGATATGGCTGTGGAGATTCACAGATGTAGTTGCTACCATCACATTTAGCTGTTAAGAGCAGCTAATATGACTGATCATCGATTTCGGTAAATTCACAACAAAATGTCCACAGGGGCTTTCTGGGAATAAGTGTCGTGGTTCACTTTTTTTTAAACTACTTATTGAAATCCTGTAGCTAAAAATGTCACCATGACCCAATAACTTGGCTATCGCAACGGCTATGTCTCAACAATTGGAATATTCAGGGAATCAAGCCAGATATCGCCATTAGCAACCACTATCTCACGCATGCAGTGTCTGTACAAAATCAATGTCACATGTTAACATACTGTAAAAAAGTAGCCTAACTGTTTTAATGAATATTTTGTGAATGATAAAGGTAAAATCATGGTAAATCTGAGCACACGCTAAGGTATGAGGTCATATTGAAAAGTGAATGAGTGCTGTCAGTTATGACCCTGTTGAATATGGAGGGAAAACCTTCTACTGCACACTGACGCACTGACAGTTTACTGCAGGCATGAGAGCCAAGTGCTTAACATAGCAGGGCTTTTACCCAGCCTGTGTCTGCTTGTGTGCCTGTGACAATATACTCATATATTTTGTATCTATATTTACCAAGTTTATACTGCATGAGGTTAATGTATTGCCGAGCCACCCTGTGGCTAATTCAAGTTTGAAATCATATTTTCATGCAGGCAGAATTATTTTTATCATTATGAATATACCTAGAGCTTACCATAGCTTTTTTGCTTCCGTATTATGACAGAAATGTTTCCATCCAGATACTTGGTAGCCTACAGTGTCATTGTAACCGATGCATCACAGAAACTGGTTTATAGTTACTTTTGTTCTTTGTGCATTTTTTGCTAGCCACAATATCACATTGAGTACAATGTATTTATTAAGAAAAGTTTTAGTACATTCAAATGTTAGACAATTATATATTACAGTAGCTACATTGCAAAAAAAAAAAAAAAAAGCGGGATTACAAATGCATGTCAGAAATATTTAAAGAGCGTTTATAAAAAGAGTTTCAGATATCACCATATATGTTAGACATCAGTGAGAGATTCAAGTGTCATTTACAAGCCAAGAAAAATCATGTCTTTTCGCTTGTTTCGATAACAGTAAACTGTTAACAAAGCCCTTCAAACTTGCTACGCAGTCCAGAAGAAAGCGTGCGTACCATATGTAGGTTAATTCTGGCCTTGACAGATGGTGCATGTTATATGTGACACTGTAGTTCACAAAGTAGCTGAAGAACGCTCTGAGAACTTTGAATAGTACATGTTTTATATATGACATAGCCATTACCAAGGAACTGCTCATCCCTTTTAACTCCTTTTTAAGGAACAGAAGTATGGTATTACGTTGCCAGTCTCGAGAGCTTTCGCATGCAAGTCCCAACTATGGCTTCATATACTTATATACACATAAATACAAAACTGGCCTTTAATGTAGGCCTTTCCCTAGCCATAAAAAAATGAACACTTTGACTGATTATAACTGCTTTGATGGAAAATACATTCAAAAAAAGAGCAGCCGTTTTTATTTTAAAAAAACATCTGATAAAGAAATTTCCAGTTAAAACAATGTCATGTAGCTAAGACTCTTTTCACACTAATGGCAATAAGAAGAATCGTTCAGTGCCCTCCAGACAGGGTCTCCTTACTGCATCACAGCCCTCCATCAGCGTTCTTGTTAATAGGGCCAATTGAATGACAAGTTGGCTTCAGAGCCGCCCTGAATGGTGGGGAACTGGTTCTGAAAGGGCTTCAGGCCGATGCTGTCCTCAGCGTGGCCCCCAGCTGTGTGGAAGGCCTCCAGAGCGCCTCCGTTGTTGGGCTGGCGGGGTAGGAGCGAGGTGTAAGAGAGTTGGCAGTCGGAGGAGGGAATCATGCCTGCGCCCGGGGCGTTTTCCTGGGCGGCCTGTGGCTCCTGCTTCAGGGCGAAACCCGACGGGGAGGCATCCACGAAGCTCTGCAGGAACTCCTCGCTGTCCATGTAGGACAGCTGTGCGCCCATGCTGCAGTCCCCGTTCAGCACCTCCTGGGCGGCCGGGAGGCCGTAACCGGACCAGGCCGGCTGAAGTCCCGCCCCCACTCCGTCGGCGGCGGGATCCTTCCTGTGGACGGGCAGAGACACCTGCTGCGGCGGCTGCAGCTGGGGAGCGTGGCTGTTTAAGGCCTGGGTCTCGGGGCCCAGGCACTGCAGGTCGCCCTCTGTCAGCAGGGGCAGGCTGCTTCCGTCACCCCCGCGCTCGGGAACCCCGCGCTAGACTGGAGCTGCTGCTGCATGCTGCTGCCGGGGCCGTTGCTGGAGGATGAGGAGGGGTTCATGCGGATGGCATCCAGAGACAGAGCAGGGCCGGGGTGAGCCCAGACCTGGTGGATGGATGGAGTGGCTACCTGTGATGTCATCATTGCGCGGTGGGGAACGGATTGCTGGTAGGAGTTGGGGAACATGCCATGCTGGGCCTGCATCCTCATGTACATGTTAGAGGGTTCTGTTTGAAAAGAAAATTTGACTTGAAAAGCTATGCAGCAGAAATGCTGCAAAATAGTCAAAAAAGCTCAGCTTTAAGGAAACATGCTCCTGCAAATATCAGCAATGGAATAATGTAACTACAGTAATAACATTGCTCTTATAATAAGGGATTCTGGGAATTTACCATGGCCATGACCGTATATGATCCCTTCACCCCTTTGAGGGTGCATATTTGAGTCAACTTCGCCAAAATGTTTTTGAGTGGCCGACTTTTTCTCACAAATGGGGGCACTTAAAATCCCAGGATGAAACCCTTATTTCTGGGGTTTTGTAGAGGGGATTCAGCAGCACACTAATCCACAGAACTGTGCACTCATCCAACAATTTTGGGAAGTGAAAACTACAACTTGTAGTACAAGAGCGGGACATATTTCGAACTACTCTCTTTTTATTTTTGTTAATTCTATCTTCATTCATAATCTGCACTTCGTAACCATCGTCATATGTAAACTGATCGATATTCTCAATACAAATTAAAAACGAAAATATATATTACAAACTACTTCCTCACTAGTTTGGAAAGAGTTTTGCAGGATTTCTTTCGCACACAGCTTGCAAAGGGAGGGGACAGGTAGACATGGACCATGTCACATGGTAGACAGGGGTCTGATTGGACAGGGGACCGGGAGCAGGGAACAGGGATCGTATTCGGTCATGGCCCATGCCTGAACATCTGTAAATACAATACACAACTGCACTCATTTGCTTTTTGTGGGAATAACCATATACAACTCATATTAACACATTCAATCACTATGGGTACTATGAGAAAATAAAGACCCATAGAAACTGTAGGCTATTTGCAAATGATGGCAAAACATTTAAGCAGTGAATGGACAGGGCACCTCCGATTTCCTACCTTTTTTAATTGATTGACCCATCATTTGACTTCGTGGCACAGCCTTAATTCTGTTTGCCTGGCTCATACCTGTGGAATTAATGAAACTCCATGAGGTGGATTGATTTTAACATGTGTGAGGACCGGTTTTGTGGCTTGGATCGTGTCTTTCACATTGTTAAGTTGCTCCTTACCAGTGAAACTCGGGAAGGATTTCATCAAGTCTTCTCTCTTTCTCTTTTTCTCCTGACAACCATAGGGATCTGAAATGCAGCAATCATTATTATTATTATTATTATTATTATTATTATTATTATTATTATTATTATTATAATTATAACAAACAGACGCATGGCCCTTTTCAGGAGTGTGAATGGAGAGCCTCACCTTTGTCGTCGGGCAGGTATCTGAATTCCATGGCCTCGCTGACCTCCTGGTCAGTGGGCCGGCGTAGCTGCATGCGCACAGACACGGGGGAGGTGATGGACGGGTCGAAGTACGCCGGCGTCTTGAAGACGATGGCCACCTGCCTGTGGACGTCCGCCTGAGAGAAGGAGCCCCTGGCCTCCCAGTTGTGCGTGAAGAACCGCACCTCGAT